>JANEYF010000351.1:0-457500 GCA_029963845.1 Rhamnusium bicolor | reverse complement strand
CCGGTGCGTTTGTTCATTTCGCCATCGGCGCCGTTAAGGATTATTTATCAGCCAAAGTTTTGGAATTGACAGGTAGGTAACGCGGCACGTGATAACAGAAAGTCCCGTTTCATCCCACGTCATCTCCAGTTGGCCACCAGAAGAAATAAACAAACTTATTTCCAAATTTACGATAGCCCAAGTTGGTGTCCTGCTTAAGATCCAAGCGGTTGCAAAAAAAACAGAAAAAAAAATTAAATTAAATATGCTTATAGGACCTGACCGTCGCACAGTGGACGGAAACGTCAAAAAGCTGGCCAAAATTAAAAAAATGAAGATTTTTTTTGAAATGGAAACGTTTTAAATCGTTGTAGTGGTACCCCTAGCATTGGAAACGACCGTTAATACCGGTCCGGGTTCACTACCTGAGCGAGGAAATTACTTATTGTGCGACCGTGCAGCGCGTCACTTCGGCAGCTCACAACGCTTCAAAAATCGATAAATTTTGTCTGCAGCGTAAAAATTCTCAAAGTGCAGTTTTCTGTGGCATAAAAATGGATTTTGCATCAGAAAGTAAGTACAATTAAAATATCTCAGTATCAGATCAGTTTATTTATATGGTAATTAGTAAATAATTATCGAAGTGGAGTGCATTTTTGTACATGCAACGATTCACAAACTCCACAAAAAAAGCCATAAGTTACGCGGTTGGTAATGGTTGGTCTTGAAACTTATTGGAATGTGTTCAATGAACATTTTTTCGAAAGTGTATAAAAAATTAGCTGCATCTTTTTGCATCTTTGCGAGATATTGACCAAATTGTGCGCGAATGCACGGATGCATGCACATTCGTGCACCATAAAGTGGGCTCCTTTTGAATGCGTTCTCATGAGGACGATGAATGTAATTCAGATAGTAATTGAATAAAATTAATTTTCAGTCGTTACACATTTTTATTCCATTCCCCAGATCCTAATTTTCCCGAAACAAATGAAACACATGAATTCGCCTCAATTCAATAATAATTTTTGAACTTTGTATATATTTTAGACCGTAATTTTTTTTGAAATTCTATATGGGATTCTTTATCAGCGACCCAAAAAAACTGTATACAAAGTTTTGTAAAAATGCAGCGATAATTGGCGATTTTTGGTATGTTTTGGGGGGATTTAATGGCCGCCATTTTGTTTTTTTCAAAATTCAACTTCGGATTCTTGATCAGCGACACAAAAAACCCCTGTATGCACAATTTCAGTAAAATAGCTCAATGCCTTTATATTTTGGCCAGCTTTTCGGTGTTTCCGTCCACTGTGCGTCGTTGTCAGCATCCTCATATAAGCATAGCTGTACAAGTACATCTAACAACACAAAATTCACATCACAAAAAGAAAACGGTGATATATTGTAAACGTATGAGTATGTCAGTTAGGGAATGGAATATTTGTCTACCAAAACTTTCTTTTACATTATGTTTCATTAGCACTACGCCAAAATATTATTTCTAACAAAATGGAGCACCTGCCCATTTTTTTCAAGTTCGAGAGATATTAAAACAAAAATTTGCGAATACATGAATTGGTGCAGTAGACCATCTTGACCATCTCGATCACATGACCTCAGTATAATCGGTTTTTGACTGGGAATATCTGTAAAATAAAGTTTATTTTACAGAAGTAAATGATGAAGAAGAAATTTTTGTCCACATGTATGGAGCATCACACGAATGTAATGTTATTCGATGATTGCATAAGTGTAACATGTTTAAAATATATATATTTTTTTTAATTAGTGAAATTGTTTAACGATTAAGGAGCCAGCGAATTTTCGACTACCGTGTATAGAAAATCTATCGATTCTGTTTAGTGTTATTAAGCATATTTGTGTATGCAAATAATAATTTGCCGAAGGTTTGAAAAGGGGATTTTTGGAAATGTATTGATATGCTTTCTACATTACACATATCATTGTAACTGATAAATTTTTGTTGCAATGGCGGTTTTCCTAGAAATACACACTATTAATTTCATCGATAAAAGCCACAAGTCACTGGTATCACGAGTTGCCATTGCTGCCTTGTTGCGGATGAGGGCTTATACTGTTGCTCTATTATGACGCTACCCTTTCTGTTTCATCCTCGAAACTTAGGTCTTGTCGTCCATATTGAAAGCAACAAGTAAGGATTAGAGGATCTGTTGTTTCGTGGGTATTCAAAGATTATACAGGATGTTAAGCTTTAATTAGGATTACTATTGCTTGCTTAGTGACCGTAAGATACTAACAATAACTTGCCTTCTCTGATAGCCATTGCATATTATCACATATATATATATATATATATATATATATATATATATATATATATATATATATATATATATATATATATATATATATATATATATATATATATATATATATATATATATATATATATATATATATATATATATATATATATATATATATATATATATGTACTGCTTATTTTAAACGGAATACCCTATATATTTTAGGGTTTTCGAAAAGAGCATATAGTCAAAAACTAGGATACCCTATGCCTAAACTCAGCCGTTTCAGAGATATTTGACATTTTAAAAAAATTTTGACAGGTGTAATGGTGTACAATAACCTTTATAACTTTCTTCGTGTAAAAGATACTGATTTGCTTTTTGACATTGAAAGACCATACGGTGAGCTACGATGTACAGTTTAAAGAAATTCAATAATATTAGACCAAGTATTCCATTTTTGACGTTACATTTTGTAAACTTCAAAAGCGAAAAATTGCTTAACTCAAATAGAACATCTTGTATTTTTTTACATTGAGTTATGTATAATTAAATTCCTTTTTTTTGATATAAGCATTGTGGGGGTTCAACTCACAACTTTTTGAAATATTTGCCATTTTCTTAGAAATTCAAGAATTTTTTAGTAAAAATTTTATCAAATTGGCCACGATTAGAAACAATCAATAATGTCAGTCATTCTCTTATGTCAAAAAGTGCAACCGTATTTAAATTACACCCACGAAGACTTTTTGAATTTGTTTATTATTTATGGAGAATATTATAAAGTAATATTAAGAACTTGTATTATATTTGTTACTAGATATCCACAAAAACGGAAAATAACACTAAACACTATAACATGCCTATTAATTGGATTGAAGACACTTTGCATAAACTAAAATATCTAAGATAAAATCAACTAAAAATATGATTCCATTTTAATTTAATAATTGTTCAAAATTCCGCCCTCGAACCTCCACACATTTTTCGCACCTTCGGATTAGTTCTTTATGGGTAGCTCTTCTAATTGAATCCTGTGATAAGTTTTGAAATGCATTTCTTACTCTCTGCATACAATCTTCAATAGTTGTTAATGGGCTCTCATAAACTTTATTTTTAATAGTTCCCCGGATAAAATAATCTAAAATTGAAAAATCGGGCGAGCGAGGAGGCCATACGAAAGGTCCATTTTTGGCGATCTATTGATAGTAAAAAGTTTTTTGTAAACAATTATTTATCAAATACGTATTATGTGGGGGAGCACCATCGTGCTGACAAGAAATGTGTCTATGTTCGGCGAGAGGAAAATTTTCTAAATAGTTATTATACAAATTTTATAAAATAATTAGATCTTTCACCTAAAAAAAGAAGCCAAAAAAATTAACTATATATATTAGCAGAAGAAGAAATCGTTACTTACTGTTTAAATTTTTCTGATAAAATTCTAAGGCCACCACTCTGTCGTTTCTTATGGAACAGTAAACATTAAACTGCCAACTTTCTTGAAAATTTCGCTCCATGTACACATGAGGATTCGAGTGACTCCAATAATGCGAATTGTGTCGATTAAAAAGTCCATTTTTGGTAAATTTAGGTTCATCTGACCATATAATATTTCCCAAATAAGAATCGTCGCCTACAGACCTTATTAGAATATATTCACAAAAATTGTCTCTTCTTAAGAACTCTGTTTCTTTTAATCGTTAAACCATTTGGAACGAAAACGGATGAAATTTATGTTTAATTAAGATTCTGTGAACTGAATTCTTGCTTAGTCCCGATTCTAGAGCAGCTTGTCTTAATGACATCATGGAAATGCATGAAAATATCCTAGAATTGCTATTTCTACGTTTTCATCATCAACAATAGGCTTCCGTTTTTGAATTATTGCCTTGACAGAGCCATAGTTTTTAAAATTATCCAGTATGCGTTTTATAGTGTTTGGTGACAGTTTCCGTTTTTGTGGATATCGAGTAGCAAATGTACTACAAGTTCTTGATATTACTTTATCACATTCTCCATAAATAATAAACAAATTCAAAAAGTCTCCGTGGGTGTAATTTAAACACTGTGACATTTTTGACATAAGAAAATGACTGACATTACTGATTGTTTTTAATCATGGCTAAGTACGTTAGATAGTAATGTAGAACTCGTAACGCCGCTTTATGTGATCGTGTATATGGGGCATGCAGAAAGTATGTGTATGAGCGATTCAGGAGCATGACAGCAGGTTCTGTAGTTGCTATCAGGAATATCTACACGTCACACACAGCTACGGTAGACCAAGGTGTGGAGAACACCATCTTGGCAGGCCATAATGAATCCCTCAGTCTCCGACATAAACTGGGCTAATCTTAGAAAGCCGAATGTTACCATGGTCGATAAATTCAGTGTTTCTATGTTCTTATAGAAAACACCATGCTGGAGTTTATCGACGTGCTGCCGGCCTGTTCGGCAGCTCTAATTCGGGCTTTAAGGCGATTTGGCTGAAGCTCAGAGACCGACTCTGCATCAACCCGTCGCCGGTCACCAAGTATTACATCTACAAACAAAGTACTAAATGGTAATAAGTAAGTAGTACATAAAGTAAATGAGCACACAAATCATTTTACTAAATCTCGTGATTTAATGCTTAATAAATAATGTCTAAAATATTCATCTAGGATTTAAGTAGATTGGATAAATAATGATAATAATAATAAAACTTTATGCACTTGCCTGGCTAGTTTAGTAGTACATTTGCTTAAAATAGTTACCTTCCGGTAGCAACAGAGTGCCACACGTGAACTTAGCCCTTATTTATTCTGCATTTAATTTCAGAGTAAACACTTTATAAAAGTAAAAAAACAATATTCTCAATATTAGTCCTATAAATCGATTTATTTATCAATCTGTTAATTTTAAATGTCAGAAAAACTACAGAGGTCTGAGTGGGTTAGGTTATCTTCAAATCTAAACAGCTGCAAAATCACTTTTGACATATTTATTGCAACTAAATAATTTTTAAAATAATTATCACTTTCAAAACTGATTTCAGACGTGCGCTTATGAATGTCACATTCCTTTAATTCGTGCTTATAGAGAATACACTATAAATCCAAGTTCTGGATTCGGGCTACTGAATCAAGATGATCACAATTAAGAGGCACGGAGTCAACGATGCTTTTGGAATACCGGCCTAACAGAAATTAGCCAAGTGGTTGGCTGATCAAATGCAAAGAGTGGTTTTCTTAGGGTCCCTCTGTCTTAGAGATCATGTTTCTGCAATCTTCAGCCACTAGGCCTCAAGGACGAAGGAAATTGTGGTCCTTGATTTACATTTATTGATATATCTATGAGTATATCAACCAACTTCTGTGAACTATTTTCATTTTCAGACAAACACTAATAATTATATTATTAGTCTGTGTATGTTAAAAATACATTCAATTGACTATTAGCTCCACTTGTCTACAAGAAACATAAGAACTATCCTACAGTATTTGTAAACATTAAAACTACTTTAAATATCAAATGTATAAAGCGTTAAAAAAAATCTAAAAACGTTGACATAAATCTAGTAACTTAACGAGTTTAGTTCGAAAACTTGCTTACAAAAACAAGGAAAAATATGCTGCTATAAGTCACGGATTAATGTTAAGCAGTTTAACTGATATCAATAATTCTCTTTGCAATTAAATTCTTAAATTGTTCTCATAATTTGCTTGCTGAGGCTAATTGTGATACGAAATGTTGGGTGGAGATCTAAGTGTAATGATGCTATTATATCAACTAAAGTAGAAGACAGTTTTTATCTTATATCGCATTTTTACTTCTTTATAATATAATAAGGGAATTATATTCGTCTAGAAAGGGACATTCTGATATAATAGTAGACGTTTTAGACTAATGAAAAAATTATATGTGACGAAAGTAGAACCGACTTTTCATCGTGTCAAACTCGCTTACGAAAAGTAAAGCAGCAGGTACTGAGTGTAGTAATTGAATAGGTAACCAGACCAGCGAAACACAGCCGTCTCGTCCGTCTTCTAGCTTAAAACGTAGAAACTATGTATTCTTAGATGAGGATTGAGTAGGGGTATACTTTATCGAATCAATTAACGTATTAACCAAAGTGAAAATTCTGGCTTTATAAAAAAAGTATATTCCATATATTCCAAAAATAACAGTCTGTATAACAAAATGCTCAAAATCCATTTAGATAATTGAAAACTACGAAAGCGTAGAAGAGCCAACAACTTTATTTTTTCTAGATACTTTGAATTTCCACTTTGAAGTGAGAATTGGCACCTCAAAGTGGCCATTGCCAGATAGAAGTGACAATTGCCACTTCGAAGTGACAATGCTCACTTCAAAATGAGAATTGTCACTTCGAAGTGGCAATTGTCACTTTGAGGTGGGAATTTTGACAATTGCCACTTTGAAATTACAATTCTTAATTCAAAACTACTTCACAAAGCCCCGTGTTTATGGCTCCGTCCCCATTAGGTCATAATGGCCCCCTAGCAACAACGACTCAGTTATCATGCCACCGTGTTTTAAAAAGAATATATCGAATATGGAATATCCTATCTCCTTGGCTTTATGGCCTGGCCCCAAAATTTTTCTTTAGCGATGAATTCACGCTATTTTGATTTCGTTACTTATCTGACGATAGGTGGATTGAGCTATTTTATGCTGGGTATCAAATGAATCATCTCTACATTTATGTGTCGAACTGTGTAACACGCTATTATACTTTAAAATCAAATGTCAAACTCATGTAATTTTTCAGCCGTAGAATGAAAATTTAGGAGAATAACTATTCTAGACGTCGAGACTTCATTTGGTACCCAACATCACGTATTTTGAAAGACCGGACGTGGAAACCGGAAGTTGACGTTTTATTGCAGATTCTAATATGTTTTGAGCCACAAAACATACATGCATACTTTAAATTCAAATATCAAACTCTAAATATCATTTTTCAACCGTAAAATGAAAATTTTGTTATGTTATATTCTAGTCGTCGAGCTGTTTCTTTTGTATCCAACAACATGTGGGAGAATCCCCTACCACTAGATAAGCAACCGAATCAAAAAAGTGTAACGTCATCGTCGATGAAAAATTTCGTGGCCAGATCTGAGAGGAAATATTAGATATCCCATATTTAATATATTCTTTTTAAATTGCGAGGCGACGCTCTAAACATGGGGGTCTATTAACTAAGTCGCTACAGGTGCAATTTTGAACTACTGGAGACGGAACCCGAAACACAGGAACACCTTTGAATTGAGAATTGTCATTTCAAAGTGGCAAACTACAGGTTCGTCATTAAACCAAAATACTATTTTTTTTAATATCATTTCAAACACCCTGCATAACGTAATTTTAAAAATAATATTAAATATTCGCTAAAAGAAGCATCCAATATGAATAAATAAATACCTTTATTCTCTTCACGTTTCACTTAAACCCATGTACCAATGAATAACAAAAATTAAGTGTGGACGATGGAAATGGAAACGGTTCAATGGTTCAGTGCTTATACGTTAGGCTGGGAACCGAAGGGTCTTGGGGTCGAATCCCAGCAAGAGCATGATTGTATAGTGGCATTTTGAAAATACTGAGATGGTGGCACATTTGGCTAAAGTGTTGTTGTCTGGCAGAACGCGGCTAGTCATTGTCTAGCTCTCCTGAGTTTGAGTCACAGCTGCGGCGTCTTACAAATGTGGGAGGGGAAGGGAATGGTTGTTGTGTGTGTATCTGTTCTGGTTAAGTGGTGGAATAGCAATGTGCTAAACTCTGTCAGGAAGTTAATATAAATAAGACGGTACAAAAATAAGGAAATAAATAAAACCATAGCTTTAGCCGAAACGTAAACACAATAAATTTATTTATTCATATTGTATGATATTTTCAGAAATCAATACTCAATATAATAGGTATAATCTGTGAAATAAGTGAAATATCAAAATTATTTGTAATTTTAAATTGCAAAACCTTTAAAAAAATTACTTCATTGAAACTGAGAAAAGTTAGTAATTTCAAGCCATTGTACTTAATATTTTTGTACATAGTACAATAAGATGGTCCTTAAAGAGACAATAGAACTTCATTTGAAACGTGCATTTCAATTGTAATAAGCCTACTGCTTTGTTTTGCATTTAATAATGTATCGCTAATAATAACGAAAAACAAAAGCCAAACACTCAAGTATGTCACATTGCCGAACTCAGAATTCAATGCTATATCCAAAACTGTAAAAATATACAGGTGCTCATGATAAAAATTAGAAACTTGGTATAATTTCCTTTGAAACCGGAAGAGATAACTACTTTTCTTTTATGTCAAATAATGTATCTATATTTATGTATTAACAATGTATATCATTTTTCTAAGTTAAAAATCAAACAAAAAAAGGGGGTGAACCATATATCAATGACACCCAGTATATCCATTTCCCCAAATACATGACTCAACCTCCTCGCATACCTCTTCCCATTTCTTTTCTTTGACTTTTATTATAGCAGCACGAAGTATCTTTCTAGCTTCCTTATATTCATCTTCTTTTCTTTGTATTTCTTCTTCGGAAGTTTGTCTTCTGCACCCTCTCGTTATTTCCCTTCTTATTGCCAGGCATGTTTTCCTGATCTCTCTGACTTCCTTAGACCACTAATACATTTCTTTCTTTGGAATATTCCTGCTGTCCTTCTGGGTATGGAGGCATCGCAAACCTCCGATTTGTTTCTAATACATCTGAATAAGATTTACAGGAAACTACTACTCAGCGGACCAAAGTTCCGATCTGCGCTAAATTAAACCTGCAAGTCTGGTTTGGTAGCTAAGATCATTTGTCAATTCCCCACTAGACATAGATCGGTTTCGAACTTGTTATGTTCTCGTCAGTATGCCATAATGGAAAAGATAAATATTAATAACAAACCAGGCTAACCTAAAGCAGACTAAGCAATACAGACATAGAGAGTAATAAGTGTATCTCTCTAGTGGTCAGTGCTACCACTAGTATATTGTTGAACCCACCAGGGCTAGAGGTCGTAGCCCTTGGTTGCTGCTTTACAGGTCTCTATCACTAAGATATTATCAGTTATATCTGACGGGTAGTAGCACTGGCCACTAGAGGGATACAGTTATCAGTCTCTATGTCTCTCTAATATATTCGTCGGCTGTTGGCTTATTGCTAGGCCGGTCTATAAGTTCTTGAAGTTTTTCCACATCTTTATCTAGACTTCTCGTCTGCCATCCAATGCGTGATCCGATTTGGCCTGGCCTGTCCCAGCTTTTGGCCTAGCTTGACTTCGGGCCTTGCCTGGTCGGGCCGGGTCTACCTTAAACTGGATTTGGCCGAGCCTGGCCACAAATATTTCGAAGTACCCCTACTCTAGTATTTATGGGGCCGTACCATAACTTCTCTTCCTGTAGTACAAGTGAATGTCATAAAATATTTTAAAATATACTTTTTCATTTTTACTAACTTCGGATAAGTAAAAGCGAACCCGCTACACTTCACTAAAATATCAAATAAGAAGAAATAGGTCAAGTTGTACCTCCTTTATTCAATATGGTTTATTGTAACAACTGTCATATCAATATTAATATTAATATGAAATAAATTTTATTATTCTTTTTGTATAAGACTGACAATAAGAATTGTTTTGTAATGAATGTCAAATTATCGTGTAAAACACACCTAGTGTAAATGCAATTAATCTCTTAGGAAAAATAAGTGGGGTTCAAAGTTAGGTTAATTAAGAAAAACAACGCCTCTCCGCAAGAAGTTGGTCTTTTCCATTTAAGACTGATCTAACAGCTTACCCAAGATGGGGTACATAAAAAAAAGATATAATAACATGCACAGAAATATTCAGTTTGTCTGACCTGAATTGCGTTATGCCCTGAACTTGAGCAATTATTGTCTCTCGCTGGAAATGCCAGCGAAACCCACGTAGAATTGCTACTACCCACAGAAGCCACAGTTTCAGCTTAACAGGAACCAGCTCACTGTACTTTTTACCAGCAGAACAACGTTCCGCTATGCCCTTGATAATATTTGATATTCGGCAATCAGCGCCTTTGCTGGCCTACCACTTTCTCAATTCTTCAACTTGGTTCTCTTCTACTAGAGAACTCGATAAAACTTCCTGGTGAACCCAGCGAATACCACCTGCCTCTTCTATTGCTTGGCCGCCTCCCTCCACTCCGGCCATTTCATAGCGTCCCCCTCACTCACGCACTCCCCACTAGCAGTCCGGCGCACGCAACTCATTAGGTCGTTCAGTCCAGGTTTAACTTATTCTAACTCACAACTAAAACTCAGGAGGGGAGCGTTGCACTAGCCTAAAAAAATTCTATGATGTTTTGACCATATGCTTCATTACCATAATAACTAAGCCTGGCCAAGGTCATTAATCCTACAGAGACGTACTGGGTATGCATCATATCATAATACTTGAATAAGTACAATAATAAAAACAAAAACATTTTATATGTTGTGATGTATGTTTTTGTACTATTTAGTTAGCTTTAAATTCTTTTTTTATGTGTTTCCTTATATTTTGTAAGCTTAGTGCTGCACATTATTATTAAACTGTTAAATGACGTTCACACATGTACATTGTATATCTAAGTGATAACTAATAATAAATAAATAAATAAATAAAATAAATGGAAATGCATTTTATTAATACTAGTACACTTTATAAAAATATGTACAAAACTCACCTTCTTAAGCAGATTTATGAGGTAGCTTGGTTGTCGTTATCACAAACTGGAGCACTTCTATAATAACTGTGTAGCATCAGATATGTTTTTACAGTTGTCTCAGTTAGCGATGTTCGCTGTGGTGAAAAAATATGTTTGTATTTTGAAAAAGACCGTTCGACATCTACGGAAGTAATACAGGCATAAGTAAGACACTCTGTGAACTCACCTAACGCAGCTGTAGATGCACCATCACAAATTTGTTTTAATTTGGTAAAATCAGGATCTTTCCGTAATACACTCTCGAATTTTTCAATAACGGGCTTATTTTTTGCGTCATTTATAGTTTGTAGCTGTGTATTTACGTCATCCACTATTTGCAGCGATTCCACTAACGACAACGAAGTATTTTGCAATTTTTCTATTGCGTCGTGTAGTCCTCTATAATTGTTATAAATAGTTTTTAAATTTGTTTCAAGGGAAACATCTTGAAAGCTTGTCTGGCTTTTCTTAATAGCTGCAGCCTGGTTAGGGTTGAACTGTAGTATCACAGCTTTTATTTGTTGAAAATATTCATCATAATAAAAAGCTGCCTTCAACCACGTTCCACAACGTGTAAGAATCGGCTCTGGTGGTTCCGGAATATCAGGACACGGTGTGTGAAATGCTCGAAGCCGTTTAGGAGATTTGAGAAATACTTTTTTTGTATTTGCTATTAATGCATCTACCTCTGGAAAACATTTTCGAATCGTTTCTGCTACAAGATGGAACGCATGCACTTTACACGTAACATGTAAAAACCTACAATCGTCTCTTTGAAGAAAACGGCCCACTAAACGCATTATCGCAGCACCGTTGGTCACAAACCTCAACACTTGACTTGTTGACAGTTCAAATTTTTCGAAGGTTTCCAACACCACCCGCGTAATTGTTTCGCCAGTGCACGCAGTTAGTCTTTTGCTAGCTAGTAAAAGTGGAAATGTTGGTTTAACAGGGTCGAGTACACGTACTATAACATTTAAAATAGATTTTTTTTTACAATCTGTCGTCTCGTCAACACATAACCACAGCCGCGTATTTTTTAATGCACATTTAATCCTATTTACAATGTCTTCACGAACACTTGGTACATATCTACGTAACGATGAACGACTTGGTAAATTCACCTGGGGATTGTATTTATTCCGGAACTCCCGAAATGCTGGTTTATCCAATATGCGCAGGGGAACATCACAGGCAATCAGCATTAACAGTAGATCATAAACTGAGGTTCCAAAGAAGACACGCCATTTTTTATATTTTTATGCCTGTTACTATTGACATGAATTTTGCAGCCGTATTTATTCTAGCACATTAAGTCTTGACGACAAACTTTACAAATTATTTTACATCCATCATAAAATAAATCCGGAATTTCACCGATAAATTTATTCACTTTATCAGCGTACGGTCGTTTTCTAATCTTTACGCTCAACATTATTTATCATTTATTAGTACTCTATGCATCGACCGACAGATAACAACTGAAGTGTGTTGAGTCATCGTCATCGTAAACAAGCGCGCGATGGCATTGGTATTGCGCCCGTCCCTGAATCTACCATCGCTTGGCCAGGCTTAATAATAACACCTTTTCGCCCTTTGGTGAAATACTGATTTTCGTATACTTGATATCTGTTTTTTTCTCGGAATGTGTGAATGGAATGTTTATTAACAAATGAAGTATTTGAAAATTTTACGCCAAAAAAAAAATTTCACACTAATTAACGTCTTTTGTTATTTGAGAATGTACCAAAACTTTATTATATTATATTATATATTATTAAAGTCCGGGAATAGTATATCTATAAAATCTCCCATATCTGTGGTTACATCATACATATAAATGTAACTTTCTTAGTATTGTTATTCAAACAAAAGTCTTTATAAACAGTGACATAAACCAGAATGATCCTTTATTGTATTAAAGCAATTTATTTTTTTGTTTTATCTTCGAAGTTTCCTCCTTGTTTCCGTGCATTGATTGGTCTCTATTTGTTTGTTAGTTTGTTTCCCTTTTCTTATCTCCTCCATCTCCTCTATGTTTCCCCTGCGCCTTGATTTGTTCTATTTATCTTCTCGACTGCTGTATCACATTTGTTAATTTATTGACTGACATTAAAATATTTTTTCTTTAGCCTTACTTATGTTACAACCGCTATTCGTAAATTGAGGTGAGCGTGTATAATAATATTCATAATATTATACAACTGTGCATAAGAAAAAAATAAATAAGTACATGCAATTGTTATAATAAATTATCGTGTTCGTGTGAAAACATATATTTTTCTGAGAGTAACGCTTACATAATATATTTATTTTAATCAGTGGTAGCCGATCAGGAAAACGAAGTTTTCTCCAGGTATCTTATACAGAGTGAGTCAAGCTGGACACCCCAGGCCTTTTTCTTAGAGACTGGTGGAGATATTTAGGAAATTCAATTCTGTTCATCATTTGAAAACAATGTTTTTACAAGTAAAAAATGGTTATATTTTTTCTATATCCGTTTAGACAAAACGAACGCCTTATTTTGGTACGATGCTTGAAATATTTGCCAAAATAGGAAATGTGAAAAAAATATAAAATAATAATAATAATAATAGTAATAGTAATAATAATATCGCGATATCCGGTACGAGTTCTAAGTGCTGTACCCAGGTAACTCGGTCAAAATTGTCGTTATAATAATCGGTGTACTCGGAGGGATAAAGCCTACGCTGCTCTTGGAAGTGAAAACGGTGAGGCGTCGGAGGCCACTGAAGGACTGTCCGGCATCGGTTATTCCGAAGAAAAAAATAATAAATAAATAATAATAATAATACTTATATATCCAAGAACCAATACTACAAAATATATGATTGAAATGCAATATAATTAAATAATATAAATAAATATAATTTAAGTTCTACAAAAAAGTTATAACTTGTTTGTAGAACATAAACACACGCACACACACACATACATACATACATACATTTAGACAGATAGATAGATAGACAGATAGACATTATATTATTGTTAAAAATTTGAACAATTTTACACAGGTCAAAACAAAGTTCTATAGATAAATACATAGTAATTAAACATATTACTAATAGTTATATACAATAAAAAGAAATAATAAAATAGTGTATAAGAAATGTATAAGAGACGCATACAAAAAATCGATTTCACAAACTAACATAAGTTATTCTATACAGTTATAAGTAGTATACTTGTTAAAATAGTTCTATACAACAATAAATAAGATAGAGGGCGTAAAAAGAAATGTATAAGAGACAAATACATAATATTCTACAAACTATCAACAATACTAGTTACACATTTAAATCTGTGAGGTCATTATGAAAGTATTCTTCGATAAAAAGCCTTTTGTGCAAGGTAAGCTTTAATGACATTTTTGAAATTGTTTAGTGTTAGCGATCTAACTGAATTAGGAAGAAGATTGCATAATTTGGTACAATAGTAGTTCGAACCAGTTTCAGTCTTGTACTGGGTTGTCTGAAATCAGATTTTTTTCCTAGCGTTATAGGAATGTATCATATTATTCCTTGTAAATCTATCTATATTTGATTTGAAATACGTGAGGCATTGATAAAATGCAGGGAAAAGTGAACATTTTTTTGTTTTATAAATGCATGTTTACATTGATCTCTATAACTTACATTAGAAATTACTCTAATCGCTCAGCGTTGAAGTTTAAAAATTCTGTGTCGACATGACGAATGTCCCCAAACTAAAAGTGCATAAGTTATTTGAAACTGACATAAAGCAAAGTAGGTTACTCTCAAGACAGTAGCTCATACTTCACAAAAAATGTTTCTTAAAAGGTATGTATATACATATATACAGTGTGGAAATTAAGTAACGAATAAATTCAGTAATTCCGTTAATATTAATTTTTTTGGGAAAAATCTCGAAGGGGTATAGCGATTTTAACTTCGGCAAATATTTTCAGTCTAATATCAGTTTCTTATGTCATTTATTTTTTAAGTTATGACGTCATCGACTTATTTTTTTAAATGACAACCTATATTTTTTATTATTGATTTTGGTAGTAGTTTTTATTCTGGTTCCGACCGTATAAAATTTTCAATATGTTATTATTTGAAAAAATCGAGAAGAACAGTCTTAAAGTTCAAATAATAAAAATTCATTAAATTGGGTAAATTTATCTAGTTGCCGGTGTATCACATTAGTTACGGCTGTCAGATTTAAATAATTTGTAAATGTCACAATAGAATAAGTGTTATTATTTTGCTTTTGCTAAATTAGAAAAACTATTTTATTAATAAGAATGGTACAGTTGAGCGACAAACAGAGAATTGAAGTGTTAATAATGATTGGTTATGGCGACAGAGCTAGAACACATCATATATATATATATATATATATATATATATATATATATATATATATATATATATATATATATATATATATATATTATACACCACTATTCACTTCACCATAGTTAGTATATAACTAGCAGGTTGGCCACTATCATTTGTCTGTTCCATAACCTATGGCATACTGAAGAGAACAAATAAGTTCGAAATCGATCTATGTCTGGTTGGGAATTGACAAGTGATATTGGCTATCGATCTATCATGATTTGAAGGTGTAATTCATTGCAGGTCGGGGTATTTGCCCGCTGAGTAGTTGTTTCCTTCAAATCATATTTAATCAATCACATTAGTTTAGTCCACCTGGGCTAGGGGTCGCCGCTCTCGGTACTTGCTGTGATACAAGTCGCTATCCGCCACAGAGACATCGAGGATGTCGGTCGGATAGTAACATTCAGACCATATGAGAAGTTTCATACCTCTCACCACTATTCACTTCACCATAGTTAGTATATAACTAGCGGGTTGGCCTCTATCATTTGTCTGTTCCATAACCAATGGCATACTGAAGAGAACAAATAAGTTCGAAATCGATCTATGTCTGGTTGGGAATTGACAAGTGATATTGGCTATCGATCTATCATGATTTGAAGGTGTAATTCAATGCAGGTCGGGGTATTTGCCCGCTGAGTAGTTGTTTCCTTCAAATCATATTTAATCAATCACATTAGTTTAGTCCACCTGGGCTAGGGGTCGCCGCTCTCGGTACTTGCTGTTATGCAAGTCGCTATCCGCCACAGAGACATCGAGGATGTCGGTCGGATAGTAGCATTCAGACCATATGAGAAGTTTCATACCTCTCACCACTATTCACTTCACCATAGTTAGTATATAATTAGCAGGTTGGCGACTATCATTTGTCTGTTCCATAACCTATGGCATACTGAAGAGAACAAATAAGTTCGAAATCGATCTATGTCTGGTTGGGAATTGACAAGTGATATTGGCTATCGATCTATCATGATTTGAAGGTGTAATTTAATGCAGGTCGGGGTATTTGCCCGCTGAGTAGTTGTTTCCTTCAAATCATATTTAATCACATTAGTTTAGTCCACCTGGGCTAGGGGTCGCCGCTCTCGGTACTTGCTGTGATGCAAGTCGCTATCCGCCACAGAGACATCGAGTATGTCGGTCGGATAGTAGCATTCAGACCATATGAGAAGTTTCTCATACCTCTCACCACTATATATATATATATATATATATATATATATATATATATATATATATATATATATATATATATATATATATATATATATATATATATATATATATATATATATATATGTATACATACATATTGTATAGGTAAATATGAAATATTTCTTTTATATATAATTATTAAATAAATAATTTACTTTCCTTTTGTTTCATGACTATACTTTTTTTAATAGTGTAATAGTTTAGTATGTGAAAATATGTGTATCCTTAATCACGGATACATCCACGTATTGTGACTTTCCTATTCTGCGGATAAATTTGTACAATATGTCAAATTTGATTTTTTACCTACTTATCTTTGCTCACTGTTTGGATACACTTTTCACCATGCACTCAATTAGCTCTAGAGACTCTTAAATTTCAGAAGTAAGTTCAATTTTGTTAAATTTTGATTTATAGATCTTGATTTTCAATATTTAAATGTGTGACTGCAACTAAATGTGCCCTTAAATCAAAATTATTTTCCGTTAACAATTGTAGATTTTCTGGTTTATAATGGTGTAATTTATTTTGCGATAAAATTCGACGAACGATGCGATTAGAAAATTGAAGTTACCTTGATGCTTGCTTTGGCAACAAACTAATTTAAAACTTCTGCAATTTTCAGATCTGTCGATCCGGATATATTTCTGTGTACAAACATACTGTGTCGTGTAAATTTTGCATAGCATAGCATTCATAAGACTTTAATCTCCAAGAAAATTCATGCTCAGAATATCAGGAGCGATGTGCACATAACCAGGTTTGGATTTACTAACATAGTATACATGGAGATCCGGAACAAGTTGATTTGTGCATTATCCCCTAAAATCGAAAACCATGTCAAATAATGTATAAAAACAAAGTATTATATGAATTTATGAAGATCATTCTTTGTTAAGAAAGAATTTTCTTAACTTTTTTAGTTTTTGTTGATGTTTTTTACGTTTGCAAACCTATTTGAAGTAATCGCTGCGCCAGCTGCTAGTAGCTTTACTCAAAAAATTAAAACTTTTACTCTTAGTGTGTTACAATTTTTTGGGTTCCTACTTTCATATATAACTTCGATCTACGTTGACTGGCCGTTGCTTGGTTGCTAAAATTTTCATAACGGGAAAATAATAATAAATTTATGAGAAGTGAGGGATTTTTCCAGTCGATCACCTTCGATTAGTCTGTATGATAGGGGACCCTTTGGTTGGACTACTTTTTCATGGGGTCTATTAAATTTCTATGAATTTTGTTTAGTCAATATAACCTACTTTGTTTATTGAATAATTAATACCATTAGTACGTTATCATTTAGAAAATACAAATAATTGGAAGTGAGTAATATTACATTGTAACAATGGATAATACAATTAGAAAGGAATTTGATCATTTGCTATGTATTGATTGTTATATATTCCAGGTAATTTTATTATCTTTGCTCCAGTTTATTTACCATAATTACTATTTCATCAAAGAGTACCTGATTATGCCCAACGCAATTGTTATTAGGTAATTTAGTATTATCAATGTTGCTTAATTGTAGTATAAACTCACAACAAATTGTATTCGTTCTAGTTAATCAGATGAAATTAGTTTTAATTATAATATAATTATTATTTGCATATCTGTACATTATTAATTTTTACCGTATATTTCAATTAATTAATTTTAATTAACATGTCGGTTGGCATCCTTATGAAAAATATATATTTATGCGTATATAACAGGCTTGTATTCGCATCAGCATAACTACCGTATTTTGAAAAACTAAAAGAGATTTTTTGGTAGTCAACAGTGGTTGATAGTAATTTTTTTTAGCATGGTATTGGCACTTCCGTGTAGGGATGGTGATCTTTTGTGAAAACATCGATTCTCAGGATCGATTCAAATTGGAAGCCGAAAGATCGATCCCAGTAAAAATCAGTTTGCAAAAGATCAAACCTTAAAAAATCGATCTTATATATATAAATAAGTCAACAAAATTACAAAATCACTTAGAGTGGATACAGTTAACAATACAGCAGTCAATACTGTAGTTATCAAAAATTAGGAACACCGACGTGAAAAATTCGATGGATATGCTGAAACTCTTAAATAAGTTGAGCGAATTGTAAGATCATAAACCGGCGGATATAGCATTAGAAATGAAGTTTGTTACATCTACTTATTTTAAAATCAATTTCTCCTCAATATCTTGTTCTTCGTCGTCTTCATCATCTTGCCATTTAATATTTTTCTAATCTTCATTGTGTTTCATCAGTTCCAAGTCGTTTGTCAAATACTGAATTTATGCAGAACATTCTTCATTCAGATACAAGTGGTGCAAAATCTTTGAAGGGTTGCAGAACGGAAGCGAAACGGTGGAATTCAATTTTAATTCTATTTCAATTTATTGTAAAAAAAAATTATTAGACACAATTTTATAGTACAATATATTTGCATACACCCCTGAAGAACAAGAAGAATCACCTAAGCACTATACAGTGCTTGTTTTGTGTTGTTCTGCTTGTTTCTCACAGAGAATTCTACCTAATATGAAGGGCGAGAGTAGATTTGCCTAAACAGTAGTCGTATTCGATACGAAAGTTAAACAACGGTAGTCGCAGTCAGTAATTTGATGGTATCAAGAGAAACTCGACGACCTCGACACGCCTTCTAACGGTTTGCATATCAGCGTATAAGCAGAAGCTATGCAATCTTAGGCGAGAGTTGTGTAGATGAGATACCATCCTTCGGAAGGGATGTAAAGCCGTTAATGCCTGTCTATTAAATGTTAGGTAAGTAAAAAATCCCTACTCTTCAGCAAAGAAGAGGTTCGGCAAAATTTCCAAGTTGGGGGTGGCTCGTCTCTTGGCGTCAGTGATTGGCCCTGGTTGCGGAAATAGGCCGACGTTAAATAAATCTTAGAAAAAATACCTAATATAATCCTGGAGTGAGTTGGAACCTTTGATGTGAAGATAACACTGACGTAATTTTCCATGAAACACCAAAACAATGTATAGTGCAGTATATACTATAGTGTTTCGGTGCTTCGTGGAAAACTACGTCAGTGTTACCTAATATAATATACAAGAAAAGAGAAATGTGCAGCAATAATAATATAATATCAAAAACAACTAAGCAAATCTTTTTCTCCCTAGTGAAAAAGAAAAATATTACTAAATTGCGAAATTCTAATACAAATTTCAGAACATCTCATATTAATAAAAAATTTTACAATAATATAAGAGTTATAGAAAATAAAAACGCGGGAAGTTGGTGTGGGGTTCGGGATGGACAAATGTGCAGTCGTCCACCTCAAGAGAGGACGATGCTGGGAATTCTCTGAAGATGCGCAGCTCGCAGACAGAAGCATCCTTAGACATCTGGATGCCGGAGAGACCTACACATATCTGGGTGTGCAACAAAGGCACATCCAGGATGTAACACAAATAAAGGATTCTCAAGTACAGAAGGATTCTCAAGTACAGATACCGACTCCGAAAGATTAGGTCTTCTGAACTTTCGATGAAAAACAATGTGTCTGCAACTAATATGTTTGCCGTTCCGGTTCTGCTCTACTCCTTCGGAATAGTAAAGTGGAGGGTAGATGAGCTGCGCCAATTAGACAGAGATACCCGAAAGATGATGAATATTCACAGAAGTATTCATCCTAGATCGTCCCTTCTTCGTGTGTATCTCCCACATCAACGGTGGGGGGGGGACTCTTGAGCCTGGAGTGTACGCATGACATGTACTGAGTATTGCATGTCCTCAGGAGCTCAGATCTCCTCTTGCGGTTTGCAAAACATCACGAAACTGTAGGAATGGGAACAGGACTGTTCATGGCAGCAAAAAGAGCAACAGTGAACTCCGTTTCGCATTCGACACCAGGCGAGGTGGCCGGTGAAGTGCTGATGTAGAGTCAGTCACTGAACTTCAGCCAAATCGCCTGGAAGCCCAAATTAGAGCTGCCGAACAGGAAAATCTGTTTCGGCAGCACGTCGATAAGCCCCAGCGTGGTGTCTTCTATAAGAACATAGACACTGGGTTTATCGACCAGGCTGACATTCGTCTTTCTAAGGTCAGCCGGGCTTAAATCTGAGACCGAGAAATTCATTATGGCCTGCCAAGATGGTGTTATCAACACTTTGGTCTACCGTAGCCGTGTGTGGCGTGTAGAAGGACTGCAGGACCTGCCGTCAGGCGCCGGAATTGCACATGCACACATATTATCTGCATGCCCCGTATACGCGATTTCGGCCTACATCCACCGACATAACGCGGCGTTACGAGGTACTTTTACGGGGTATACCAGATACCAGTGCTGCCTTACTTCCCCGAAGATATTGAGTCAGTTGTCAAGAACGAGAAATGACGGATTTACTGGAACTACTCGTTCCCGACGGTCAGGCTAATCCAAGCCAACAAGCCTGACGTAGTCCTCCTCGACCATCAATCAATATCAACTCAAGGTGATGTATATCATCGAGTTCTTGGCACCTGCGGAGAAAAACATCACCTTGAAAGAGGAGGAGAAACAGACCAATTATCGCGATCTCCGGTACGAGCTTCATGTGCTGTACTCAGGCTATTCGGTCAAAATGTCATCCTATTAATCAGTGTACTCGGAGGGATAAAGCCTACGCTGCTCTTGAAACTAAAGATTATACCGGCCTTTCAAACATCAGCCGTGGCTGGTAGGACAAATGTAGAAGGCGGTCATTTTGGGTTCTCTCCGTCTGCTTAGGGCACACGATTCTGGTATCTACAATCACTAACTTTGCGGGATGTGGGGAGTGGCTATAGTTAATGCGCCTGCGCGTCTCTCGAGAAGCGTCGGAGGCCACGAGAGGACTGGCCGGCATCAAATATTCCGGAAAAAATAAATTAAAAAAAATAAAGGTCTTTATTATGAAAAATTCATAAAGGGCGAAGTTCAGTCATACGACTATTCTTCCAAATCGATGTTAAATTCTACACTTCCTAATAACTTATAAAGAGGCACAAAAATAGATACATTTTACAGCTACAGATTTTGATTATAAGGGATTACTCACATGTTTTCAGGGGTGTATTTTGCCGTACTTGGGATGAAGTGCTATGAAAAATATATAAAGAACGTACTTGTTTTTGCTACCAAGGTCGGTAACGTAGTGGGCTACTGCGTTTTGGATTCAAATCCCAGCGTCGACTCTCACAAAGTGGAAGGAAGTGGTTGTGTTTTCGTCTTTTTTCTATAGTGTAACCCCCGCACGTGCAGCTTTGGATTTGGATTTGGGAGTTGTCTAATTTATGTGATGTGTTGCAAACTATTACTGGAGTTCATACTTATATTGTTTAAATTACCATCGACTTATTAGTTCTCTGCTTTCATGTAGAGACTTGTGATTTTGAAATCCCCCTTGTAGTCGTTGCGTATACCTACTTCGCACTGATGAAGGGAAAACCAGAAACCGGTCTGCGAATGGTATGCATGACGGCCTCAAGATGGATTTCCATTTATATGGTAAAAATCTTCTACTTTAATTAAAGCTTAACCAATGCTCTCAGTATGATACAAATTTATAAATTATTGAGAAGTGTGTATGGCAAATTTATTTAATCTTCAATTACATAAATTGGGATGATTTCGACTTTGGTACCTATTTAGGTATTTAGGTATTTCTAGTATTTATTACCATTTGCAAATTTATGGTAATTACTGTAAGAAAAACTATGATTTTTCCTCTTTTTTATATTATACAATACTTTTTTTACAACTTACTTCTGTATATATTTACATTTCGTAATAAAATACGAAGACAAAAATTGTCTGAAAACTTTAGTACATTACTTTGATTTATAATTCAATTTCTCCATCACGAAGCCAAAGTAAGTTTAATAAAATTAGTAAGTGTGTTTCTATGGAACATGTTTGCCTTAGATATTATTGGTTTTGTCGAGAGATAAACTGATTACTGTCACTTTAACGATATTACGTCAGTTTGGCGTCGAGGAATGGATCAATTAGTTTCAGTTGGCGCAATTCCTTTAAGATGATATTAGGTCATTTTTTATAAAATGTCAAAATATCATATAGAATAGAAAAATAGTTCTAGGTTGTTGTTGAGTAATAACGGTGGAACATTCTACGAAAGATATTTGTTCGGAAAACAAAAACTATTTATAGACATCTATAATATATTAAATAAGAATAGAAGTAACAATAGTTGTTAAACCGGTAAACGCTAAACAATAAAAACAAATAAAATTAGTGTGTTATGCTCTATCTATCGTTGAATATCAGAAAAAAAAAATAAGAATGAACAAAAATAAAACTAATATTACAATTCTAGAAGAGTCAAAGCCTTCATAGTTGAAATTATTGGAGGTAAATATTGACTACCTACTTTATTTTAACGAAGGCCATTTCTATTGCAGGTTAATAAAGTAAGGAGTGGATATCTATCAACCCTGGCCTTAATGACTAAGCGATTTCTCAAAAAATAACTATAACAGAAACAGAAATGAAGTGCATGGATAATTAGCTCCTGCGCATCTTCACATTTTCTTCAGGAAATTCATCACAAGGTTCTCCATGTCTTACCCTAAATTTGTGCAAAATTGCACATGCATTAATATTGTTTTATGTCTTAAATAATATTAATCCAGAAGGAATACCTCACTATGACCCTAGTGAAGTATTCCTTCTAGGTTAATATTTCTAAATATTGCTTAAAAATCCGTCGATTGTCAAATGTTGTCTTAAAATGTCAAATGGTTAAATAATGTATTAACTACAAAATCCAGTTACCTTTCCTTATCGTCAAACATAACTTAAATAATTAAAATGAAATTAATTCCTGCCGTGACACAAGAAAAAATTGAGGATACCACCAGTGGCGGTTCGTGGGTCAAGAGATAGGCAGGTCAATTAGAAAAGTTTACTGTATTACCTACCTTTTAAAGTGATTGAAATTCGAAGTCGATCCTCCGGTCTTTTTGAGATGCAAAGTGGTCAATTACTTTTTCATTAAAGTCTTTTATCTTCTTTATTAATGCCCTTTCTATGGTAAGCATAGCTAAAGAAGATAACCTTTCCTGACCCATGGTATTTCTAAAAAATGTCGTTATTCTTTTTAAGGTAGAAAAACAACGTTCACTTTCGACGGTAGTCACAGGTAGAGTACACAACATTTTTAACAGTTTGACACTTTCAGAAAAAGTATTGCACAAATTATTGTTAATAAAAAGCTGTAACAAAGCAACTGCACCTTCACTATTGGAAAAATCTTCTCGGCTATATAATACTTCTAATGCAGTTTTAAGTTTCAAATGATTTATGACTGAATACTCCGTTTTAACTAATTTAAACATGTCTTGAGGAAAGCTTTTTTTATAATCTTTAAATCGATCTGCGTGAAATAACTGAGACACTGCTAAATGATTACTGAAGCCAAACCTGTTTTTGGTCTCAGATGTAATTATATCACAAACTTCTAATGAAATTCTCCTTTTTGATTCTTCCGTTTTACATCTCTGGGCAGATTGCATGGATGTCTCCTCCAAATAGTTATTCAAAATTTTATTTCTGATGTCTTCAATTTTACTATTAAAAACGCCAATACACTTATTTACTGTTATGACATCGACATTAAATTTTTGTAATTGATTGAACAATATATCACAATGAGGCATAACTAAATGAAAACAATTTAACCAGTAAAGAAAATGTTCATTTTGTAAGTAGTTTTTTAAACCAATAGCTTGGTTTAGAGTGTTGTTTTCTGATTCATTATCAATGATTTTTTTCTAATCTAATAATTCTGTTCGATAGGTATAAACAGTCTCTATGCACTTTGTATTAAAATTCCATCGTGTTGGAGCCGCTTTAGGTAATCTCACCTAAACAACATTATCTAACACGGCTGTTCTTTTTGGTGTTTTTCCAAAGAATGAAGAAAAGCTATGTAAATTAGCAAAAAAAAATGTTTATGCTTTATCGTCATATTAGGTTTTGGACGGCCACCACCTTTGAATATCACTCGGTCTTCATAACCCAACTTATGTTCATCTTTCAGTTTTAATATATTTTGTAAAACACTCATAGTAAACACCAAAAACACTGTTTTACTTAATTTCACGACAAGTAGAGATTTATTAATAAAATGTTTACAAATAAAACATTAAAAACAACGCGACAGAATTTACCGACCAACGCGTACCTACTCAGCATTAAGACTGCTCTATTGAACTTCGTGCGTTACCGTTTCCGTAAAATGTGTCAGGACATTGTCCCCGCCAGTGTTTTCTGTCTCTTTTACTTTCTGACGATTCGCGCATGTCTATTTCACTTTAATTCGTTGTAAACTCGGTCCGTAGCTAGCTTTGAGGACAAGTTGTGAATTGACCCAAAATTTTTAAATTCTATAAATGAATAATGTAATGAATATGAATGTAGATATTTGAATAGTATTGTGCATAGAATGAACTAGAAACTTAAATATATTTTTTTAAGAATATTAAAAATATATGTGTATTATATATTTTTAAACTTCAGAAAATTAATAGCTCTATTTTTTTATTTGTATGTGGGAGGTCATTGACTAAATGACCTTATAGAAGAACCGCCAGTGGATACCACAACAAACTTTTAGTTAAAACTCTTTGTAAATACTCAAAGCCAATTGTTAACTCACTCAATCTTGAGTCAAGATTATGACAGCTTACAATTCAAGGATATCAATTTATTGATTATTATTCAATTACTAGTATTTTTTCAAGAATTGTTTAAGATCAATTTCAATACAGAAAATTAGATATATGAGAATTAGTGCAGGCAAATTAGCATCCGTCACGTCGGCGACGAAATTAGTAATGAATTTTTTTCATAGGATTGTAGTAATTTTCTTCCTAAACAATCCATAAAATTCCTCACCGATCCGGCCTACGTTAAGTCCGCCATCTTGGAAAAATGACGGATTTCGGGTACCATTATCAGGTTTCTTCCCAGTTATTTCAAAAATGGTTCATTTTACATAAAAGATGCATGGAACACAATTGAAATAGCAAAAAATGTCGTAAAAATTAGCAATTTCAGTTTTCCTCCATTTTTTTCTGGTTGTCAAAAAATGGCAGTTTTAGAATAACAATTTACCTACCCAAGAGACTATTTTTTTTGCTGGGGTGTTAAATTTCCATTGTGATTAGTTGATTATCACAAAAGATCATAAATTCTGTTTGGATCGTAGGGCCAACGGCGCGTTATATATTCTACATAATTAGAGATCGAGAGGCAACGATAAACTCTCAGAGACGACATTTATGTAGGTATAATATTATATTATAAACACCTAATGAAACATTTCCACACAGGGTGTATGTTGGTATGCTCTGTGTTTTCAGCATCAATCTCCTAATGAATTTTTTTAAACTTTATTTTTTTATTTAAAGGGCTTGAGACTTTTGCACAGCACAATAGGCTGCTAAAGTCGACAGGAAATGTGGGGATGTATTTTTTATTTCTTTTTTCGATATCTGCATCCCTTCAGGTGTTATAAGGATTTTTGGTTTTGTCAGTTTATGCTTTACATGTTTAACATCTACTCGATATTTTTTTTCCTTTTTTTCAAAACTTGGGGCATCGGTCTGAGTGGTGACAATTGTCACACCTGAGATGACTCCTTTTAAACGGCAAAGTAGACTTTTCTACACATGACATAACTGTAGAGTTTTTAGTAATTTTTATAAAAATTAGCTTAAAAACATTTAAGACAGTGGTGGCCAAAGGGAAAAGTTGTAATTTACTTGTTCAGTAGGGAAATTATTGTACCTATCCTAAAGAGGTGTCTTATGTCATTGAAGTTAGGTTATATCAAGCATGAGCATGATTATTACAACGAATGTGCATGATTATTACTTACGATTTTCTGAAGTAACGCATAATCGTCAGGATTAAAATATTTCTTACAAAAACACGAATGTTTCGAAGGAGTAAAGTTATCCCTGCGATTCGCTACCAACCACTGATTTAGGCGAGTTTTGTCTTTCGGAAGCATATGTTCGCCTTTTATTTCCGAACAAAATGGAACTGTACAACACTGAGGCATAATTAACAAGTTTTTTATTTACTGGTGTACGAAATAATTATAATAAAACCTTAATAATGACTTTTGACAGCGATATTACGCGCCAGTAGCGCCAACTGGTGAGCCTAAAGACGGTAGCCCTCATTATGTGAGTTGTTTATGGCGCATAATATATAATAAACCTAACCTCCAATTAGGACGCAATGAGTGCGAGGAGCATAATTTTGCCGAACCCACAACCGGGCCCACACAAAGATGTGGATATTGAAATCAATGTAGGGAAAACAGATTTTACAATCTTCATTGAGCTTAAAACCGGTAATGAATTGCGAACAACCTAACCTCAACCGAAGCTGACATGACATAAGAGATGTGTGATAATTTGCGCGTTTTTGCGACATAATCCCAATATCTTGAGAGTCGTGGAGTGGGGATGAAATCCGGCATAACATAATATAATTCAGATTTATGTCGCTCCAAATCGCTTATAGTAAGTTAAAGACAACACTCTAAATATTAACATAAACTGGCTCACAATATTTGTTTGCCAAATTTCCATTATCTGCAAGTTAAAAACAAACACTGCTCCGCGTGTATTTTGTGACTGTGTTGAATTTCGACATATCGAGATACCTATATATTTTATAGAATATATAATCTTTCTACGTATCAAATGATACAATATATCGATATATTAAAAAAAATTACCATCCCTAGCTACGATGCCAAAAACCTGACCAAAATCCCTAAATTTGGCTTCCTAGAATTTGTCTAAACCAGGTACATATTGAAAGAACTGACATCCCTTATAGTGGGGATCATACCTGTGGAAAGGATTTGCTCGGCAAATAGTCGCTAGTAGATGCCCAAAGTGGTGGATTCAAGTACGCCTTATTACGAGAATAACCTTTGCTTCCATAGTATTATTATTACAGACTATTTTTGTGCTATTATTAAACATTTGTTTCCAAGTGAAATATGGAGAATATAATACAAGGTAAGTACTGTATATCAGTGCTAATATTCAATTAATTTCTTGTTTCTGTCAAAACGAATTTATATACAAAATGTTCTTATGTAATGTGCTAGCGTATACCAAATTAATTTTGGACAGATTTAAGAGTTTCGTTAGTTCATCCAACATTATTTTTTATTTACAAATGAGGTTATGTTTCCGTTAATGAGTTCCTGTTGCTATAATACTTAATCTGGCCCTTCCTTTATTTTGGTACACCCTGTATACTGCGATTTGTAGATATTTTTATTGTAAAACCGCCTTGAACAAAATTTTAGTTTATTTTATAAGTCAAGCACTTGGAATAACTATTATTTCTCAAAGTTTCAAAGAGGTTAATGTTTCAGGAAAATGTTAACAATTTTATTATATTACTTTCCATTACTAATGATAACTATTGATAAAGTACTAGCTTAAACCAAGTAAGATGAGAGGGTGTAATAAATCCAATTTTAATTTCAGAAATTTAGCTAATTATATACAACCTGTCATGCATTTTAGGATTCACCCAGTATATTTGAAACTATGCACGTTGGTAGTAGAATCTTAGTTTATATTAAAATTAGTGTTAGGAAAGAATAGTAAATATATTTCTACTTGTATATAATTTACAAAATGAAAAATTAGTTGATTTATTTTAAATATTAAATCGAACCGTTTTAGTTAATTTCTTTTTTGGAAACATAATTTTAAAATTATGAGAAATCGATTCCTAGCCTCAGAATATTTAATAGACATTTATTGGTATTAAATAACGCGAAGAATTTGTTGAGGAGCGTTGCGTCAAGCCTTCACTTTGGTACACCCTGTATACTGCGATTTGTAGGTATTTTTTTATTGTAAAACCGCGTTGGCTAAAACATCACTAGCCACATGACTGATTCGTCATGATTTTGGGAATAAAATCGCACGCATCGACCAGAACACCAGAACAGTTAGTTCCTCGAGTTGTAATCAAGAGAGCAACAAGCAATCTCCAGGATGCTCTGCTGTGCAGTGGAATAAGAATTTTCACATTTAAGTACTTTTATTCTTTTATTGATTTAAATATTAGCAAGGATAGACAACCAACAATTCACTTGACTAGGTGATTTATACTACCTTAACATAGATGTCGCTGATTTTCTATGATAGTAATTTAAATTCTTAGATGCGAAAAAACATCTGTTTTAAATAACAACAAAAAAGCCGGCAGACATTGCTACTTATGTAATTTGGGAACTTATAGTGATTTTGTTTGGAAATCCTCAGGACAGATACATTTTTAATTGAATTTATTTCGGAACGGTTGTCTGTTTTGTAAATAGGTACATTTTTACATTATTACTGCTAAGTTCGTGTATAAATTTTGTGTTTTTCTTGTAAACAGAATTTCACTGTAAGTTGTATCCAAGAAGACCAAATAAACTAACCTTTTCTGAGCTATTGGTTTCATTCCGAGACAAGGCAACGAATCAACACCTTGAGAACGTAGCCCAATTTTTTTCGTTTTGCTACAGCCAAAAACAGTAGTAAGAATTATTTTCCGTAAATTGTCGATTATACACGATTATTTGTTAATCCCACGACGGAAAATTTCGCGATTTAGTGTCATAGCAGAACTAGTCCCAGTGGAGCAATAACATTTTTGTTTGGATAGGACTTCACCGGAAAAACACGAAGAGGCACGAGTGATATTCTAACATTCTTAGAATAGAATCTGTCGAAGTGTCGCGGGATGTAATGTATTATCTGATCCGTCCGACACACGAACTCAATAGAAATAAGTTGTAAAGGAGAAAGAAGGTAAGCTCGCATTCGATGTAATAACCTAAAACTTTAATCTGTAAATTTAAAAATTATAAACACTTTTTTACTTGTCTAATTTTCACTTTATTTGTTATTTAATCTATAAAAAACAAAATAAGTCCCTCTTGAAAGAACTTTATCCCACTATTAACGAGAAAAAAGTTCAAACATACATTTCATTACCATATTCAGGTCAACTCTCCTATTCAATTAGCAATACTTTTTCCAAATTTAATATTAAAACATCTTTTAGTTCTAACAAAAATATAGGCAGATATCTTTTCAATGCAAAACAAAAAACTGATATCTCTAAAAAAATGTGGTGTATATCGATTAGATTGCCCAGAATGTAACGCCTCATATGTAGGCCAAACAGGGAGATCGTTCGGAGTAAGATATAGAGAACATATTCACACACAAAAACAACATTCCAACTTTTATAAACATCTAACCGATTCTGGTCATACAATAACTGACGACCATCAACCTAAAATATTACATATTTGTGGGAAAAGTAAAAAAACTTAATTTATTAGAAGTGTTAGAAATTAATAAATTAAATAGGAACAAAAATTACAACATATTAAACGACCAAATAGATTTAAATAATTCTCCGTTATTAAACTTATTCAGATAAACTGCTGCTAATAAAAATCACACCATAATATAATTTACTAGCTTGGAAAACCCCTACATTTAAAAAACATAACATCTGTACAAATTTGAATTATATTATCAACCATAAAGTGACCCATCCCTCTATTCAGGTCAGTTTATATTTAAATTAAAGTAAAATCTGGGTATAATTTAGTTTACTTGAAAATGTCCGAATAGGATGAAACTAGTTGTAAAATAACAAATAAAGTGAAAATTAGACAAGTAAAAAAGTGTTTATAATTTTTAAATCAAAATGGATTTTCACAAAGTAACTTCATCTTCAATCGACTTTTTAATCTGTAACTAGTTACCGAATGATAACTTCGTATATATTCGAGTATGAATACCTCTGGTCTAGTCAATTTAAGGGACAGTTTATACTAACAATAAGATACGAGTTAGAAAAATAACAACAGTGCTACATGATTAAACACCCTTCGGAAACATTCTGCTATCAATTTTTCTTTGTTGTTATATACTATACAGCACACCGATGGGATTCTAGCATTTTCGTTTAAAATAGAATTCGTTGTTCCCTATCCTGGCTAACGCTGCAAAGTTTAAGTGAACAGAGTATAGTGGAGTCCTAGCATTCTTGTTTAAAATAGGACTTCACCAGAAAATCGGAAGGAGGAACAAGTGAGATTCTAGCATTTTTGTTTGAGATAGAATCTGACGAAGTGCTTCAGAAATTTATGTACCGTCCGACAAGAACACGAATTTAATAAACCAGACATAAGGACCAATCTAACCATGATACTTTCTAATCGCTTGTGTACTATATACCAACAACCTGCCCCTGGAATAATATTCTGCCATAGTGTCACACTTGTACACCGTAACCACTTGCACGTGGACACTGCTGCACCGATCGCCTGCTGTAGTACCGCCTTAAGCACTAGTCACTGTAGAGTCATTAATAGCCTGTTATAGATACCAGTAGTAATAGTTTCAGTAACTTCAGCTTTACTTGAGGTCATCAATTTACTTGCTTTTGTAGTAAACCTTTGTGTCTTGCTTGCTTATAAGAATCCAGCAGCAGTAGTTTTGATAGAATAAGGTGGTGTTCCTACACTTTAAAACAGGAATTGTCTCTCAAGACCATACTCCGAAATACAACCAGTAGTAAATAAAGGCACGATTTGACCGCACATAACGTAAGAGCATCACGAATGTGAAAAAGAATCATCTATTGCATTTTCAGTTATATCAAAATTATGTAAATTCCTATGAGACTTTTATTTATTTATTATTTATTTTAAGTAATATGTTCAAAACATACTCAACATAATACATAAAAGATATTATTTTTCTGTGTATGTACAGGAATTTCATGGCTTAAATAAGAAACATCTTGCTCCTACTTAAGGAATTAAGAATTTTAAAGGTTGCCAACAGAGAAATAATCAAATATATCGTGATAAGATACCCATGCTATTAATAAGGGTAATTGTTTGGTTCGAAGGAAAGTTTTTAAATCAATAAATTTCGCAGTAAAACTTTAAACGTGAAATTATAACAAATTATTTTCGAATGAGATGTACGTTAAACTTTTTGGGAATGGAGGGAAGTTGCTTGATAAAATTGGATAGAAAAATAAGCAAGAAGCAATAAAAACATTCATCGTTTAGGAGATCTTTTGCAAAGCCTCAAAAAAATCCCCAATCAGGGCTATCCGTGGAATTAAACATTTCCGAGCATTCAATCAGTCGAGTAATGAAAAAGAGATGCAAATTTATTTCCGGACAAAAATCTAAATCGTAATCTGGAGAGATAGGATACTTTAAAACTTTTAAAGTATTATCTGCGTGGGTGTGGTTACTAAAGAACCTAGCTCGTTTAATTAGCATTTTAACATAAGTAAAGTACTTGTTTTAATTGTAATGATAGGAATATTGCGCAATACAGTGCTACCATCAGTAATAAGAAGGTGTTATCAATATTGGTCATATTTTTAAGACCTCGACAAAAACTTATTTGTTGTAAGCTTATAGAAAATTTTAAATTTTACATTGATAATTAGAAATAAAAAAGACAAAATACTTAGTTATCGATTATTTCAAAAACACGTTTTCATATTATTATGCATTATACTGTTTAGTTTGTCTGCTTAGTTAAGAGGAAATGTCTCTTGCCTTTCAGCTTCAAGTACATATTGAAAAAATGGAAACTTGTTTTATTGTACACATTGATTGCATCCATCTTGCTACGGTCTTGTTCAGTGCACCTTCTTACTTCCAAACTTGCTTAGCCAATGAAATTCCAATTTAACTTTTCATTTTGTATATAAAAAATATATCTTATGGCCTTGTTACTGACGACAGAACGGTTGTACTTTGAGCAGCAGGTAAAGTAACCGAAAAGATAGATGATCATCAGTATTGTGGTAGAGTGAGAAGGACACTTGCCCTCACCCTGGAGACCCGAGTTCGATCCCCGGTCGAGGAGCTAGGATTTTTTCCAAACCAGAAATTAATCCTAGCATGCTCGAACATTGGGTGTGCCCATTGTCTCTAAATGTGTAGCCTTCTCCCACACAAGGTACCTTGAGGTACCTTCAGGGATACAGGGTGTTGTATTACATGTGGTTTTTAATTTTGTTTTAATTTTTAATAAACTGAATGCCTACATTAAAGCAATTCGAACTAATTATAAAAATTATGTTGCACCAATCTGCTACGTTATCATGAGATATGTAGAAAGATATACTGGATTATTTTTATTACCCATAAAATATTAATTGTTAAAGTATTAATAAAAATTAAGCTTCTTTCACATCCAGAATTATGTTCTTAGAGGCAGCATAACACATATACTTTAAGAAATTTGCTGCATATTAATATTCATAGCATTTTTTTTCCAGATTACTCCCAAGAATTCGTTCCAAACGGCACTGTCGAACGAGTAAAAAGTGAAGATATAACCGGTAGCGATGGAGGTATCCCAATATTCCGAACCCGAAGCGCCGAGGAAACCGAAGCTGCCCATGATTTACTTTCCCTTTCACAAAGCTTACCACCTCTGCCAGCACCCAGCGTGGTTATGATACACCACACCGTCCCAAGCGAAGAAGATCCTCCCAGTCCCACACATTGTTACCGACCTCTATCCCCAGACTCACTTAAATCTCAAATTTCCTTGGCTCAAAACCACGAACTCCATAATACCACACAGGTGGTGGTGCAAACTACTACTCCTGTCGTGGTACCTTGTTATACGCCTCCTATAGTATATGTAGTTCAAGTTCCTGCTGCGGTCCCTACGCCACCTACGTCAGAATGTTCCTCCGATGCCGAGAATTTGCAGATATGCACCGTGGAACGGCTAGGTCAACCTGGATTACAGGTTTGTAAATAATCACAAAATAATAATAACATGGATTACATCTCTGTATAGTTGTGGTAAAACTAAAAACTTTACAATGCATGTAGGATGCTCCATATCGCATGTGAATCAAACTTTCATGATAATCAAATATAAGCTGTCAGATCTTTCAAGTATCCAGTGACGTAAACGTTCAAGAATAAAATTGTTGCAGGTTCTATCTGAGCCAGTAGAAGACATTCTGATTCTTCCATTGTCTCCGGAGCCAGACAGCCAGAGCGGACAAGAAGTGGCGAATACAGACGCATCAGGACAGAAACTGGAGACCGTGATAGCATCTTCCCATCTCAACATTCCTGACAGAAGGAAGAGAAAGAATAAAAGGACCAATAAAACTAACAAGACTTCTAAAAACAACAATGATAGCTGTACGAGCGATAACAATATTGATTCCTCTGGCAGTGAAATTACTACGACATCTAAAACGGTGAGTTGGTTCGCGCGGTTTGAATTTAAAGCGACTGATTTACCTTCTACGCGGAGTTTCTCTTCGTTGTTTGCTTTCATTTTATTTACCCGGTGACAGAGATATTACGGGGTTGCTATATTTATTTGATAAAGTTAAATTTATGTTTTATGAAAATAGACACGTTTGTCCTATAATATTAAAAAAAAACTACATTTGGTTGTTAGAAATAAGTTTCACTCCATTTTTTTCTAGAATAAACGCGAATTATACATAAATTAGTGTTAGGTACTTATTTTTTTTCATAATATCTAATAAAAAACGTTAACTGCAAACAAAAAGAAGTTTTGAAGAATTTAGTAGGAGAATAAATCAACAGCTTCTGAAAAGAGAAATAAACACAGATATTAAATATAAGAAATGCTATAGTCTCATTTATTCATGAACTTTTTATTTAAAAAATCAAATAAAATCCCACCATTACAAAATATCCTTCTCTAACTTGATATATAAAATTTAATTGATATAATGTGTCGTTAATCTTACGATCGGTATGTTGTAAATATTATCATTGTTCATGGAAAATGAATATTACAAAATTCTCTTCGTCGACTGGTAACGAATTTTATCTTTGGCTGGAGGGCCCGGTTTGATTCTCATCCGGAAAACACCGATTTCTTCAAAAAGACGTTTGTATCTAATTACTTGTGTATCTCATCCTAATATATAACGTAACCCCTTTCTGCACGTGTATCTTAAAGATATAAAGGATTGTATTTCATAAATCATTTAATCGTGAATTGGATAGTAATAATTATTATAAAATATATTAATTAATTTATATGACGTTCTCATATTTTCTGACCCAGAAATATTTCACAACTGAAACAAGCAGATTTTCCGAATAAATAAACACTTATTAATACTCCTTTCCATTTATATTGGCTGACGTCGTAATAACTACTTCAGAGTATCGTCCTATTTACATAAATTTATAACTTTAATTTCAATTAGCTAATTACGTTTATATTTTGAAGCTTTAACTGCATTCATCATTTGTGGACTCTTAAGGACAGCTAAATAATTAATGTTAGTGAAAATATAGCAAAAGCATATTTTATTTCATTCTAAGAAAATTAATTACATTAAGTAATTGTGTTACTGTTTGGTCGCAGATACTAAAAAAATAATAATGTACTTACTTACAAAAAGTTTGGGAAAAGTACGAGTACTTCGTTGATAAAAAGACCCCCAAATAAGTTTGTTAAAAATTCCAAATAATTTTTCAATGAAAATCGTTATGTATGTAGACACCACAACGCTAAAACTATCTATTAGATATATTGCATTCCTGTGGTATGGGAATTTGCAGCTAGGCGATACACCATTTATTTTATTTATTTATTTATAGTTACAACTGCCCATACAGACGAATCCAATTATTATAGGGCAGAAAATAACAAAATATTAATAAAATTACAATGATAACAATAATACTAATTAAAATACTACAAATTCAACATAATACAATATTACTTTGCTAGTGTAAAACTCTCAATTGATTTATGAAAGTATTTAAATCAAACACTTTTTTTAATTAAGAGAAACAACATGACTTTTTATAATGTTAATATTACAATTAAATAAACTATTTGAACGAGTGTGAAAATTAGAAATATGAAAATATAAACAGCTAACTAACTCAGGGCAGTCAATCAGGTTATTTACAATTTTATATATCACTAAAGAATAACATTTGCGACGAATCTTTAAGTTACTTATATTATACGTCTGTAACAAATCAGCGTGATTAATACCATTAGGGCGGTAAACACCATCAGCTTTGTACCACATGTATTTTACAAACTTTCTCCGGATTTTCTCAATTCTAAATTTATGAATCTCGTAACCTGGATTCGAGATTACCGAGGCGTACTCCAATTTAGACCTAACAAAGGCATTAAAAACCTCTAGTGTAGCAGAATCTACACATTGGTTTCCGTTCCTTATTATAAATCCTAGATTTCTGTATGCACTTGTTACTATTTCATTTATATGGTCAGTGAAAGTCAATTTGCAATTGAATATGACTCCTAAATCCTTCAACATACTACATCTCGTTAAATCAGCATTGTTAATTGTATATTCATATTGAAGAGAGTGCATCTTTTTAGTGAAACTAATAAAATAACATTTACTAATGTTAATAGGTAAAACATTTTTTTCACACCAAAAATTTAGCTTATTAAGATCTTCTTGCAGTTAATACAATCATCTAATTTAGAAATAGAAGTGTAAAGTTTAAGATCATCAGCATATAACAGAGTTTTGCAACTGAGTCCACAGATGATATCATTCATAAAGATAATAAACAAAACAGGGCTAAGGACAGATCCTTGGGGGACACCCGAGCTTGCTGTTATTTCGACAGACTTAAAACTTCTGCTTTGATATGAATCATAAAATTTCAGCAATCCATCAGTGAGTCCAACCTCATACAACTTCTGCAGTAGTAATCCGTGGTCTAGTCTGTCGAAAGCCTTTAAAACATCTGCATAAATGACGTCAGTCTGTCCTTCTTCATCCAGTATCTCAGCAAAATATTGAGTAATGCAAATCAGATTGGTAGTGGTAGATCTGCCAGGCAGAAATCCATGCTGATCGAAACAGATTTGAGGTTTCACATGACTAAATAAATTTTCATATAAAATAACTTCAAACGGTTTGCTAAAATTGCACAATATTGTAATAGGTCTATAGTTTTCAATAGAAGTTTTATCATTTTTTTCTAATATAGGACAGATTTTAGCCTTTTCCAGGTTTCAGGAAATATCTTGGTTTGTAGACACAAATTAAAAATAATTGTTAAAGGTTTAGCTAATAAACTAGCACAATCCTTTAACAGAAAAGCTGGAATACCATCAAGTCCCGTTGTCAATTTTGGTTTAGTCTTTCTTAGTGCTTTTAAAATATCCTCTTCCGTAATAATTAGATTTATTAAGTGTGGTGAATTAGATGATCTTACATTAGTACTATTAAAAGTAGTTGACTTAATGAAAGAAAACTGAAAAAATGGTGCAAAGGCATCAAGTATTTCTTTGAGGCTCATTTAGGGAAATATCATTGTAATTCATTGAATTAGAAATGGTGGATACATTTCTTTTGTTATTAACATAAGACCTAAACTGATTGGGGTTAGACTTAACTTGCATTTCAATATTCTTAATGTAGTTTCCATAAGAATCTATGTATTTTTTAACTTTACTCCTCAATAATTTAAATTGATTTAAAGCAATATTTCCCCATTTTTTTTTATATAGACTCAAAAACTTATGTTTTTGTTTAATATTCCGAATAATATCAGTATTAAACCTAGGTGGAAATTTACCTTTCCTCGGTGCAAACTTAGGAACAGACTGTGCAATTATAGAATTTAACTGGCCATACAAATGGTCACACGCGCTGTTTACATCATCAAAAACTGACAAACAGGACCAATCAACATGACATAGATCTTCAAAAAGCTTGTTAAAATTCGCCTTTCTAAAATTAAATGAAAAATCATGATCCCGCACAAATTTTCAATCTGTATGTATAATGGTAAGAATTATATCAAGAGAAGGATGGTGCTGAAAGATACACAGGGAGTTGAGTGCCAGCATTTTCTCAAGTAATTCCACATAATAGAAAATGTCTATCATTTACACCTTGTTACGCTTCACGTATTGTACGACATGTTCAGGGCCATTAGTATATTTGAAATCTAGGGAAGAATACTTTAATGGACGTTCCATAATCTAACCATTTGAAATATTAAGGTGCTATGCTATAGTTTACAGCCTGTCTTTAAATTGTTAACATTGCATAAGTATTTATACCAAATTTTATTAAATGAAAAGCAATAGGCAGGACTTTTTTAAATTAATTCATATATCCTAATATACTCTCATTAGATATTAGCAATTATCAAATCTGTTTTAATAATTCCTACCTGGAAAATGTTTAAATTACTAATTGAACTTCCGGGAATATCATTGTGTCTGAAAACGCTCTCCTATTGGCGCGGCGTCACCAGCTACGATATCTCTGGGTGGTAAACGGTACGGTACTCAGTTCATGCATTAATTAAGTATGGATGCTTGTTTCCTAAAATTATTTAGTAGTTTCTGATCTGCGATATTTATGCAGACATAATATATAACGTTCAGACAATATTATAATATATTTTAAACATCTATTGAAACATTCTCACACAGAAAAGCGGAAATTACACACCATGATAAAGTGAATTTTATTTCATTTGGTTGGTTGGTTGGTTGGTTGGATGGCTTTGGTGGTGTACCAATCAACCAGACTATATTATTTTCTTTCTAAAATGTTAATGTGTGAACTACCTAGTATACGATTCAAATATATCAAGCCCTTACTTTATCCACAAATATCTCAAAAACGGAGAGGGGAAATAATTGAAAAAATTATGTGTTCATTATGTGCACATCGAATACAGTATACGGTGCTTTGGTGTTTTCTAGGAAACCACGTCAGTGCGCAGTGTTAGCTTCATATCAAAGGTTCCAACCGACTTCAGAGGTATAAATACTCTAATGATATTTGATATTTCAGAAGGGTTAATAACTCTTGGTCGTATTGCTATTTATGGAAATTAATATTTATTTCTCCTAAAACTTTAAAATTAGACAAATTTACGTGTTTTCTTAAAAAAAAAAATCCACTTCATCTAAGTTACCCGACGTTTCTAAAATTGTGTATAGAATCATGTTTTTTTTTATTTGTGACAGTATTTCGTTGTAATAATTTCTAAAACTGCACTTTTACCAAAGGGAAACCATTTTTTTTTTCTAAATGTCAGTATCTACCTAATTTTGGAAATTGAAAATATTCTAAAAATTATTTTTAACCAAACTCAGCTAAACCCCCAAATTTGAAGTCACCATACTGAAGTGAACTAGAACCTTTGTTGTAGCGAAGTTAACCCTGAAATTTCCACACCATCAAAACACGTCCGTTTTACCAACCATGTTGGTATCAGGAGATGATTAAACCCGTATTAACAACGCTGTCTATTTATACCTAAACGCTCGTCTATGTTCGACAGTCCGATAGCAACTAGTCATGGTCACATCAATATGACATCACTGTGATTCCTAACTAAAGCGGATTATTTGGGATAAATCTGTGCTAATATTTATTTTACAGTATACTTATCTCTTCTTCCATATTTGAGATCTGCCCCTTTAAATCTAGACTGAATTAATGGTCCCGTTTGCACAATATATTTTTCATTAGATTCCAACTAAATGTATATATCTACGGCCTTTCTTTATTCTAATTTCGTGTTTTGAATTTCGTAAAAGTTGATGTAAATTATTTCCCGATTTTTGAACTAATATCATTTTAAAATCCAGCTGAATCTAATGGTAAACCATAGTTGGTATGGAATCGATACAGATTTAAAATTTTCCTTCTCATTTTGAAAGATCGAAGAATTTCAAAGTGTTTCCTTGAATTTATATTTCCTGATCATTTTTATATGTGTTTACTGAATAACAATTACTCCTAGCTATATTCTATAAATTACAATTCATAAAATTGTCTTTTAAACCTATGGATGCGTGTCCCAGGACACACTGTATATACAGGGTGTTATTAAGAAGTATGTCAATCACTTAAACACGAACTCTGTGCGTCAAAAACAGTTGATTCAACCTAATTTACCTCCAAAATCGCACCCCTATGAAGATACAGCCCTCTAAAGTTGGGAAAAAAAAAGTTTTCTTTTTAATATTGTACAAATGGCTATTGATATTTTTTTCAATTTCGGTACATTGAAACGTATGCCAAAGGTTAATAGTTTAAAGTAAATATATTTTAAAATCAAGTTTTCTAAAAGGCTGATTTACGGGTAAACATCCTTTTCTCCTACCCTCTTTTTTTAGTCGTACGCCTATGACTTTTTTGGTATACCTATATTTTATAGAAAATTTAATTATACAGCTTTTTCTTATCTTGTGTCTTTTTCGTTTGAGCAACCGTTTTCAATTGAAACTGGAAATACGGAAAACATTGCAAAGCCTGTTAATTAAACAGTGAAATAATAAAAATCGAGCGAAATCATTTATTTTATCAGTTACTTCTTAGTTTTAGTTTTACATAAATAATTACTAAAATTTTATTTCAGAATGTGCTCAAAATGATTCCCATTTTCTTGTATACAATATTTCGTTCTTTTTAGAAGAGATAATCTCACATTCTGAAAAACGCCAGGAGTGTTTCTAAATTCCTCGGCTGACTGTTGAATTCTTTGTCGCAGATGTTCAACGCTCTCTATTGGAACAGAGCAAACTTTCTCCTTCATGACTCCCCAAAAGCAGAATTAAGTTTAAATCAGGTGACCGAGCCGGCCAACTGATTGGAGCATCTGCTCCTCGGCCTATTCAACGTCTTGGAAAACACCTTGATAAGAATTGAATGACTTGCAGGCTATAATGAGATGGAGCACCGTCTTGAAAATACCACATGTTTTGATAAATATGTAGATTTACAATTTCTAATTGTTCAGGCAATTCATTTTCTAGAAAATGTAGATAGGCAGCTCCATTTAAAAGATTTGGAAAGAAAACAGGTCCAATTAGATGATTATAAACAATCCCCGCCCAAACATTAACTGAAAAATTACGATAATAATGCGATTCTTTCTTTGCATTATGATTTTCTTCAGACCAAATGTGCTCATTATGATGGTTTGTAATACCATTTCTATTAAATGAGGCTTCATCAGTTGATAAAATGGCGTTTACAAAACTTACGCTTCTCGTATTTTTTCTCAGAAGCCAGTTACAAAATTCCATTCGAGAACCATAATCTTGGGGTTCCAATGCCTGAACAGTCTGTATATGAAATGGAATGAAAGATTGTTCTTTTAACATTTTCCATACCGAAAAATGCGATACTCCTACTTGAGAAGCTATTTTACGCACACTGCTTTCAGGCCGTTCTGATGCAATATCTAAAATTTCCTCCTCGACTTCTGGAACTAGTGCAGTCCTATGTCTGCCACATTTCCCAGCACGATCATCTGATAGACTTCCCGTTTCCCGTGCACCACGATCGACTGCAAAAAATGTGCGCCTATCGGGATGTTTACGGTTTGGAAACTTTTCCGCATAACGTCTAGCTACAGCAGAACCATTTCCATTACATTCGCCTAGTATTCTAATCATATCTACTATTTCGGTATTAGAATAACTCATATTACGGCCATTGTTAACACTAGTTAATATGTATTAAAGTAGTTTAGCAGAAATGACAGTTGTCAACTATCTGCTGAACGTTCACAGATGCCTTTGATTTTCCTCTGCATTTTAATTAAAATTCAATTTATTATTGTACCTAAATGATATTTTGACCTAAAAGTAAGTACAAGGTACTCGTAGGTACTTTTAGAACTGAAGTAGTAATTGATAAAATCAATGATTTCTCTCGATTTTTATTATTTCACTGTTTAATTAACAGACTTTGCAATGTTTCTAGCATTTCCAGTTTCATTTGAAAATGGTTACTCAAACGAAAACGACACAAGATAAGAAAAAGCGGTATCATTACGTTACAGTTATACCAAAAAAGTCATAGGCGTATCACTAATAAAAGAGGGTAGAATAGAAGGGTGTTTACCCGTAAATCAGCCTTTTAGGAAACTTGATTTTAAAAAGTTTTTACTTTAAATTATTACCCTTTGGCATACATATCAATGTACCGAAATTGAAAACAATATCTATAGCCATTTGTACAATATTAAAAAAACTTTTTTTTCTATCCAACTTTCGAGGGCTGTATCTTCATAGGGGTGCGATTTTGGATAGAGGTAAATTAGGTCAAATCAACTTTTTTTAACGCATAAAGTCCGTGTGTAACTGATTGACGAACTTTTTAATAACACCCTGTATGTTATCAAATAACTAATAAACTTAACCTCAAACTTATTATTTATTAATCTTCTTTGCTTCTAGAAATTCTACAAAGTCGTGGAGGATGACCCCGATGAGGAACTTGACGTCGAAGGATTCACCGACTCCGATTCATCATCAAAAAGTCGATACGTCTGCGGCGAATGCGGAAAACAATATGCCACATCCAGCAACCTCAGCCGACACAAACAGACGCACCGGAGCCTTGATTCACAGTCAGCCAAGAAATGCATGACGTGCGGCAAGGCGTACGTCAGCATGCCGGCGTTAGCGATGCACCTCCTCACCCATAAGCTTGCGCACAGTTGCGGCATCTGCGGTAAGCAATTTTCAAGGCCGTGGCTGCTCCAAGGCCACCTTAGGTCGCACACAGGCGAGAAGCCTTATGGCTGCGCTCACTGCGGTAAAGCTTTTGCCGATAGATCGAACTTAAGAGCGCACATGCAAACGCATTCGGGTGACAAAAATTTTAGCTGTTCGAAATGTAATAAAACCTTCGCGCTAAAATCGTATCTCAACAAACATCAAGAATCCGCTTGTATGGTGTGGGATGCGAAAATTAAGAGTTTTAAAAGGCTGACGGTTCATGCAGAAACACAGACCATTACTGTTGATTAATTTTTCGGTTCGGTTTTTAGATATTTTCAATATGCTCAAGGTTATAACGTTATATTAGGAATTATGATGTTTACATATTATTATGTATTCAGATTTCCAAAGGTTTTGGAAGTTCGTAACGAAAGAACTACATTTTTGTAGAACGGATTTGATTGTTTCATTATTTTATCGTTAACTCTTTCTATTCATGAAATTTGATGTAGTAATTGATTGAATATTTCGCACCCAAAGACGATTTCTCAAAATCTAGACAGGTGAAAATCAGTGCCAACTATGAATTTTTATGTGGACGAAAATAGGCGTGACGTTACTCATATACAGGGTGTTATTAAAAGGTATGTCAATCACTTAACCACAGAATTTACCTCTATCAAAAATCGCACCCCTATGAAAATAGAGCCCTCTAAGTTGGAAATAAAAAACATTTTAAACATTGTGCAAATGGCTACAACTTCGATACATTGAAACGTATGCCAAAGGGTAATAGTTTAAAGTAAAAACTTTTTAAAATCAAGTTTTCTATAAGGCTCCTACCCTCTTTATTTAGTGATACGCCTATGACTTTTTTGGTTTTAACTGTGTTTTATAGAAAATTTAATTATACAGCTTTTTCTTATCTTGCGTTTTTTTCGTTTGAGTAACCATTTTCAATTGAAAGTGGGATTACTAAAAACATTACAAAGCCTATTAATTAAACAGTGAAATAATAAAAATCGAAAAAAAATCATTTATTTTACCAGTTACTTCTTAATTTCACTTCTAAAAGTACCTACGAGTACCTTGTACTTACTTTTAGGTCAAAATATCATTTCGGTACAATAATAAATTTAATATAATTTTAATTAAAATGCAGAGGAATATCAAAGGCATCTGTAAACGTTCAGTAGATAGTTGACAACTGTCATTTCTGTTAAACTGCTTTAATGCATATTAATAATTATTGTTAAGAATGGCACATAATATGAGTTATTCTAATACCTAAATAGTAGATATGATTAGAATACTAGGCGAATGTAATAAAAATGGTTTTGCTGCAGCTAGACGTTATGAGGAAAAGTTTCCAAACCGTCGACATCCCAATAGGCGCATATTTTTTGAAGTCGATCGTTGTGCACGGGAAATTGGAAGTCTATTAGATGATCGAGCTGGGAAATGTGGCAGACATAGGACTGCACTAGTTCCAGAAGTCGAAGAGGAAATTTAAGATATTGCATCAGAACGGCCTGAAAGCAGTGTGCGTAAAATAGCTTCTCAAGTAGGAATATTGCATTTTTCGGTATGGAAAACGTTAAAAGAACAATCACTCGTTCCATTTCATATACAGACTGTTCAGGCATTGGAACCCCAAGATTATGGTTCTCGAATGAAATTTTGTAACTGGCTTCTAAGAAAAAATGCGCGAAATGTAAGTTTTGTAAACGCCATATTATCAACTGATAAAGCCTCATTTAATAGAAATGGCATTACAAATCATCATAATGATCACATTTGATCTGAAGAAAATACTAATGCAAAGAGAGAATCGCATTTTCAGCGTAATTTTTCGGTTAGTGTTTGGGCGGGATTGTTGATATCATCTAATTGGACCTGTTTTCTTTTCAAATCGTTTAAATGGAGCTGCCCATCGACATTTCCTAGAACATGAATTACCAGAGCAATTAGCAATTGTAAATCTACATATTAGGCCAAACATGTGGTATTTACAAGATGGTGTTCCACCCCATTATAGCCTGCAAGTCAGGCAAATCTTATCAAGGCGTTTTCCAGAACGTTGGATAGGCTGAGGAGCAGATACTCCAATCAATTGGCCGGCTCGGTCACCTGGTTTAAACACAATTGACTTCCGTTTTTGGGGAGCCATGAAGGATAAAGTTTACTCTGTTCCAGTAGAGAGCATTGAATATCTGCGACAAAGAATTCAGCTGTCAGCCGAGGAATTTAGAAACATTCCTGGCGTTTTTCAGAATGTGAGATTTTCTCTTCTAAATAGAGCAAGATATTGTGTACATTAAAATGGGAATCATTTTGAGCACATTCTGAAATAAGATTTTAATAATTATTTATGTAAAACTGAAATTAAGAAGTAACTGATAAAATAAATGATTTTTCTCGATTTTTATTATTTCACTGTTTAATTAACAGGCTTTGCAATGTTTTTAATATTTCCAGATTCAATTGAAAATGGTTACTCAAACAAAAAAAGACACAAGATAAGAAAAAACTGGATAATTAAATTTTCTATAAAATACAGTTATACCAAAAAAGTCATAGGCGTACCATTAAAAACGAGGGTAGGAGAGAAGGCTGTTTACCCGTACATCAGTCTTTTAGAAAACTTGATTTTAAAAAGCTTTTACTTTAAACTACTACCCTTTGGCATACGTTTCAATGTACCGAAATTGAAAAAAATATCTATAGTCATTTGTACAATATTAAAAAAAACAATTTTTTTATTTCCAACTTTAGAGGGCTGTATCTTCATAAGGGTGCGATTTTGGATAGAGGTAAATTAGGTTGAATCAACTTTTTTTGACGCACAGAGTCCGTGGTTAAGTGATTGATATACTTTTTAATGACACCCTGTATTTCAAGTAACTTTTAAATAACTATTTAACCAAATTTATCTACAACGTGTGTTCTAATTTAATCCGGAACATCTCTGGAAAATTTTACTGAGCCGCACAATTTCTATGATTATTTTTTTATAAATAGAGCTCTCTCAGATGTACTAATGGAATTTATCAAGATGATCTGATGGTCAATCCATAGACTTTTATGATTTTGTTCCACGCGATTCTTCCAGAAATCATATTAGTTATTTTTTACCAAAAATTTGACAGCGTAGAATTATTTAGCACAGCTGTAATGAATTTGTCGCGCGGTCTAATTTTGTATACTTCCTTTTTAAAATGTCCCCAAAAAAGAAACCCATTGGCGTAAGATCTGGCGATTTCAATAGCCAGTTAATTAGTGGGTACGTCAACCTGTCCATTCATATTATTAATATGTGTCCTTTTCTATTTTGTTTTACAGATTTCATTTATTTACAAAGCTTCCTGGATATTTAAATTAAAATAACAATTTTCCATATCCTTAACTTGAAGGATATGTAAAAAAGTTAATCAGTTTGACAGTTTCACGAAATTTCGGTTCTTCGGTGTGCTGAATAATGCTACATTGCCATACTTTCGATAAAAAAATCGCTAATACAACTTTTGAAAAATCGCGTCGAACAAAATTCATAGCTTATATTTTTTACATGATACAGCAAAAGAAATACTATTTCAACAAAATTCATGAGTTACTCTCATTGTATGAATTAAAGGTAACTATAAGTAAATTCCAAAGATAATGTGTGCTGTTCTAACCAAATATGAAAAAAAATCCAAAAAAAATCAAAATAAAATTGTTATAAATGATAATAATTGATGGTTGTCTATTGTACCATCGCGTCCTATGATTGGATTTGACAAAATCTGTAAAAAATAATTGTCTTGTGTATTGTATACTTTTCAATCAAAATAAATACCTGAAAATAATTTAATCTTTGCACCACCTTGTTTAGTTGCTTGTAATTTCGTATCGGTGCAACTTTTAAATATGGAATAAATTTGTTATTTCTTAAACCAAAAATATTTAGAAACAATCCTTGGACACGTCGATTTTTAAGTTTCCTTATAAATTTTATGTTTTCGCCCAACTGTTGCAAAGAGAAATCATGCTTGAGTGCGAAATGAAAATATTGGCGGAACAATATAAAATATTGGTTCTGCCACTTCCCTCTATTCGAATATCAAGCAGCCGTGGTAAGCAAAATGTGCCAATAATGAATCACCACACATCTTTAATAAATCTAAAATGATATAAATCTGGTAAAGATTATGTAATAAACAAATACAATGAACCTGTTCAGATGAGAATGCATATATTTTACCCACCAGACCAGCAAACTCAAACGCATAAATCCATAAAATTGCATTTGCATCAACCTAAATACATAAAATATTAAACATATCTCCTCTGTTACAACGGCATATCATACAAATTTGAGGTCTAGAAAATTCAAATAAAACGCTTTAAAATGTGACCATACTTTTCGAATCCAGCAAGCTGGACATTGTTATATTTTAAATAGTTTCGCAAAACATTCCCCGACGTTTTAATTTAAATATTGCTTCATAAAATTCAAATTAACAAACAATTTTTCCATGTGGAATTAAAAGAGCTAGACGTCGTGGTTAGTTTTGGATTACGCTTAATACGACTCGTCCTGCACATCTGCCTTTCATTTTCTACAGGACTTATTGTTCAGAATGAGAAAAATATAGAAGTACGTCATTTCATATAGTTTAGTCATTTCCTACTTTCCGGCAAATTATTGTGATAGTTACTACCAGGGCCGGACTGATACTATAAGGGCCCACTGGGATAAATTAAAATAGTGAACTGATATTAAGAAAATATACAAAAAACTTTTTTTTCAACACTGAATAACAAAATAAATATTACAAAAATAAAACTTTTTCAACAAATTAAAACGGGAACATTTTTTATAGAATAAAATTATATTTACAGATACTAATAAACATTCAAAGTAATACCTAAACAAAAGGTACCAAAGTCGTAATCCTCTCACCTTGTTTAACTCAAGATTAAATAAAGTTACCATATACACTTCTTAATGATTTATAAATTTGCATCATACAAAGAAAGCTTTAATTGCCATTGTCACTAGATAAACATTTTTGCCAAATAAATGGAATTCCTTCTCGAGGCCGTCACGTATACCTTTCTCAGACCGGTTTCTGGTTATCACCTTCGTCAGTTCGAAGTAGATACAAGCAACGTCAACAAGGAGGATCTCAGAAACATTAGTCCCTATGTGATAGTAGAGTATTAACGAGTTAATGGTTAATGTACCTGTCATTTTGTTTAAATTTATTCGTACTATTCATTTCTGTAAAAAAGATAATAATTAATCAACCGCAAACTTACAGGATGTCACTAAGAGATAGGCAAACATTTAAGGGCAAGTTTTACGAATCAAAATCCATATCGACGTAGGTCGAAAAATGCTTCGGATGTATCGAAGATACAGTGTGTTAAATATTTAGCAAGCTAGCCCAAAAGCTGTTAATATTTCAACAATGGTTTAACAAAGAGAATTCAATATTGATGGATAAATTGCATTACTTCAAGCATAAATCTATAATAGTGTACCTACATTTTATTATTATTAAACAATTAACGTTTATCTGAATTGTCCAATGTTCTTTGTTACATTAGGTAATTTCCTAAAACCAAAATTTCATATACTAGATACGCCACCGGGACCTCATTTTATTACTTCATATCATTTGGAATATTTCTCCATAATTCTGGGTGTCCGTAAGGTATGGAATAAATTCGTTATTTCTTAAACCAAAAATATTTAGAAAAAAATCCTCGGACACGTCGATTAATTTCAATAGCTCACCTTACTCTTTATTTTTTTGGTTATGATTGTTTCCGTTATGACGTCATCGATATTTTTTTAAATGGAACACCCTGAATGTTTCTCCATTTTTTGGATTCTGAATCAACAGTTGATGTCAAAAACGTAGCATACTCAGGATCTAAAGTTGAAAGATACGGCCATTTTCAATATAAGAATTTACTAATTTCTCATGTTTTGTTTGGACAAATAATAGTCACTAGAACTAACGGTTAGTTAATAATAAAACTAATTTATAGTAATTGTTCAAACTATACTCATTGTTGTAGCTGACAGTACCCTAAACGATGAACAAAGTGTTGCTGAACCTTGTTTATAGTTTCCTGAGAAATTTTGTTTATTTCTGTTCTAATTCTCTCTTTTAATTCAAAAGTATTTTCAGGTTTGGTTTTAAAATTAAGTTTTTTAGATGGCTCCACAGAAAATAATCTAATGGATTGAGGTCTGGTGACCTTGGTGGCCATTCGATAGATCCACATCTACCAATCCACCTGTTCAGAAATATTTGTTCAAGATACATTCGAACGTCCGCTGCATAATGGGGAAGCGCACCATCCTGTTGATACCACAGGCTTTCGTCAACATTTCCAGGATTAATTCTACTATGGAATAAATTTAATAACGTTGGGATAAGATAGCCCATTAAAAATTAGAGATATGCCGGTCCGTTTATAGTTCCATCGAAAAAATAGATCCAGTGCTTCTCCACACATTTACCTTTTGTGGATACTGTGTGTGCTGCTCCCGCATACATCGAGGATTTTCCCTTGCTCAGTATCTACAATTCTGACAATTCACTTCATCATTTAATTTGAAAGTGTACATATTCATAGTTTCACAAAATTATATTCTCCGATCTGGCTCATCATCACTTAGTTCTTTCACAAGCTGAATCCTAAAGGGATGTCATTTTTATTATTTTAATGCTGTATGTACTGATGTTTTAGTAACATCATAATTGCGACTAATCTGGCGAACGCTGGTATTCGGATTTTCTTCAACGACCAGTAAAATAATTTTGTATCTTCGTCAACATCTGCGCGACCTGTTTTGGATAAATCTTCCACCATACCAGTCTCTCTGTCGATTGAGTTATGGGTCGTTCTGGATATTTAGTATTAAATAAATTACACATTTCTTGTTGAGTTCGCATCCTATCACCATACCCAGTTATCGTAAGAATTTCAATTATCTGCTTTACAGATACACTCATGTTATAAATTAAAATAAATGGACAACAATTATTGAGAAACCACTACTGGGGTTAAGTATTATTAAATGATTTACTGTCAAAGACGATAATAATAACACAAAAATACAAACAAAAATTTGCCTACTTCAAAAATTAATAAAAAACGTAGGTATTTATTTTACTTTTTTTTACTTGTTTTTTTTTAAATGGTCTTATCTTCCAACTTAATCAATTTTAGACCCTAAGTTACAAATTTGGAATAAGCTATTGAAGCAGAATCAAAAAATGGAGAAACATACAGGGTGTTCCATTTAAAAACAATTTCGATGACATCATAACGGAAACGGTAATGACGCCATAACCAAAAAAATAAAAGATAAAGTGCGCAATTGAAATTAAAATTCAACGTCTCAGAGGAATTTTTCTAAATATTCTTGGTTTAAGAAATAATGAATTTATTCCACACTTTACATACACACTTTATGTATTGTCAGTTCATCTATTAACCTTTTGGGCCCAAATACTCCTGTTGTATATTTTTAATGATTTTGCAATATTTACACAACGATAAAAAACAAGTTTTATGTTAGTTCACTAAATATTTTGCACCTTGTATTTCCATAACGTTCTGGTGCACTATGCACTACTAAGAGATTCAGAATATCCAAAACTATATGTATTTGTACAAACATTTTTCACCTTTTAATCAAATAATATCACAACAGGAAATTAAAATGATCGGTATATAGAACGAGGTCCGTCATGATAGGTAGCGACTCGTATAAGCTGAAATATGAAATTTATCCTACAATGTTGTTTTAAAGTTCATTTCCAAATTGTGCTGCAAGCCACAAAGTTTGTGCTCCTTCCCATTTCGAATAACTTTGTTACCTAAAATGAGTTGCTATTTTGCTAAACAGGAATCTTTGGTAATAAATGACATTATCGAATACTAGGTGTCATTTAATTTTTCTCTCTGCAGCTTCGTCTTACACAAAGAATTACATCACTTGTGGTGTTGAATCTAAAACAAGAAAAATAAAATAATAAATGTTGCAGATGATACTTATTATTGTATACTAATGTTTTTAACGTCGAAAAATATGTTCATTTATTTATATTCACTGACTACTAATATAAATTATGACATCATGGTAATTCAAAAAATGTTACTCTTGAGTATACTTAGACCTAAAGAAAACAATTCAAGATCTCAAGCAATGTAATAGTTGCAGATATCACCCTGTATCTTCTGGATGAATAATATTATTGATAATACAACAAATACGCTTAGTATATTCGATAGTCAATAAATCCGGTAATAATGTGAAATTTTTTTTAAATTCGTAAATTATAAACTTCGTGGTTTTATTTTCATACTAGACTATCGATGGTTATTCCCAAACAATTTTGTTTCATGGTGTATGACCATTAATAAGTTATTATATAAATATAATAAACATTACACGAAACGAAAGGAGCACAAGTTTAGTATCTTATAGAAGAAATTAGTTGTTATGCATTACGATCAGTGGTAAACCACTGTAGCCAAGATATTATCAGCCTGTATTATGCTAATTTTCATTCTCGAATGCGATATGGTAGCATCATTCACTGGGGCACAAATAGTCACTGTCAACGAGTTTTTATTTTACAAAAGTATGCCTTAAGAATAATAGCTCGACTACCAAAAAGAGAATCATGCAGACCATTATTCAAAAAGTTAAAAATGTTCACATTAACTGGTACATATATTCATGAACTTTGTTGTTTTGTTTTCAAAATCCTGACCATTTTTCATCAAAATCGAATTGATCATGATCACGAAACCAGATTTAAACATAACCTTTGTCCAGACCAACATTCCACTACGCGATATCAAAAAGGCCTTTATTTTAATGGTTGTAAAATGTTTAATGCATTACCTACCGACACTATGATGTCCGTAAATATCTCTATTTTTACAACTGCTTGTTGATAAGAACTGTTATTCTCATGATGATTTTTTTCTACAAACTAACTCATCAATTTTAACTTTCCTCCTTCCTCAATTTATTGTCTTCATAGTCATCTTATACATTATTTTTTACTGACCTTTTACATGTTTGTACAATGTCTTTTGTATTTGTATGTATATTATTTTAATCTCTGTTTTATTTATTGTATGTATAAATATATTTTCTTTTTTTTATATTTGACGCTCTCTACAGTGATTTGTATTTATTGTACATTTTGACTGAGAAATAAAGAATTATTTTTATTATTATTATATATATATATATATTATTATATATATTATTATATATATTATTATATATATTATTATATATATTATTATATATATTATAAAATATCAGAAAATATCAACATTTAAGTATCAGCATTTTCGGAAGCGAGTCGTAACATCAAGAAGCCATATGAGTCCCTCTTTTGAAAAAACCCTCATAAGTGAGTTTTTCAAAGACATGTTACAGTGTATTGCATTTCGACTGCACTCCGAGTCGTTCATTTCGTTGCTGTATAAATCGAGGGCTTCATATCAAAAGGGCGTATAATCATAGCACTTACATGGCGTTTACGCCCTTCTGATATGATACCCTCGAAATGTTGTTGCTTTTCATTTTCTGATTTCTTCCAGTTTGTTTGCTTCTAGTGGTATGTCTGTCTATTAAATCTGGTTTCCATGTAGTCATTAGTTTCTAGGCAGCGTCACTTATGTTATTATATTGAAGTATTTTATAATCTGTTAATTCTCTGGTGCTTTTCGCTTTGTCGGTCAGTCCTATGTAAGACTTATTAGCAGTCCGGGTATAACACCTTGTGTGTCACAACTTTCTAGCGCAAATTTTAATAAATATAATTCCGAGTCCAGTGCTAATTTTACTAACAGAATACGGTTTCTATTTTATGTGAAATTACACGTGAAACTTTGCGTACGTTATCCGTTGTTCCCGAGAAAGGAGTAACAGAAGCGTATCAGCTATAAGTATAAACGGTACAAGGATAATCAAACTTTAAAACTTTCTAAAATGGAAACTACTTTTAGCTGCTTTTAACATGTTCTAGAAAGTTAAAAGTTACACGAGATTTCTTGCAAATACTGCAATAAATTGTACATGGGACAACCAATAGAAAAGTAAATGTAAGGGAGGAAGAACTTGTAAATACAGTTAGTACGTTATAACAAGAAAACTGCATCTCTAATGAGTATGTCAAAGTATGCCAAGAAGAATATATACAGTGCCTTCTAAACTCCTCCCTCCTCCTAACTTTTGGACGAATTAAGTTAATGAGTTCAAATAAAATTAAGGTTAAATCATATTTGTAAACTATTTTTTTTAAATTGAACTGGTTTTTGAAAATTCAAATATGGCACCAGAAGCACTATCAACTCTATATTTTTAAATTTCAAAAGCAGTGATGTTGCACTTCATTTGAAAGGTATTCAATTCACTTACACACCCGTTTTTGAAAAATTAAATCCAGTTATCCGTTCCCTAGTTCTAATAGGAATTGTTATTAATAGACTCAAAAAGGAATAAAGAAAGTCAAACACTTTAATGAAATAAGAAAATATTTTTAAAAAACTGTCAAAGATTTTATTGAAATTGATCACCTTGTACCTCCTGGTAATAGAAAAATCTATTAGAAACCCTTTTTTTTCTCTGCCGCAAATCCAAATGACTTTCTGATTGAGTAACGAACACTTTGAATTGGTAACCCTACAAAAAAAGTCCAAAGGTGTCAAATCTGGTGATAGAGCAGGCCATTCAATCAGACCACGACGTCCGATCTATGTTAGGATTGTCAAGGTTATTTTTCATTAAAAATGTGGAGGAAAGCCGTTCTGCCAGAAACTCATTTTAAACCTATGAAATTTCTAGGCATTATTTTGGACCGTTATGGTTATTTCAGGCTTGATGACATTCTCCAACATATTAAGGTACAGGAGCCAAGTCAAGTTTTCATTAATGAAAAATGGTACCATGATGTGAATATTTCACATTCTGCTTGTTCACATTTCCATTCAGCATTTGTCACTGAAGCAAATGCTCCACAGGTAATGAGGATGTCGACCAATTGTTTCATTCGTGATCTCACAGAACTCCATTCTTCTGCATGAAGCATCTTCTGTCAACTAATGTACTATTTTCATCTTCTATGGATGACATTTTGAGGCCTTCTTGGAGAGACTACGCACATACATCGAGTAATAAAACACTATTTATCATTTCTCAAAATATATTCAAACCGAATTATATGTTGCACACAAACCAGAAGAATGATATAAACCATCGTAAACCTATTATAGTAATATTTTTTAAATATGGCGTACTAGAAAGTATATTTTAAAAATAGCAGAGGAGATATTTTCTATATTAATAAACTTGTAGAAGTGACATACTTGTCTATTTGGATAATTTTATAGGCTTTTAATTTTCAGACAGGCGGTGGACTGACATGAATAATTTTTTTATTAGCTTGCAGCTAAATTCTTTCTCTATGAGCGAGATTGAAGGAAATGGTAAGTTTATCCAAATTTCATGGAAATTATTGAAGAAATTCATAGCTAACTTCTTTCACAAGTTTTTAAAGCATCCTGTGAGTAATACATGCAATTGCTAACAAAACATTTACCATTTATGGGATAAACTATTTTTAACAAATATTTTGCATTTTTGCTCACTTTCCTACTATCTCTGATACTTTTCGCCTTTAATTTATTAGAACATGATATCTACGAAGATCGCAATTGGCCTGGAAAACATATTTGCCATCTCTGTAAAAGTTATATGATAGACATTAAATTAAGCAGAAGAAATTAAATAAACTGAGACATTGGTATATTTTATTTCTACTAGTTTCCAATCTGCGTGGCATACTAAAAACTACGTTTCTGATTTTTTGCTGCGGTATGTTATTCCACTCTTGTACCAAAGCATCAGCCATCTTTGTAAGGGTTTCAGGAGCATACCAGTATTGTTTCAGAAATTTCGTACTACTGCTGCCGTATTTGGTTGAGCATTATCACCAATTAACGAAACGAAAGGTAACACATACTGCCGTAAAATGTTTACTATATAAGTTTGTGCTGTCAACGACTGTCTTATTGGAAAAACATATAGTGTTGTACGTCTATCCATCCAACTTCCACCCCACACCATAACTGACACACCATTAAAACTCCCGCACTCTGCTATTAAGTTTAATTAAACCTCTCGCCAGTCTTTCTCCATATTATTTTCCGTCCATCTACCATATTAACGCAAATCCTTGATTATTCTGTGAATAAGACAATGGACCAATCTTGATTATTCCAACCACCATACTTTTGCACAAAATTTTAGTTAATACTTAAGGACCTATTGCGGGTCTCTAGCCTTTAATTTTACCTCTTCAACATTCCGAACTTGGCGAAGTGTACCCAATGAGAACACATTGTTGTTTAAACGTTTATACAATGTTAATTAATATTTATATAACGTTATATAAACGTTTAAACAACAAAGTGTTCTCATTGGGTATCAATTATTTCGCCCATCATTTTTTACTAATGCGACTGTTCTGACTATTAACTCTGGAGGAATATTGAGCATTTTCCATACCAAATTGATTTTTCAACTAAGATTACTAGATTTCATCATTAACAACTGTTAACTGCAGCAAATTGTTTTTTAGACCAACTAAGATCTCTGTAGGTATCATTTCCCAATAATTAAAGGCGAAAAAGCAAAGTTCACGTAAAATCTGTGTTATCTCGGAAAGTGTCGGAGATAGAACAGTGAGCAAAAAGAAAAAATGTTTATTAAAAAAATGATTAAACTAATAAAGAGTAAATATTGTCTTCGTAATTGTACGTATATTTTAAAAACTTGTGAAAAATTAACTACGAATTTCTCCAATAATTTTCATGAAATTTAGAAAATTTACTATTCCTTCCCATCTCGCTCATAGAAAATGAATTTAGCTACAAACTAATAAAAAATATATTCATATCGGTCCATTGGTCTAAAAATTAAAATACTTTAAAATTATCTGTAAAACTAAGTGCATCACTTTTTTTTAAACTGAATGTATTTCTCAGCAAGTGCAATTCTAGCACATTTTCAAAATTTCAAATTTAAAATGGCTAATGCACAGATATTTAGTAAATGCATTTAACTGTATGTGAAAATGATAAATTGAGTCACTTTTTAAATTCTGGCAATACGTTTCAAGAATAAGAAGAGTTATAATAAAAATATTTTTTTACATACACCCGAGTGAATAACTGGCATCTTACCGAAATATTTGTTTACCGAACTCTAATTATAAATTGTAAATAACTTGTACCATACACTAAACTTTTTTTTAAAATGGAGGCAAAAGGACTCACAGTTCGACTGCCCGGTAATAAAAAGCAATACAAAAATACTGAAAAACGCTTATACTCGTACGTAATATAAAAATAACTGAGAATTTAAAAAAGCAACGAATTCATAGTTGTAGATGTCAATTCGTAAAAAATGATTGTATACTTAGATATCCTTATTCGTTATGACCTTAAAAAATCAAGTGAGATATATTAATAGTAATAGATCTATATTTAACTAGTCAGAATATATTTATTTAATGTAAAATTTGTTTATTAATTTCATTTGTTGCAATTTATTTATGTATTTATTTTAATTTATTTATTTATTTATTTATTTTAGTTAACACCGTACAACGAAACATTTTTTTCACTACATTCCATTTTGAAAAAAAATCACTAAATGTTGCTTTAAGAAAAGGGATAGATATATTTTTGCATAGTGAATTTTACTAAGAATATTATATTGATGGTGTGGTTAAAATGACATTTAATGATTTTTTTTTATGTATTATCATAATTATTGTTAGACCGAAAGCGGATTAAAAGACTATTATCTACATAAAGAAGTTATAAAAAATATTTCAAATAATAATATAATCGATGAAATTTAGTCATTGTAACTAAATTAATATTTTCTCGGCAAAACACATATTCTAAATCTAGTGATTGTCTTAAGCCTGTATACCATGCTGTGTCTCGAGCATTACTAATTCTGTAAAACACAAAACACATTTGCGGCCCGATCTTCCATGCTTCCCTATTTTTGACTAAAACGTAATGTTTTTTTTTTTTAGAAATACCATCGTAAAGATACAATAAATTCAGGTTTGTAACATTTTTGTTTTATACCATATTTTTTTTAAATGTGACAAAAATGGTAAATATTCGCTTATTACCACAAAATTGTTGGCTTTAAAATGATATATAGCTAGCTGCATCCATTTTACATGTATATTAATTTTACACAGGGTGATACATGAAGGTATGTTCACTAGCGCTCTTTTACTCAAATGTGTGTTTTATAAAACATACTGTATAATCAATCATATATCATATCACCATTTATACTCGTAGCTACATGTATAAGCTATACTATGGGTTTTGAATCTCTGTTCTCTATCTCTTAAAACTGTGATCTTTAACAATATGAAAGAACAAATCAGAAACTATAATAAACGAATTAATGAACAACTAAAAAGCAATTTTTTTAAAGAAATCTAGCAAAATTATAAACAGAACAAATATTCAACGACTAAAATTAACTAAATCAATATCTGGTTGCACCTCTCCAGGCCCTAATTACTGCCTGACAACGCTCTGACATACCTACAACATTGGCAATTCATTCACCTGGAAGTGCGCCCAAATCTTCCTAAAAGGCGGTTACCAAAGCATCAATATTGTTTGCAATTGATGTCTATATGAGACACGTCTCTGAAAAGCGTCCAAAACATGCTTAATGAGGTTCAAATCAAGCAAGCGTGCCGGTTACACTGTTCGCTACTTCAAAATTTTTTTTAACAATTGCTGCTCTATGAGGTCTCAGTTTTGCTGTTACCTACACTTTGATACTCCTCCAAACAGTAACTGACTGTCGAACAATTGGAACATCTTTCACCTTACAATTCCCATCATAGCGTTCATTTCGTTTTCACTATATCTGTCCATGTTTACTATCTGGATCAGACTCATCTGTAAATAAACACCTCAACCATCCAATATTGTTAGAATTCTCGAATGTTCACGAGCCTGTTACAACCGATTTCGTATCTGTGATGGGTTAATTTAGGATATCAAACGATTATTTCGATTGTTCCATTAGAAACATTCACTTTTGCTGATTTTTGTAGAATTCCCTTCACTTGGATTGTATTCAAAATTATGTCTTGAAAGTTTTTAAAAATCGATCTAGTCCTTAAGTTGTAACGCGATTCCACCTTCCACCATTTGTATACATATATTAGAGGGTTATTATTATTATAAATAAATCTACTCTAAGCACGATTCGTTGAACATCTGGACACATTCAATCGCCTCGCAACTAACTCTCTTTGGAAAATACCACCATCCATACCATGCCAGTACTCGTACACCTTTCCAGCAGAGCACTTTCTAATCGAGGCATTTTTAATAATTAATTATTGACCTATCTAGAAATCCTTTAATTTCTGCGAGCCACAAATATAACTGTATTTTAAACACTAGAATTGAAATTTAAAAACAGCTATAAATGAAGACAGAACATAATTAAATTATACAATATGTTTCACAAAACCCATACACTTCAATAGAAATGTGTTATTGAGGATACCTTTATGACACAGACTGACGGAAATGTTCTTTTTGTGTTTATACATATTTTATAATGTATATAATATTTTACTGTACTGAAAATGCTAAGGGATACCCAATCATAAGTTTTCTTCCTTGTCTATCGTAAACTCGCTGAAAAAAATTTTCGATCAAGCTGATATTTTGTAGATCATTATGACTGCTGGTTTGACACAAAAAACAAATTTTAAACACATTGAAACCAATATTGACACACTAATGATATAAGTATAAATCCAATATAAAACTGTTATTTTAAGGAAAAAAAATTAGGTTTGAGGTTCTTATTTAAAGAAAGCTGTTTAATTAACTTTTCAATGTTTTGATAATTTTATTACCATCCTTACCACAAAAAATAATAAAATATAGTATCTTTTTATTTACACCACCAGAAGAAAATCAAACGGGATTATATCTGGTGACTCTGTAGATCTCTCTATTGCTAACCTATTAGAAAATTATTAAAAATAGTGTCAGCTAAAAAAAGTAACTACTTACTTTGTCGCCAGTAAATAAAAAACTAGATACTGAATAACAAAAACTTGATAAAAAGTATAACATTTTTTTGGTCCAAGATACAAAAATTGAACTAGAAATAAGAAATAATATATTTTCTTAGAGAAATATTTTTTTAACAATTTTACTTTAATTTTTTTTTTTTGTTTTTGTGATAATTACGCTGTATGTAAAATATTAAATAATGAAAAGTCATAAAAATGCAAAATTCTTCTTTTTTTGTCAAAAAATGTGTATTATTATTCCAGTTATTAAAAAAATGAACTATTCCAACTGCAATGATTTTAGACGACAAAAAAAATCTGATGAGAAGTCCTCACAATTTGATCGATACTTACTTTTACTAAATTCTTAGGTATCCCAAATCCCAATATCCCAGATTCAATCCTCACTGGATTCCCGGTTGTTATCCATTATAGAGATATAGTTAAATATCGATATTTTTTGTCAAGAAATATTTAAATTTGCTTCAAAATTCTACGAGATATCTTTCTTGCATTAATCATAACGGATGACCCATGGCGAAGTCGAAACTGAGACACACGGTATAATGACATACAAAAAATGTTGATTATAATAATGATACAAATACGTAATAATTGTATACAAAAAAATACAGGTACGTAAAAAAAAAATTACCTCGTATGACTCTTCTACCATGCTCTATTTTAACAAATCCTAATAATAATAATAAAGTAAAACAACCTGAAAAGAAAATAATAGATGTTGTTTAAGAAGCACTTAATTATATGTTGTACCCCCTCTATTCTCAACATTTTAAAGGTATTTTTAACTTAAAAAAGGAAGTTCTAGTGGCCAGAAACAACCAAAATATAAATATTAGTTATCCATCCAATAATTTAAATGAGAAATTAGGTATAATAGCATTCACATATCTCGATTTATATTTTGCTGAAATTGCTGTAATACATTTTTTTGGCACTAAAACTCCCTTTAAGCTAAAGGTTCCTTTAAAATGTTGATAATACCGGAGTAAGACATATTAAACAAAATATTTAATTGATACGTATTAAAACAAAGAGCAACCCTAGGAACATTTCTTTTAGTAATAATAAATTCTTGGGGACCAAACAGTGTAATATTAATTGTATTTACTTTATTTAAAAAAAAGTAGATATTTACATAGTTCACAAATAGCTGTAAAGTTTGACTTAAGTTTAATTTTATAAAATATTAAGTTGAAACTTTATGTTAACGAAATCTTAAATTCAACAATTGAATTTAAGCCAAACTTTGTTGTGATCCTAATTTAACAATTGACAATATGTTTAAACATATCTTTGAATAAAGTACAAAAAAAACAATAACAAAATAGTTCAAAAATAATTGTTTAAATGAAATTTATATACGCATTAATCCAAGTTTTATATTTGAATATTTTTTATACAATTGTAAAAAACTTCTTTAATCCGTTTTCTAATTATTTATCTAGTCACTCACTGTCTGTGTTAACTGTTAAGGTATAATAATTTAAAGCGATGTTTTGATATTATTATACACATAATTCCCAAATGGGGATAAACATTGTAAGACATGCATACTCTATTGGAACAGTCCAACATGTTATAAAAGATGGAAAATTTGTAAACCAATGGATAATAGGGTTATACAGCAAGGCATTATTTGATTCATTATACCGGGTGGGCCGAAAAATACCGTACTTTTTGTTTTTCTTTGCCAAATTTTTGTTTCCCAGCGGGTTTTAACGAACTTTTGTGTCAATGATTAGCGGATTAAATAGACCACAAGGGCCAAATGTCAAGATGACCGAAATATTAACATTCAAGATGACAGACGCAATTGAAAATAAACCTTCCTTTGCGCCCATTGTTTTAAATTGAAAGTTGTACAAATGAAATATTTCGAGAGAGTGGATTTCCCTCTATATTTTAAGACTACGATGAGCTAAATCTGTTCATTGACGTTGGAGATATATCGAATTCAAGAAAGACCTACTCCCATTTTTAAAACCTTGAACAAAAAAAAGTAACCTTTAATATTTTTCCTGCCATTTCTTTAATTCTCAACCGATTTTAATAAACTACAAACTCCCGTATTTCACTTTCGATAAAGCAATAATCGCCTATATGCGTCGCGAATATCCCGATAGTACATATGTAGGTACCTACACATACGGAAATCGAAATGCAATTGATCTTAGACCATCCACTATCTTATTATTCCTATAAACATGGTGTAATGCGCATAACATGCGGGAGAAGCAGGGGAAAACGTCTGGAGTAAGACAGACCAGCGAGTAAGAAAGATATTCCTTGTTTCTATTTCGGTGTTGTAAATACAATTTTTTATAAGAAAAATCACAAATAATCCATTTGTGACTTTTTTTTAATTAGAACTTTAATCAATACATATGTTTGCAAATAATAAATAATATATTGTTTAATGCTTATAAAACAGATCATATAAATAAATGTATTTAATTACAACATAACTCTCCCTAATGATTGTTTCTCATTCCTAAAATGAAATGTATCGATTTATAAGACAAAATATTCATAGTTCATATGTATTCTTAGTCAAATTATTTCATCTTTATTACCCTACAGAATTTACCAAAATACTATAGATCAACGGCGGTTCGTGGGTCAAAAGATAGGGAGGTCAATTATAAAAGTTTACAGTATTACCTACCTTTTAAAGTGATTTAAATTCCAAGTCGATCCTCCGATCTTTTTGAGATGCAAAGTGGTCAATTACTTTTTCATTAGTCTTTTATCTTCTTTATTAATGACCTTTCTATGGTAAGGATAGCTAAAGAAGATAACCTTTCCTGACCCATGGTATTTCTTAAAAATGTCTTTATTCTTTTTAAGGTGGAAAAACAACGTTCACTTTCGACGTTAGTCATAGGGAGAGTACATAAGATTTTTAACAGTTTGACACTTTCAGAAAAAGTATTGCACAAATTATTGTTAATAAAAAGCTGTAACAAAGCAACTGCACCTTCACTATTGGAAAAATCTTTTCAGCTATATAATACTTCTAATTCAGTTTTAAGTTTCAAATTATTTATGACTGGATACTCCGTTTTAACTAATTTAAACATATCTTGAGGAAAGCTTTTTTTATAATCTTTAAATCGATCTGCGTGAAATAACTGAGACACTGCTAAATGATTACTGAAGCCAAACCTGTTTTTGATCTCAGATGTAATTATATCACAAACTTCTAATGAAATTCTCCTTTTTGATTCTTCCGTTTTACATCTCTGGGCAGACTGCATGGATGTCTCCTCCAAATAGTTATTCAAAATTTTATTTCTGATGTCTTCAATTTTACTATTAAAAACGCCAATACACTTATTTACTGTTATGACATCGATAAGTATTACATTTTTGTAATTGATTGAACAATATATCACAATGAGGCATAACTAAATGAAAAAAATCTAACCAGTAAAGAAAATGTTCATTTTGTAAGTAGTTTTTTAAACCAATAGCTTGGTTTAGAGTGTTGTTTCCTGATTCATTATCAATGATTTTTTCTAAACAATCTAATAATTCTGTTCGATAGGTATAAACAGTCTCTATACACTTTGTATTAAAATTGCATCGTGTTGGAGCAGTTTTAGGCAATATCACCTCTACAACATTATCTAACACGGCTGTTCTTTTTGGCGATTTTCCAAAGAATGAAAAAAAGCTATGTAAATTAGCAAAAAAAATGTTTATGCTTTTATCCTGACTTGATGCTTTTTGTAAAATTAAATTTAGTTGATGAGCGTAACAATGAATAAAATTTGCTGAAGGATAACTTTTTTTAATTAAACATACCTATTAACTTCTTTTTTTTATCAAGAGATGTTTGCTTTATCGTCATATTAGGTTTTGGACGGCCACCACCTTTGAATTTCACTCAGTCTTCATAACCCAACTTTCAGTTTTAATATATTTTGTACAACACTCATATTTAATAGTAAGTAATTTTGCAATTTTAATTTCACGACGAGTAGAGATTTACTAATAAAATGTTCACAAATAAATACATTAAAAACAACGCGATAGAATTTATCGACCAACGCGTACATTAAGACTGCTGACTAGCGACTGCTGTACTAAATTTCGTGCGTTACCGTGTCAAGGTCGTCAGGGACATTGTCCCCTCCACTGTATTCTGTCTCTTTTGCATTCTGACAATTCGCGCATAAGTCTATTTCACTATAATTCGTTATAAATTTGGTCCGTAGCTAGCTTTGAGGACACGTTGTGGATTGACCCAAGATTTTTAAGTTCTATGAATGAATAATGTAATGATCTAGATATTGGTATAGTATTGTGCATAGAATGAAATAGAAACTTTAATATATTTTCTAAGAATATTAAAAATATATATATTATGTATTTTTAAACTTCAGAAAATGAATAGCTCTATTTTTTTATTTGTATGTGGGACGTCATTGACCAAATGGCCCTATAGAAGAACCGCCAGTGCTATAGATAACATTTTTTATAAATTATTTCTCTAATACGTATTGTTCATTGTCATTATTTAAGATGTTTTAGTAGTATAACCAACAAGAACTCTTAGAATATGTATTTTGATATTTCGGTAATTTGTTCACAGTTTCTTAGAGCTAATTTTATTGCTTACGCAAAAAGGTAAATTTTAATAATATCGGTTGAATGATAAGGATATGGCAGGCAAAATATTGAGTTTACCTAGTTTTTTCGTTCCAGATTTTAAAAATGACTTGAATTCGCCATGTCCCTATTAATGAATCTGTCATTGGTTATGCAATTTTAACACCTTTCAATTAAAAATAACGAGCGCAAAGAAAGACCTATTTTCAATTGCATCCGCCGTCTGAATTTTGATGCTTCGGCCATATTGATATTTGGTCTTTGTAGCTTATTCAATCAGCTGACTATTGCTAAAGCTGCTAAAAAAGTAATAATTTGGCGCAAAGAAAAACAATGTTTTTTGGCTCACCCGATGTTTTAGGCTACTGGCGGGCTAAGAGGTTAATCGCTGATGTTTCCGGTTAATAACTTGCAATTAACAGTAGCGAATGCACTTCAGTTCATATAAAAATAAATGTAACGTTAAAGAGGTAAAAGGGAACTGAACTGAAGATTATTCCAATAATATTTTATGAATTTCCCCAAAAACCAAATCATTCTAAAATATATTTAAATATGATGGCATCGACCCCTCTTAAGCCGCCCTGGCAATTTCCTAGTGAGCTAAGTCAGTGCCGCACGTTGCCCCTAAAATAATATAACCCTACTATTCCTGAGAATAGAGAATATCTGAGAGATTTTAATAAAGTTCTAGAACTGGTCACCCAATCATTTTGACAGTGTCATATATTCGAGTCGTATAGAAAAACCAATAGACTAAAATGTCAGCCAGTGTGATATCGTTTGAATCTCCAGAACACATTCAATCTTATTGTATTGGAAATAATATTTCATTCTCTATTTAAATTGTGAAGTTATGAAAAAGACCAAACCCGAAACATTTGCATGAGGAAATCAAAAAAAGTTCAAATAGAAATTTTAATAGCTAGCGCGAATGGGTGATAGTCATTTTTTACTGCAGGTAAAGTTGTATGTAAAATGTTGCGGTTGCGTTCATATGAATTGTGTCTAACTGGTTATTTGACCATAAAATAAAATTAAACCAAATTTAAAATAACACCACTGGTACAATTCCAAACCACACAAACAGTAGTAAAAAACACCTAGGTATATATTTATATATAGAACTGGTTATACAAAAAATTAGTGTATTTTTTAATAACTGCGATAATTATAAAACACAGAAAGAGACAGTAAGGTTCAGGAAGACAACAAGTAATAATTAAATCGCGTTTCGAGAACCACTTAGATTCAACAAAACGAAAAAGTCACTCGTAGAAGTTCTTATGCGTGACTTGGTCTTAGTGTCGCTGTTAATAAATAAGTGCATAAAATAATCACTGACAATAATAAATCAGAAAACAATGAGATGGAGAATAATAAAGATCTAGTTATAATAAATATTATTTGTCATAAAGATTATCACAAAAATATATCATTATTCCTTTATTTTTATAAATTTTATAAAGAACAAAATATAGATAGGTATCTATTGCTCTGATTTTTCTATGGTTGTATTAACCAAGATCAAATATCCTCTTTCTATATAGTCTATAAAAAAAATTTAATATTTATCACGAATATTCGTTGCACTATTCGACTGATACAAAGTGTTTTGCTTTCTTTCCCGTTTTATTCTCGACGATTTGATCATCATGGTGTTTTTCTAAAGTGAGACACTCTTTGAGTTCAATTGCATTTAATATAGGTTGAAGATTACTCTTCTGTTTTCTTGAGTTTTATGGTTGTTGTAGGTTATTAGAGAAAAGAATATTATATTACGTTTTGGAGAAGATCTTCCCCATCCTCAGAAAATTTATTAAAATACAAAATACTTAATATCCAAAAAAGTTTTTATATAATTATAATAGTTCCAACTTTATTTTTAAAATGACAATGCATGGTTATCCAGGAGATTATTACTTTTATTTCATTTTTTCTAATATTGGTACATAAAATTAACAATTTCGAAATCTTTACAAAGTTTGAATGCGTTTATAGTAATGGCAGTACTATAAACTTTGTAAAGATTTCGAAATTGTTAATTTTACTGGAAGAAAATGTACCAATATCAGAAAAAACGAAATAAAAGTAATAATCTACTGGATAACCATGCATTGTCATTTTAAAATAAAGCTGGAACTATTATAATTATATAAAAACTATTTGGATATTTTGTATTTTACTAAATTTTCTGAGGATGGAGAAGATCTTCTCCGAAACGTAATATAATATTCTTTTCTCTAATAACCTACAACAACCATAAAACTCAAGAAAACAGAAGAGTAATCTTCAACCTATATTCAATTTCATGGTTAAGAAACGTATAATTATTAATTACATTTAATATCATCAAAGACCGATCAAACGTGAATTTGGTTCAATTGGTGCTCTGCATTTCTATAGAATCGTAGTCATAAACTTTGTGACAATTGACTTTCCTATGAGTGAGTGTTTTGTGTCGGTGATGTGACCATTCAGCCTTATGCATATGTGTTGTCTCAATAGACCTATGTATATTCTTGTGACCACATTATTATTTTTTATTCATCTCTGTGTTTTGTCCGTATATCTTCTAGATATGGTAAGTACGTTGTAGGATCGTATGTTTTTCTATTACGTGAAGCTTGTATAAGAAATAAAAGAATATAGACAGTAAAATAAGAAGGTAACTAGCGAAAAAAAACTATTCATATTCAAAGGACCGACAGTAATAAAGGTTTAATGTTCAGCATTTATTTAAACACAAAACTTCTGATTTCAATTGTACACCTCAAAAAAGATTCTTCCAAAAAAAATTTACATAGGTCAGACAGCAAGACACAAAAGGGCAAGGTTGAAGGGACATATTCCTCGCAATAAAAGCAGATAATCAACCTCATCAGAACACGTCCTGAGTGATTATTCGCACCATCAAAATCGAATGGGAGAAAAGCAATAGCACAATGCTAATTTTAGTTAATATTGACAAGGACGCAATATAAATTCAGAAAAGCAGATAATCAACCTCATCAGAACACGTCCTGAGTGATTATTCGCACCATCAAAATCGAATGGGAGAAAAGCAATAGCACAATGCTAATTTTAGTTAATATTGACAAGGACGCAATATAAATTCAAAAACATTCGAATAATCATGAGAACCACAAGAAATTAGTTGAAACTGGCGTTTAATTAATCTTTGACAATGACTATTAAATTTCACTTTGCTCCAGAAATAAAAAATGTCAAACTAATTAAAACATGAGAATATTTTCGGATACGAGGAAAAAATTTCGATAACCAGTATGCCAGTGACAAATATAATAATGCTTTAAACCTTTAAGGGCTGGTTTTTCCACCTCCAATTAAATCTGTTTGACAAATAAGTTTGACTATTATAAACAATTATTGATATTGATACAAACTCTATCCAAGGAAACTATTTACCAAATAAACTTAACAGGAGATGGAAAGATGATGGTAGATGGTTTCCTTGAATACAATAGTATCAATAATTGTTTTCATGCAACTTATTTATCAAATAGATGTATAGGAAGACGAAAAAATCTGTTAGAAACTAATTAGACACAATTCATACAAACATAGAAAATGTGATGCGATGAGAAATTTCGAAGCAATAGTGCATGTAGTATAACTTTAAGATATTTTTAAAGTAAATAACATAGTGAATAAATAAAGTGATATTAAATAAATCTGGCGCGTCAGAGAATGATTTTTTGAATGAATAGCTTAAATTTAGAGTCAGCCTTATATTATACACCAAATAATATATTTATACCTAACTTTATTACTAAGTTTTCAAATTCATAGAACGTTCACATAAAAGTAGAATAGGTAGTTCACAGCTTATATTATTAAAAAGACATAATACGTTCATCCAATCTATTCAAATATTTTCAATTCAGCTGCAAGTTTAACAATCAACAATAAGGTTTCATTAATTTTACTTTTAAACCACAATACATCTAGGTACAATCCGTTTTTATGCGGAATAATGGCTCTTCTTTATAAATGTGGACTAATTTTTTTTGATAGATTGTCAGATTCGTGGAAATCTTGTAACTTAATAATTATATTTCGTTTCACGTAGATATTATTTGTAAAATACTCAACAGGAACCATGAAAGGAAAACCCTATACTATTTTTGCCAAATTAGACTTTCCTTTAACAAGCCAGATAAATTCACGCTTGTTAAAATAACTACAACGGTAACAAGGCCAAAGTTTATTTAAAATTAAGAGAAAAATAATATACCAATCATCTATATACATAAAAATGGCAGTAATCATCACACTGAAATATTCATAACATGTATGCGTTACGTTTATATGTAAATAAATGATTTTTAGTTTCTCTATTGCATGTTAGAGACTAATTAAAAATCAGTCAGTATTTATTATAAGACAACCTAAAGACTAACCGTTTTAAGATTTGCTGCAAAAATAATAACGTCACATTTTTATGGTCCTAACAAATTATAGATCTGTAAAATAAGACACGAGGTAATACTACACCAGTTTTTTTAACTTTCGCGTTAATTAAATTAACAGCAGCTTGTATATTTGAACAAAAAGTATTGTCACGTGTTTGCTATCCCCACAAACACCTCTACTCGTAGATTCGTTGATTCAAAATCCAGGTAATACTTACTCACTATTTTATTAACTAATTAATAATTAACAACAATAGATTAATGACGGTCTTAACCATAACCACAGTTAAACACTTTTAAGTCTCTATCTTATTTCTTCTTCATTCGTTCACTTTCAACTTAAGACTCACTCTCGGCCCACCGTTCGCCTTATTTATACATCCATTCACGCGGTCTAGAACATTCCAGAACATTCCCGGCCGTTCTCGTGCCATTCCTTTTACCTATTCATCTACACAGTCTAGTGGCGTAACAGTATTAACACTTACGAATTACTCTATCTCGCGCTCTTATTCGAACTCTAATTCAAAAGTGACTTCATGTGCAACGGCAATAAGGACTGGCTTATACATGAGTAATTTAATTAGATAATCTAAAATAATCTATGAATATTATAAACCTTAAAATACTGTGTTCTAGATACCTACATCGTAACAGTGGCGCCATCTTGTAATTCAAAAAGGAGCATGCAAGTACCTGTTTAGCACTGTTCGCGCGTAACAGCCGCTTTCTTTCGACACTGATCAGAGAATCATAACGCGTTTTGATTAAGAAATCTCGTTCTTTCGACAAAAATTCTTTTCGCGTTTCATCCCCTTCACAGTACAATTCGTAATCCCCTTTCCTCTGTGGAACATAAAAATTTTATGATTTGATTATTGAAACATGATTGCAAACAGAAATTCTGTCTGCCCTAATTTTACCGTTCTTTCCTAACATCGAATGCTGAACATGTTTTCTTGATCACTTGCAAACATGATTTTGTGATTATGATAATAAATTTTGTCGAAAGAAAGCGGCTAATATTGTTGGTTTGGATATTTATCTAAACCAAATGAAACCATAATAGGTCTGTCCACAAAATTTCCTTTCCAACTGAAAATAGTAGATTTATCGGTATTAAAAATTGCTGATAATAAAAGAAAATTAATAATTTTTTCAGAAACTTATTCGTAATAGAACTTATTCCAGCGCAGCGAAACTAGAAAGCGTTTCTTGGATAGAGGCTAGCGGAGTGACGTCACATGCTCGCTGGTTTGCTGTATGCCTATAGTAATACAATAGGGTTACTCTGTTCTTGTGGTAATAAAATAACAATAACTTATTTCCTTGTGTGGATAAGTGTATTGAATGTCATCTAGAAATGGTGTTTTGTTCCTAATGTATAAACATAACTAATAAAACTCCATCTAAAATATTTGTAAGCGTGCTGAAGCGTATACAAATAAAACAGTTATGTATGATTGTGTGTGTTGTATACAGGGTGTCAGAAATAGTATGCCAATCTTCGACAGGGTATCTCTGGGCTAAAATAAGCAAAAAAGTTATGGCCATGTGTCCAAAAATGAACCGTTTCCAGGGTGTGTGAAGTATAGCCAGAAATAAAATTTTTCGTTTGCTTTTTCATGAATTATTGAAGTCAAATACGATAATAACAATGACATTTAGAAACAATAATTACATTTTCATGGGCATGACCTACCTTGGATATTTTTTATTCTTATTTTCACATACGGTGGTGGCTCTAATAGTTCTCTTTTTTGTAACCTCTTTAATCAAAAGGGCATTGCGCCACCACTATGATATATCTCGTTACCCGTGCGAAAAATCTGAAAAGCATAGAGTTACATAGCATCCAATGAGTTTGGCTTGCACTCAAGTTTTGTAATGTTTTCTTAAATAATTTCTAAAAAAACCATTTCTACTTTACACACCCTGTATCCTGGAAAGGATTATTTTTTAATACATGATCGTAACAATTTGTTTGCCATGTTGGTATTAAGGCTGGGAATTCAATACAATTAATTCGAATATTCGAATATTTGAGTATTCTAAATCGAATTAATTCCAATCCAAATACTCTAATATTCGAATGTATTCGATAATTCGAATATATTCGAATATTCGAATATATTTGGATATTTAGATATAGTCGAATATTCGAATATATTTGAATATTCGAGTATTCGAATGTGTTCAAATTTTTAAATAGGTATACTTATATCCAAAGTAGATAGGTAGTAGTATGCCCTCAGAAAGAGCTTCTTCTAAGGAAGGTAACATTATCGCCGCCAAGCGTTCCTGCCTTCATCACATCACGTGAAAAAAAAATTGTTTTCTGAGGAGTAACTTACCCAACCTCTGATTTTGAAAGGCTTTTTGGGATCTTTTTTGTTTATTTGTTTATAGAATAACATATTATATAGGGTGACTCACTAGACACTTCACAAACTTTGGCAATGAGAAAGTGGAAGTAATTTTATGAAAAAATGTCATGTAAAAATTGGTCTGATGTTCTTTTGTTCACAAGTTAAAGTGGTTTTTAAAGGCACGATATTTCGGCCACCCAGATCTCCCGATCTAAATCTTTCTTAATTGTGTATGAAGTTAATATAACTAATCCTAATCAATTAATACAGAGGATTCAAGATGGAGCAAATCATATTAGATATAATATAATTTGTTACAAGAAAGTTTGGTTCGTTGTTGCCAGTTATGTATTCAGATCTTGCAAATATTTATTATAATTTTATAATTTGTATTCTGTATCATTACAATATATAATTGTTTATTATTAAATTATGATTTCATTCTTTAAAATTTTTTAAACCTTTATAACTTGTGAGCAAAAGAAAATGAGACCTATGTTTATATAACATTTTTTTCATGAAATTACATCTACTTTCATCGCCAAAATTTGTAAAGAGGCTAGCGAGTCACCCTGTATTATTGTACTTTATAATAGTAGTAGTTGTAGTTTGTTTATGTAGTTTAAATATTAAGTATTAAATCATATCCTATGTGACCCATTCCCGCAAGTTTTATCTTATTTTTTTTTGTTCAAAGTATAAAACCGTATTAATTTTCAATAACCCTAATGTTAAAAAATGCACCAAGTAAAAAGTAAAAACTCTATAACTACCAAAATATTCATCGTATGCCTATTTTAATAACCGAATTAATTTAATTGTAATACAATAATATTCGAATAGTTCGAATATTTGAAAAGTTCGAATATCCGAATAATTCGAATATTCAAATAGTTCGAATATTAGATTCATACGAATATTCGGATAGTTCGATTATTCGATTAATTCAAATATTCGAATAATTCGAGAATTTTAATTTTTTTTTCAAACGAATATTCGAAACTAAAATGTGGAAAATTTTCAGCATTAGTTGGGATACACTGTAGAACTTTGGCACACCGTTTCTGAAACACCTAGTATACCAAATTTTACGCATATAAAATAAGCAGCCCCCTGTATTCCACAAATATTATTTATTATTGTTGCTTCTTTCTTGAATGTTGCAATATATTATTTATAATGTTTAGAAAAGAATCAAGTAGCACATTATAAAATTGATAAATAAATACTTTTACGGGATTGATTAATATCGCTATTTGATGCTAGAAAATCAAACACCATACATTTCATATGGCAAATTGTACGAATCGCCTTTCTGAGAACCTTTTTCCATTTCTTTATTACATATTAAATGAAACATTAACCCTTCTAAATCATTATAAATTATAAATAACGGCGCACTATGGGATTCGTTCTGCTGACGCGGTACGTACATTGGACCACGCGCGCTGAGTTACGAGCATGTGACGTCAGTTTCTGGGTTTCTGTTATAGTTATGATTGTTTTTTTTTTTTAGCTAATATTAACGCATATCAATTTTTTGTGGACATGCCTATTCATAGCTGAAAGTTTACATCGAACGGATATTCACCAACAGTTAATAAAATTATAGGCACTGAATTTTGTCCTCTGATTTTTAAAATAAAATTGTACGATCTTTTGTTAATTTAAAAAGAGAAAAACTTAAAATTCCGTATAAAAAAAACAATAGGTTTTTGTGGAAATCGTGCTTTGACCACAAAATGGAGATAATAACATTTATACTGCATGCAGCAGCGAGGAACCCTCAAGTTCTTTTGTCTTTTCAAGATGCGTCAGTAGCTGGAAAATATCCTGTTCTTATTACCTCCAGCCGAGACTGCCCAGAAAACCTATTTCTGCATTTATCTTCAGATGCAACTACTCATATAGCATGAAAATGAACCGCCTCCTGAGATTTTGAAATGACCAAAATTATTCAGTGACAAAGAATTACCGTCTTCCCATATCCATCTGCTTCCGAAAATTAAATAAATTGGGGATCATGCTGACAACTGCCAAAATTAATAAACGTCTGATAACATTACAATCAGATGTTTTCTATCAATGTCAGTCTTGTCTGCTCAAAATCATGAGGAGGAGAAAGAATTAAACATACTTGATATAAATAAACACAGGGCAAGGTAACAAAAACCTTTACGGGAGAATTTCCACAAGTTGCGACCATGCAGTAATCTAGTAAGAAAATGAAAAGGAAAGAGGCAGATTGGGGTAAACATAATGCCGAAAAATCTAAAAATCGAAGGAGTAAGTTTCTTTTATGAGTATTTGCAGTTGGCACCTATAGAAGTACACATACCAAAAACGGAAGAAACTAGATCAATAGCAAACAATAGACAGGAAAGGAATTAGAAGGAATATACATCATGATGGCGGACTACAGCGAACCAAAACAATCAGCTACAAGAAAAACTTAACCTTTCAAAATTTAAAAAACTCTATTACACCTTCATGGAACACATCCCTATTTCCATATCACGTACTGAGAAGAAAGGTCCTTCCTGAACTAACAAAGTGATCCTAATCCTATGACATAATATCGAAAATGACGAGATATGAATGATATCAATGTTTTGCTACCAGTCATACTTCTGCATATATACATATCTACCTGGGCAAGCCCATGCTATGGTAAAAATCAACATAACTTTGGTGATGAGTAATGATGACATGCAGTTTACGAAGTGGCTTGGTTATAAATTAGCAGAATTTTCTATATACTGATAAATCACTTTATCTTCAAATGAAAGGATCTCAGACGACCACAAAATAAATAGCAAAAAGTGGCCCATTCATCGCCGTTCATCTGGCCTTATTTTTTGGTCATAGCACGATATCAACAATAATCTGTTGAACAGAATAAATCAATGACAGACAAATGTATAATTTGCTTAAATAAACAAACGGTCCTCTATACGTCATTAAATTAAAACGATTTATAAATGCATCCGCTCAAATTTATGATTGCTACCTGCCTGGTATAAAAGTTATAACTGATATTAATTCGAATCTCCATGTCGCATGTCACAATATAATGTCCGGTAAATTTACGTTCAAAAGTTAGAGCCCTCCCGGGACCTCCTAACCGTGTTCTAAACAAAAGGCAAATTTACGCAATAATTATGTTTACGTTGTCCAGGATAATATGGGATATAAACATGAATATCAAATATTATGCAGATTTTGGACAAAATTTAAGGCCGGCAGCAAATATTTTGTGAAAGCAAACTTTGCTTAAATAGTTTTCGGTGTTGAATGTTTACACAAATTCTTTTTGTGTACCTACACAAATAAGGACCTTTATTGTAATTCGTGTTCATTTTTATTTCAATATACAATATATCCCAAATTCAGGGATCTCGGATATTCCTGAATACAGAAAGCAGGGTAAAAAGGAAATTAGTGTTGTACAACTTTCAAATTACTGAAATAATTTATGAAAAGAAATAAAAAGATTCAGTTGTTTTAATTATATTAATTTAGAAGAAAAAACTGTTGCAAATGTTAATATAAAATATACCTATGATAGTTTTGTATGAAAAATAAATTATACATATAACTATTCAATTTAAAATGGTATCCTATTAAGTTTTCATTTTGTCAAATTAGAATATATTAGGAGACGTTTTACCAGACTGCATATACGACGCAGTCCAAATACAGAACCTTCATAAATGATCGTAAGCCACGTGATCAATTGGTACCTTTTAACTTGTGACTTTGTGTCTTTTATATTATGGCCGTACCAGATGAGGATATTTGCACATACGTATGTATCTAAGAAATAGTTTTCAACCATATTTTGCTGACGGGACAACTCGACTATGCTGTTAAAGTTAACTAATCGGTCACGTGAGTTACAATCATTTATGAAAGCTCTACTTAAGAATGAGGCGGGCTTTTGTAGATATTATTCCTAAAGTGCGCGACTAAATAGTACATGACGTAAAAACCAGGGGCTGACCCAGAACACCGCGCTGTCAGATGCATTTGAAGATATGATAAATGATATATTATTACCTTTTAATTGGTGATTTTGTAGTATTCAAAACAACAGGAGCAATAAATATTTCACTGAACACACAACACTTCACACTAGTAATTTCTAAAGTTTCAGTAAATTAGTAGCACCTGTTCTAGATGTTCAGGAGTTAACTTTTTACGCATGTTGCTCAAAATACATATACATATATAAAAAATTCTTTAAAAAATCGAATAAATGTTAAACATGTGAAGTATAATCTGTCAAAACCAAAAAGTCCTTGTAACTCGTGAAGGGATGTAGATGTAGAAAAGATAAATGAAAAAACACCACCTCAAACCGCCTATCGGTTTTGGCAGTCTGCTATCCTGTGCAAAAATCTCAAACCCTTAGGAAGAAAAACAAAAAAGTTTTGAGAAACATTCTTTAAAAAATTAAATAGTTGTTAAAAATGTGAAGTATAAATGAAAAAAACACCCGCTAATAACCACTGTCGACTTTGGCAGTCTACTATCATGTGCAAAAGTTTCAGTCCTTTTGGACGAACAACAAAAAAGTTTTGAGAAAAATTCTTCAAAAGATCGAACAGATTTTTGTTGGCTGGCGCTTTAATTGCTCGTTACGCCTCTGCTGTAAAGACATTTAATTTGTACCTCGTTAATGGCTACTCAGGGATATGTGATTTTTTAAGCACACAGCAGGTGCATTGATATAGGGAGCTGCGTCGGTTACAATGAGTAACACACGTCCTTTACTATGCTCCAAGTCGGCGTTCCATATTTTTCTTGGAATGAAAAGTAACAAGCATCATTTTGAGGGTCAAGCGGATATTGCCACAAACAGTTACCGCAACCGTTCTGCCGACCCGCATAGCGAAATCGAGCGCGACAGTGAGAAGGTTAAAATTGTGCTTCTGCAATAACATCTACTTTTCACCGTGTTGTATACCTATGTGAGATACAATATGTACATAAACGTAAACACCACAGAAATTAGACAACCCCGATTCTAAAGCCTAAGCTGCACTTATCAAAAAATGCGGACACATAACAATTCCCATCGACATTGCTAGTGCCGGTGGCGGGAATCGAATGCGCAGGACAATCGCGATGGAAAGATTATCACACTTGTTATTACATGTTCTAACCAAGTACTCTACTGAGCCGGTGCAGACCTGAAATATACTATTTACTCGCGTACTTTAATTAGTGCAAAAATATCCACTTTCAGTACATTTAAATAGTAATCTACTACTTGTCAACTCCAAAACTCCCGAGGGAACAGGAGCCGGAGTACATAACTACAGACTAAGAGTGAGGATAATCTCAAGCCTACATACTCATGCAACTGTTTTTCAGGCTGAGGTTCATGCCTTTGAAGTGTGTGTACGAAGGCTGGAATATATGCATCTTACACGCAGATCAATACAAATTTTCTCAGATAGCCAAGCAGCTATAAAAGCTCTTGGCTCCTACCGGTGTAACTCCAAAACGGTATGGAATTGTCAGAAAGCTCTAAATCATTTGAGCAAAAACAACAAAGTGACTCTGGTCTGGATACCCGGCCACTCCGGTATAGAAGGTAACGAAATAGCGGACTCCTTGGCCAGAGAAGGAGCGGGATCACGATTCATTGGACCAGAACCAATACTTGGCATATCCTCAAGTACTGCCAAGATGGCTATCTCAACCTGGGCTGAAAGGAAAACTCTCCAGTATTGGCAAGAGTTACCAGGATTAGTTCATTCGAAGGCGTTTATAAAATACCCTTTGAAATCAAGAGCTAAGAAACTTTTAGAGTTAAACAGAGTAAACCTGAAGACTCTAACAGGCCTATATACCGGGCACTGCCGACTAAACTATCATCTGCATAAACTCGGCCTAGCGGAAAACTCCGAGTGCCGTCTATACCTGGAGGATGATGAGAAGGCAGACCACATCTTATGCACCTGTCCCGCTGTGGAGTGGATCCGATTCTCAATATTTGGCAAAGGGCAACTGCTGCCAGAGGATCTGGACACATTCTCACCCAATAAAGTTATCAGTTTCATTAAGAGACTGAACTTATTGGGTGAAATATAATTAGGCGTGAGCCACAATAGACCTGCTGATGGCCGCAGTGGAGGGTCTACTGAGACTCACTCACAACAAACCTAACCTAACCTAACTTGTCAACTAAAACAAACATGGGATGAAGTGACAGTTCTTAGTCAATAGTGTAACGACGCTATCCCGTTATTATTTATTTGTTTAACATAGAATCAAGTCAATATATAAAAAACGAATTGTACTTTACAATGACATTTATTCAAAACAACAGAACACAAATAGAGACTCTTTTATCCTGGGCGAGGGAGTGGGTGAATCCTAGAATATTTTTAACTACAAAATTCTTAACACTAAACAGCAGAAAAACGTTGGCAAGTGATAATTTAATAACTAAAATTGTCCCGCGAACTTAATAAGTTTTTTGGATTTTATTTTGTTAGGCGCCACTTTTTTATGTTTTCCACTAAAGTTCTGGTAAACTAAAATGCATGGTTACCGTTTTAAAAAATAAAAAGAACATTCCCAGTTACTTAATTCTTAATTTCAATAACGAGAAAGTATAGTAACTCTAAGCTCGATGTTCCAAAACGTGGACTATTCCAGCCTGTACCGGAAAGATTGCTTTCTTACTAGGTACCCAGTTTATATTGGAAGTGATAAGATCTTACCAGGGGTTGGCTCCTCTCCCACAATTCATTTCTTACTCACAGAAACGTAACAACCTCCAAGGCAACAAATCATCTCAACAGCATACGTATGCCAGTTAACGGATTTCAATCAGCACACCACTACAGGTTTTCTAGAGACCACAGCTCCAACCCATATCCTCTATACGCTAGGCGTCGCGTCGCAACAAAATTTTTCACAAGCCCATCTTGTTCGTGGCTCAACGGTGTCTGGCGATTCACACACTCCAGTCCCCCCGTGTCTCCGCGTTGCCCTCACAGTTTCCTCACACTCTTCGAAGAAACCGTCCGATCCGTGCTAGCACTAGGTTAACTTGTTCTCGGCGTAGAACTACTCGCATAGTGGCGTCACGACAAAGGGGTAATACAATAATTTACAATAAAATTATTTTAAACGAGTCTGGAGCTTAATGTATAATCCGAACTATTTTAGTTAATTGATAACGAATGTGGTACAAATTACTAATTCAAAAAAATGGAGCGTTATAATAGTTACGAAATAAATACAGAAAATTGTGAATGTCTTATGTTAGAGAGAAAGTCTAATGCTCAGAAACAGGAGTCCATAAAAATTAGAACCAAATCTGACAATACGTCTAAAATACGATCTCTTCCAAAAAGATAGTCTATGCTTATATTAACAACAATCACTTAATTTTAAGTTAAACTGACCATATTTGATTAGATTGGGTGAAAGAGAATAGCTTTTGACTGATATTTTTCACAATTTTTTCAAATAATTGATATATTTCGAAACAAATAGGAAAGAAAGCAATAATAAATTAACCAGGTTAACTTGTGAGTAGCGTCAGTCTTTATATACCTTAAAAATAGCGAAAGTTTAGATAGCTATAGCGTATGCATGTATTTATCTAGAGCATCTATATATTATATTCATTCACTCTAGCCCAAAAAAGCAATAAAATATTTTTAATCTGTAATTGTCTTTGTTTTATTAAAATTGTCTGTTCCTCAACTACCCATAGGCAAAAACAAATCAGTTACTGAAGCCCCGATTCAATCAATGATGATTGATCTGATGTTTTGTTTTTTTATTGATGCCTGCTTTGAAGATGTCGCCTTCTAAAATGATAGACCACTACGATCAGCACTACAGTACGATTTTAATACTATATACATTTAGCCATCCATTGCATATTATGGGTCAAAAAATAAAAATAAAACCTGAAAAAAATGTGTTACAATTCAAACATCCAAGTGGGTAACTAGCCAGGCGGAACTGAAGAATTCGAGGTAAAATGTAATATTTTGTTTATTTGATTGCAAATGACTTAGATTTTGCATGTTTAAACTTAAACCAACATATCTTGGGAGTTACTCCTTGTCGGAACATGGGTTCTCCTCAATTCAATTTAAGAAAAATCTTAGAGGCCATTTGGTACTAAAAGTTGAGATACGAGTTAGGTGAAAATTGAACTTAAGCATGCATCTCAAAAAAGTGGATAGATAGACGTGAAACTCTTGCAATAAAGTTTGATAATTACAACAGTTATTTGACTGATCTTGGTCTGGATTTCGGTTTTCTCAAAGCTAAGCTCACGCAAAACTAACTATATCAAGACAAATCAAAGATTATCTTACTACAGGTCTCTAGAATTCAGACCAATTAAAACTCAACAGTGTGCTTTTCCTCTGAAAATATTTTTGAAAAATAGAAAGAAAACAATAAAGAAATGGATTAGTAAATGAGTTAAGACAAGGTAAGTTTATACAAACAGATAAGCATTCATCAACAATGATGAATATATTGTCTGAATGTTATTTGTAGCATTCTCCTAATTTCTTTTTTTTCTTGGGTCTTTCTATGAATAATTCTTCGAAGATTGAATATATCTAAAAAATACACTTACACTAGTACAATACAGAAAGAATAGGCCCCAGCTATTTTATATAAATATTTTAGTAAATATATTTAAAAATAAAACGAACATACATACAACCAATCACACATATCTATGAAACAAGACAAACAAAATAGTTGTCATATGCCTAGAAGCGAGAAAACTGTGGGGCAAAGAAATTACTTATACCTAGGTCCCAGGTTATATGATATTCTTCATTAAAAATTAAAAATATAGATAATTTAAAACTGTTAAAAAAAAATTAAAATAATGGATACTACAAACACCCCGGTATGTTTTTGACAATATTGTAAGTCAAAAAATATTTATTTAAGCTTACGAAGTATTGTGTCAGGAACTATTTTAATTTTTCTCCACTTACCTGATTAACACTTACCCTATTGACACTTACCTTATTATGATATATTTACCTAATTACAAAAAAAATTTTTTACGTTTATATTGTTTGCCATGGTTTACTTAGATATATATTTTTACCTTGAAATTATCTTTTCTCTTAAGTTTACATTTTTTTACTTAGATGTATTTCTTTAATTAAATGTGTATACATACATATATATATATATATATATATATATATATATATATATATATATATATATATATATATATATATATATATATATATATATATATATATATATATAATCACTAGCACAGTATTCATATACCACTGTGTTATTGATTTTAATTATGTTTTGTCCTGAAATGTTAGCAGGGAGAGTCCTCGACGATCGCCGCTTGGTCTAACACCAAATGTGTTAAAGATGATCTTGATGGACCAAGTCAGAGTAACTGAACACGCATTTTTTTCACGACAGGATGAGGTAACACTTACTCACTACTTTATTAACTAATTAATAATTAACAACAATAGATTAATGAATGTCTTAACTATAATCACACTTGAACACTTATAAGTCTCTATATTATTTCTTCTTTACTCGTTCCCGTTCAACTTAAGACTGAGTCTCGGCCCACCGTGCGTCTTTTTTATACATCTATTCACACGGTCTAGAACATTCCAGAATATTCCCGGCCGTTCTCGTTCAAATCCAGTCCCATCTAACCAGTCTACACAGTCCAGTGGCGTAACAAAATGTATGAACTTTTTTTCTTAAAATTAGTTAAAGAATACCTTCCTGAAATATTTACTTGAACTTACTTGAGTTACACCATGTATAAATAATAAAATACCTACATTTCATTAAAATGCACAGTTACAAAGTAAATTGCAAACCGATAATTTCGTATATTTTTCAACAACTAAAGGACAAATTAATGACATTGTCAGTTACAAATTCAGAATCAACGATTTTTTCTAGTATTTAATTAAGACTATTTTATTTCGATAAACTTTTGCGGACTCAACTTTTTCACTAGCTGATAATAATGTAATCGAACTAATGAAAACAAACTTTCATGAATTATTATTTTAATTACAAATTTCCTGCACAATACCTGTAGCATCTAGATAAAACAATTACAACAAACCCCAAAACAAATTAATAGATAAAGTTTGTATAATTTCATAAAATTAATCAGATAAGCAAGAAAGTTTTGCCTTTAATACATAAATTAGGCAACACCAACTTGTTTGCCGGATAATCAAGTTTTGAAGTAAACCATAAAATTGCGGTCTATGTGAAGCGCCGAACAACGATCGTTTCAAATACATACCTAGATGTAACAATCTAGCTTTATAAAGTACGTAACCATAACCATCTCAAATGGATACCGTACGGATCTGAGGTTTGTTTTTGCTCACCTGTGGAATTATAACATTTAGTACAAAGGAAATAATAGAATTTGTGCTAATTGAATAGGTACATGTTTCCTAAATCGTACAGAACATACGTTTCACTTATTGTGATTGAAAACAATTATTATGGGTGCCTACATTATTTCCAGCAAAACTTCAAAAACCCAGTATTTAATAATTGTAATAATAGTAATATTAACAAATATGTTTATAAACCCAAAATATATTTAAATAATAAATATAAATAAATTTTCAAAAAAAATGTAAACTTAAAGTAAAACCGAATTATTTGAACCACTGTTGATCTTCCAATAGCCCGAAAAAATTACTGAAATTTGGAACTTTATATTTAAAAACTACGTACCTGCAAATCAAAACAAAACGGTTTCATCCAGGGTGCACATTATTTAAATACTCACTCTTTTAGTGTCGCGTCACATAATTATGCAACCTACGTACTTCTGGCATGACACACCGGTTGCCTATACATCACACTGAAACTTGACACTTAATGAAAATGTCTATAAAATCCACATTTTCGCGGATTGGACACAGCGTAAAATTTTATTTTATTTCTCTCAAATAGGAAATATTTAAGAACTTTCAGTTACCGTTTGCCAAGCATCTGAAAATATATGCAATTATAACGTATTATAGAAAATTTTATTATTAGTATAATTAATTAATTAATAATAAGAATGGACGAAATATCCTCTAATAGGAGTAAAATCAAAAGTTAACTGCTGCTAACTTCATCATTATATCAAATTATTCGTGTCACGTATTATAACCAAACTTTCGATTTGTTAGGTGTTTGCTATCCACACAAACACCTATACTCGTAGATTCGTTGATTGAAAGTGCAGGTAATACTTACTCACTACTTTATTTACTAATTAGCAATTAACAACAATATTTTAATTACTGTCTTAACTATAATCACACTTGAACACTTATAAGTCTTTCTTATTTTTTCTTTACTCGTTCACGTCAACTTAAGATTGAGACTCGGCCCACCGTGTGTCTTATTTATACATCCATTCACACGGTCTAGAGCATTCCAGAATATTCCCGGCCGTTATCGTACAATTCCAGTATCATCTAACCACTCTACACAGTCCAGTGGCGTAACAGTATATTCAAGTTGAAGTGTTGTATTATAGATTTAAAAAGACATTTTTGTGTTTATTTTAAACTATGGGTTTATGATTTGCTCTAGAGTGTAATCGATCATACATAAATGTGGACGTAAAATGTTTAATTTTCCAAAGGATACCAAATTAAAAGAAGATTTTTCTCCATTCCACATGATTTTACTTTCATTCCAGAAATCAAATGTGTCACTCATACAACTGGTTTTTACATTTTATTTTATAATTGTAAGGATATACTGATAAAATACTGAAATCAATTTAAATCAAAAAACCGGTAAGGCTAAACATTTTCTTAATTATTTACCTATAGGATATTATATTCCTCCAACAATCCAAACATGATTAAAGTTTAATTTATAAAAAAGAAAAGAAGTTATAAACGGCTATATGGTGCGGCAAAATATACCCAGCCAATTTTTTTTAAATAAAAAAAAATTCAGCACAAAAAAAAATTATGATAACTATTTATTAAAACATGTAAAATTATTTATGACAACATCGAATAAATGACCGCCACAGCAAGCCAGACAATGACCAACTCTACTTTGAGCGTGTAGCATAACTTTGCGCAATATTTCAGCTGGAATTTACGCAATTTCTTCACAAATATGTGCCTTTAAGTCTTCTAAGGTTTATGGGGGATTAATATAGACTTTATTTTTCAAGTATCCCCACAAAAGAAAATCTAGTTCCTTCAAATCAGGGGAATGAGTCGGCCATTCAAAATCTCCATTTTTTGAGAGCAGCCTGGCACGGAAAATGTCTCTAAGAAGAGCCACCGTTTCACACGCTGTGTGGCATGTAGCGCCATCCTGTTGGAACCAGAAGATTTCTATTCCAAGTTTTTCCAACTGTGGTTGCAGAAATTCCCGTATCATTGTTCAATACCATTCTCCATAAACAGTGACTACATTGTCCCTGGCATCTTGAAAATAGAAGTGTCCAATGATTCATTCGGAGCATATGGCGCACCTAACAACTGCTTTTTGACCGAACTGCACGTTTTGCTTCATCGCACATCATCAGATTTTGACAAAAATTGGGTTCTGTTTCCACTAAGTTTGTAACGTTTGTACGTATTGCAAACGTCTTTGAATATCAATTGGCCGTAGTTTAAACACAGTTTGAATTTTGTATGGATACATATGAAAGTCTAAGTGTAAAATTCTTCTTAAAGCCCACTCAGACAACCCTAATTGCGCCTAACGTCTTCTTATGGAAGTTTTTTTGTTCTGCCTGAACATCAGCTCGAACAAGCTTAATATTTTCATTTGAACCACCAGAACGAGGTTTTCCAGTATGCTTTACATTAATTACTGTGCCATTTTGTATAAACGCGCTTGCTAAACGCCGAATTGTTTCTCCGTGTGGAGCTCTTCGATTGGGATACGATCTCCTAAAAGCGCGTCGAGTTGAAATTATCGAAGAGAAGTTTTGGAAATACAATTTAACAAGTTCTGCGCGTTCTTGAGGCGAATAATGCTCCATAACAAAATTCTGTATCTTTCTATTTTGATAGAAAACTTCACTTTTGACAGTTGTCAAGGAAATAACAATATTATAACAATATTCCATAGCTGGGTATATTTTACCGCACCCCATATGTCAACAACTTGATGTTAGCCACAGCCGGCTCTAAACAAGTCGCGAAGTAACAAATGGCAACAGCGCAAAGTAATTCGGCCGTGGGCCGATGAAATTTCGTTCTAGATAAGTGCACCAATTTCGATTCGAAACGCTGTAAAACAGTGGCAGATATCAAAAACTTCATATAAACAAAGTTGTAGGAAATCAAATTTTCTAAAATAAAAAGAGGTTTCTCTTCAATAGTTTAGGCGTAGGAAGCGTCCAATATCTTAACCGATGAAGTAAACAACCAAAAACTAATAAATAAATAAATATCTGCTTGCGCCAATACAGCCACTCCCGCGTGTTGCGGGTTTCGATTCCACAACTTTGATCGCGACTCACGGCTAAACTATAAAAGATAAATATATACCGTCTGGACTTTTTTGTAGAATTTTGCTCCCATAAAATTTTAACTAATCTGCTACGGTTCTCTCAGCATTTGAGGTGAAAGGTCGCGGCGCACCTTTTTTAAAATGTTTTTTATTTTTTTTTTTGCATATTTGTCCGGTCGGTCAAATCTGGAACTTTGGATCATTATACTTAGTTTTCAATTCTGAACAACTACCAAATATTTTCAATCACTACCTAATTACTGTCAACTTCTCACCTCATTTTCTTGGACTAATGAGTATGAATGGCTTTCATAAAGGATTTCTATTTGTCTATAAACGATTCAACAAATCCGTTTGTTTTTTCTTTAAGCATTCTTTTGACATTCATTATTGGTTTTTATACCCGCGTTTAAACGAAACTGACAAGTGACAAAAATGTCAAAATTATTTACTCCCTGAAATCAGATAGACATCAAATTTGTGATATTGTCATATTTACCAATCACTCATTATAACGTATTACCAACTCGATAATGAAATGAGTCAAGACCTGGAAAATTTCAAAATCCTCGTTAAATGCAATTCGTTTTTTAGCGAATATAACGAGGAAAGTAAAAAATTAGCCCCCCAGATCCATGCTTTGCATTGCATAACCAAATCGTTCCAGCATGAATGCTGTCTACACAAAGAAAAATCTAATATCAATGTATTCCAGTGCCTTGAGCACAATACAGGAGGTTTCATGAAATGTTAAGACACTCAAGACACGTATTTTAATTGTTCCGTACAAACGATTGTTATTGTTTCTTACCTCATGTGCCGGCCCTGCTTGCACGGAAATTATCTGGTGTCTACCTTATAACCATGGCTGAAAATAATTCAGTTGTTTGTGGATTTTATCTAGACCTCAGTAAGGTCCTTGGCTGCGTGAACCATCTCATGTTGGTACATAAACTCTCAACGCAATTGTGAAAAAAGTTGTCATTCATTACCTATTTTTAAAGAAATTATGAAAATAGTCCCAAAAAAGTGTACTTTTACTTAAACTACTACACGGGTTCGAGCGATTTTTCAAAATACTGTTATTAACAAAACAATTTTATTGAATTTATTCCATACTTTCCGACCGCATTAACTACTTTTTTCAAATTTTACATTCAATTTAGTCACCATTCTAAATATTAGAATTATTACAACTATTACAAGGACGTTCCAGTAGAAGAAGCGTTTCATATTATCTCTTCTTACTGCCATTAAATCAGTGTTGCCACCTTAAGGGATATACTCCGATTCGAGGGATTTTTGAGGTTCACAAGGGACAAAAAAATATGCATGTAATGTTGAGGGATTTTTGAAAACTCGTAATAAATGAATTAAATAATATTTCTTTTTTTATAGGTCGCTGCTTTTATTTTATTTAGTTAATCATCCCCACCTTGTGGTCATAAAGAGAATCAACAAATATTGTGCTGGTTCATTCTGGTGCCATTTAGGTCTAGTGGAAATGTGACGAACTTTAACCTAATATTATACATCTGAAATAGAGCGCCTGCACCTGTCGTCACGTTTTTCAAAAACGTTGCTTGGAGGATAAACATAACAAATCATAACTTCACTTCGGTTTCTTATAATTAATATAAAAATACCATTGTATTTATTTAATAACTTTTTCAATTTTTGTCACCTAACATTTTTATTAAAAAGGACAACTTTTTGTACTTGGCGGATTGTGAAAATAACGTGGTAAGACTGGTAAGAGATGGTATCAGTTTTTATAGAATTCCATCAGTCCTTGATAATCATAAACAATATAATCAATTGGCGTGTGATAATAATCACTATATGTGATTAAAACCAAATTTTCTAACACACTAAACATAGGAGTACGTTCACAATAAAATATTACAACCAATCACCAAACTATTATGTGACTAAATAGCATTTGAGGTTATGGTCTCTTCTTAGTTTTACCTTCAAGCAAGTTAGCCACGCCCGTAATGTCATATGCCGCAGACTCTATTATCACAGAACAGAAAACTATTATGTTCTTGGCCCGAGGCTACAAATAGAGGAGCCGGTAAATCGCAGAGATGGCTCTTTGTAATGCGCAAGCGCAATATTATTTTGCCTCTGTATTGTTTCATTTGGTTTGAAGTTTTAACTTTCAAGATACTTATATCTTTAATCTGTGCCTGTGGTTTCAAGGTTGTCTCTGTTTCAAGTCAAAGTCAAGATTTTTCATAATTTCCTCGATAATTTCACGTATAACCATGTCAGTGCATTGTAAATATTGTGAGGCCGTATTTACAGTTCGAAAAAACTTATACCGTCATTTAAAAAATGTTCATAAAATAGAGGAAATACCCATTATTTCCTACGAAGCAAATATTTTAAACTTATTTGTTTTTAAAAAATATAAGTGGACCGTTGCGAATTTCGATGGTAATAAAATATCATTATTTTTTTTTTTAATTATCTAAGTGGATTTATTTTTAGAATTTTAAATTTGGTTGAGTGGACACTCAAAAGAAAATAATGTGCAATATGTGATCAGCAACACATCTAAAACATCAGATAAAGAAACTTCATACTTTTATTGTAATCGTAGTGCAAAATATATGTATCTTTTATTTCGCTTTGTAATGTAAATTAATTTAACAGTTTTTTAGCGGTTCATGAAAATTGTCAAACAAAAGTTGCAAATGCAAGCGCTTGCTCATTACAAAGAGCCATCTCTGCGATTTACCGGCTCCTACAAATAGACATCGACAGATGTCTGAATAAAGCCTGACATTTTTTTTGTTTGAATAACTAATTTTTATTTTATATTATATTTAACTACCTAATTTAAACTAATTGGAACATAATTTAAATGGGATTTTTAAAGAAAATATAGGATATTTTATGTTTGCGCGTAAGATGGTGGCAACACTGCATTAAATTACCATTTTTGCTCTCAACTGTTTTATGGTAAAAATAAACTTGATATAATAGTGTGGATGTAATTGATGTATAATACATTTTTTAAATAGAACATTCCAGTTAATTTTTTTGGTATATTTTTAAGTGTTTTTCAACATTTTGCTAATTGTATATTTATGTGCCAATCTAAACATATAAGCTATTTCTCCACTCTCTTCAAAGTTCTTTTCAGCCGTCATTGAAATAAAGCGTTATTATTCCTTAATGAAAAACCAAATTGATTACATCCAAGGCGCATAATAGAAAAATTAACTCGGCAATATACTTTTAATTATAACTAGAATAGGAGACGAGGTGTGGAGGAACAATACAAGTCTGAAAACAATAGAAAACAAGGCTTTTGTGGTTATATTGTTAAATCAAATCGATTTCCAATGTATAATGCACGTAATTAATGAAAAAATAAGCCTCTCAAGCTTTAAATCAACATGTGCGATTTATGCTAGAAGAGAGCAAAATTAATTATAGCGTCAGATTTATAAAGTCTAATACTTATGTTCCGGTTGCTAAAAACTTGTTATTAATAGGGATGAGATTTATTATACCATTATGTCAGTCGATTGTTTGTGTACTGAAGTTTTTAATTTTTTTTTTTAATAAACATATTGACCGAGAAAATAATTCTTTTCCGTTTCCTCTAAAAAATGTCTGACTAGTCTGACCTTCGCACCGATTCTGTAACTTCATAAAATTCTAATCAAATTTTCCTAACCAATAATTGCTCAGTGCAAACTCCTATACGTCAAAATTTACTGAGTAAGCTTAACTATGACTAATTATTGGTTAATTTACTTTAGACGTTTTTGGACGTAAAATTAGGCAACACTACCAGTTGACATGGAATTATGCTATATATCTATATTTTCTGTAATTATTTGGATATTTTGAGTTTTGGATAATGTTGGCAATATTTTGGGTTTGGATTTTTTTACTACCCTTTTTTATCCTGGTACCTCTACCTTGTAGGGGTGATCACAAAACTACTAGGCGTGGAGATGTAACAAGTCGAGATACTACTTAGCCCGGATGAGTCAAAGAGTGTCACGACAAATTAAAACTTGCTCAGATCTCAGGGCGTTTACACCCAGTTTATCTGAATTTCAATACAATAAATTAATTACTCTACATAAACTTTAATTTACCATGAATTATTCGTTCTTGTTATAAGATGGTGCTTTCAAATAAAATATCACATTCAACAACTATGAAACAGGCTATATTCGTAGAATTTTCAACAAAGAGAGCAACACATAAACTATTTACATTCCTTTACGATAACTATGCCTTAAATGTTAATTAATATACTTACTAAAGAACAACCCTTATTCACAGAGTGTGTAACAGTGATTAAGACAAAGTTTTAAATACCTTGAATGTGGCCACACTGAAGGTTCACAGCGTATTTGGTGACATACAAGATTAAGGTTATCGTTATCAAACTTAAACCAAACAAAATGGGATGATATTCCCTTATCGTAAAAATCAAAACAATATATACAGTTACCAGCTATCAGCGGCACATAAAGGTAGGTACTCCTCAAACACATTTCCTGGTCCCCTTTTACCTGGACTTGGAACTTCACAAGGTGCTTACGTAGGTACGTAGGCTCTTCTGTCTTACGCTTGCAAAATACTGACAAACCGCGCTTCCGACGTGCAGAATAGTAGAGACCTCGCTCCCAGGCTCGCAGAACGTTACAAACTTCACCTTAGACATGTAAAACGATGCAAACGTTGCTTCTACGTGCACCCTAAAGAAATATGCTTGAATTACACACTACTTACTGCAAACACAGTAATGTACTTAAACACAAAACGAAAACAATAACTACAATTTTACGAACTATTTACCTCAAACAGAGAGGGTACATGTGTCTTCCAATTTCTCCAGTAGAACTACAAGAGTCATAACCTCACTTCTCATTTGCAATGTGATCAGAATACAACATTCTTCAAAACAATATTTATATTGTGATATTTCTTGTAAGCGTTTATTACCGCATAGAAAATAAAGATATAAACGTACCATCTTATGAAAACAAAATGTCTAAGTGAGGCCTTAAAAAAGATCGCAATTATATCCTATTTCAAACAACACTAACGCATTCTACACTGCGTCCAAAACAAGGGAACTTAAATTTTAGAACAAATTCCTGATATCCCTATCGGATGACTGTAGATTAGTCTTACGAAAATTGTCCTTCACGATCTAGCCGGCGTATTTCACAAATGAACGACAAAATACAACACCGGAAGTGTGACGATAGCGCCTTGCTCAGTAGAGTACAGAACAAAAGGTATGATTGGTTGCCTGTGTCTCAGGAAGATTTTAGTCACAAAATAACAAATAAAGAGCGAGGTTCGCGAGGAATAGTTTTATGAGAATTTGGAATGTAATATTTTCTCAACAAATTTTCAGTTCAATAATATAAAAAATGTTGTAGTTCATAACAGTAAACAAATGTATATTTAAAAATGCTAAAAGAAATTAAGTTGCTATTAAAAAAAAATAAAAAAAATTCATAGTAACAAAACCAAACCATAAAAATATCAAAGTCAGAAATAAGTACACCCTGTATAATTAACGTACAGACACACAATTAAAAAAATTATATTAGAGTATATTGGGCAACACCAGACTGATCTGTTCTACTACATTTATGATGAATAATAAAATAATTAGGAAACATAAATTTAAGGACACACTTCGAATTCCTCGACCTTTCAAAATGAAAGAGAAAATACGATATTTGCATCGATTCCATACGATCCCCGATTCGCTCGTAATATTGGCAAGATTTTTAAACATATAGGTATGACAGTGGTTCATTTCTCGGGAAATAAATTGCAACAAATTTCAGCCAATCCAACAGACAAAATTGAAACAAATGAAGAATCGGGGATTTACGAAATTAGTTAATCAAAAATATGTTGGACAAACTGGACGATCAATTTAAACTAGATTCAAAGAGCATATGGCTTATCTCAAATATAGTAGAACAGATAAGTCTATTGTTGCCCAAAATGCGTTTGAGAACAACCATAAAATATATTGTAGCAATTTAAGATTAATTAGGAATGTAGCAAATAGTAAACAGCTGAATGTATTTGAAAGCTTGCAAATTACAGTGTAGAAATAGAATGAGTAATGACAATAGGGCCAATCCCATATAATCCGCTCTATCGGTCACGGTTCAATGAACCGTAGCAATAGTTTAAGCATAAAAAAAGATATATTGTTAGCATAAAGTTCATTTTAATCATCTCCAGATGATGAACTTGGTTGGCGAAACGGGCGCCAAGTGCAGTATTCGGTGTATTGGTTTTTTTTTATGGAAAACTACGTGAGTGTTATGAACACTCAGGGGCGGTCGGTCCATGGAAGCAAGGGAAGCAGTGCTTCCCTTGGGATTATTAAAAAAACAAACATAATTAGAACCTAATTATTATTTATCACATATATTAATCATTAAAATTTACTTTTACCCAATTTCACTAGACACGGCCCTGCATTTCAACAGCTGAGATAATGTTGCATGCTAAAACCGTAAAGATGACGCACTTGATTAATGGAGCCAACACGAACTCGCGCGACTTCGATATAACTGATATAAGCAACTTCTTGAAATGCATCCCATCCCCACTTCATAATCTTGATATCTGAGCCGTATAGCATAGTGCATTTTGCTTTATAGATTTTAATATCGATTTTAATATTATACTTAATATTAATCTAGTATTATTCTCAGCTTTTGTGCTATATTTGTAAAAACTTTGTTGGTGTTTCTAAACCTGTGGTGTGGCGACAAGTGATTTTTAAAACGTTGAACATTAGTGCGCGTATAAGCAGTTTTAGAATTGCTTATTCAATATGGAAGCTGGTCCTAGCACTGTGGAAAATACTATTTGCGTTTGTGTGGTGTGCAATTTGTTGAAAAAGGGATATTCGTTTCAAGATAAACTGGATATTATTAGAAACGGGAGACCAACACCTGATTTAAAACTTTTAAAAACGAAAGTTAAATCATGCTATAGGTACTTTAATATTGGAATCAGTGGTTAACAGGTTGTGAAAATTTGTGTAAATTGTTTTGTTGGCCATGTGTACTTTTCACAAATGAAAAAGGTGCTTGGAATAAAAGTGGCTTTTCAGATTTAAGCAACATTCACAGTGACAAAGAGGCATGGTAAGTGTGAAACTTATTTGCGAGCGGTACTAAAAAAAACATTTGGAAAATCACGAATTGAGCATTCATTAGATCAGCAGTTGAAAGAAAGTGACCGTAAGCATAATGAACTTGTAAAAAAAATCGAGGTGTTAAAAAGACTTATTGACATTGTTTGTTTTCTCGGCGAAAATGAACTTAGTTTTAGAGGTCATACTGAATCTCGGAGCGTTGCTAATAGGGGCAATTTCATCAATTTAGTTGATTTATTAGCAAAATACGATACAATTTTAAGCAACCATCTGGAACACTCCACGGTATTTCGCGGTACATGAAATCATATTCAAAATGATTTGATTCAGTCGATAAGCAATATTGTTTTAGAAAAGATCAAGCAAGAAATAAAAAAAAGCTCCTTTTGTTGCAATTGTGTTAGATGAAACAACCGATATTACGAATATTAGTCAGTTGTCAATCGTAGTACGATACATAAATCTAAATGGGAAAGTCCAAGAGCGCTTTTTAGGATTTTTAGACGTAACAACGCAGAGAAGGGCTGCAGTTTTATATCCTATAGTTTGTCAGATAGTCGATGGTCTACAGTGTGGTGCTAAACTTATCGCCCAAAGTTATGATGGGGCCTCTGTAATGGCTGGTGAATTGGGGGGCCTGCAGGCCAAAGTAAAAGAGACTTTTCAGAATGCAATATTTGTACATTGTTTTGCGCATCGATTAAATTTAGTTCTTGCTCAATCTGCAGCGTGTCTTAAAGAGTGCAAAGTATTTTTTTCAAGTATTAGTGGAATGGCTGCCTATTTTTCAAAATCATCAAAACGGACACGAGCTTTAGATTTGGAAGTACAGAAGAGACTACCCAGAGTTGCTCCAACACGATGGAATTACAATGGGAGGCTAGTACAAACTGTATCTGAATATCGACAGCCTCTAATTGATTTATTTGAAAATATTTTACAAAGCAAAGATGATTGGGACACTGCGACTTTGAATGGATCCAGAGGTTACTTAGATTCATTGAAAAGACACTTTGATTTTAATTTTTTGTTAAATATTTTCTCCGAAATATTCATATTTACTGACAATTCATTCAATATTTTGCAAACTAAATCAAATGACGTTAAATTTTGTGTAAAGAAAATTGAAGAATTCAAAAATTTGACTTGTAACAAAAGAAATGAATTTGAAAAGTTCTGGGAGAAAACTAGTAATGACAGTTTAGAGCCGCAAAGAAAAAGAATACGAACTGAATTTAGTGAATCGTAGAACTTCATATCGAAGACTTTTTATCGAAATTTTGGACAATATCACTGGGCAACTAAATAATAGATTTAAAAATTTTAGTGTATACAATTTTTAGAATTGTGTAATTTTAATGAATTTAAAAATAAACAGTTTCTACAAAACGCACTTCAGTCATTGAGTGATAACTACGGAAATTGTTTTGATATAGTTGGGTTACGATTGAAACTTTCAGTTATTTATGCTACAGAAGATATTAATCAGAAACATAACGCCAACGAACTGATTATCTTTATAAAAGAAAATAGTTTGGATCAGGCCTACTCTGAAGTGTTGAAACTGTGTAAGTTAGTGTTGACGATACCTGCAACTAGTGCTTCGGTTGAACGCAGTTTTTCGACCTTAAAAAGAATAAAAACTTTTTCAAGAAATTCAACCAGTAAAGAGCGGCTTTCAAAATTGTCCCTGTTGACAATAGAAAGGGACTTTGTGAAGGAGATGTCCCAAAATTCAAACTGTTACGTCGAAGTTATTTCCGACTTCGCAAAAAAGTAGAGGCGGATTAAACTACATTATAAATAGGTAGGTATGTGCATGTTAACTACTTAACTAGCCGGCTCGATTTATAGTTGGCTAGATAGTGCAAGATGGCAAGTGTGACTGAACAAACTCTCTATTTCGCTGCGGGTTCGATCCTCGCCACCGGCACTTACAATGTCGGTGGGTATGGTTGTGTGTGCGTTTTTTTCATAAGTGTAACCCTCGCCCGTGCAGCTTCGGCTTTAGAATCGGGGGTTGTCTAATTTTTGGGGTGTTTTTATGTTTTATGTTTATTGAGGAGTGACGGTCCTACAAGTGTACTTTTTTTCTAGATATCATAACTTTGCGGCTTTCGACATTTGCTTTAAAATGATTATACCGAAGCCACGCCCCTTTTCTTAAAAAAAATTTTGCCTCGCTTCGCTTGGGACTTCGCACTACCCATCACCCTATATCACAAACTGCTTCCCCTGTATTAAAACTCACCGCACGCCCCTGTGAACACTTATGTCTGCAATATGATAAAACTACATCTACAACTACATTTTTCTCGCAAAATTGTTTGTTACACCTTGCACATTTTTTACGAATTTACTTAAGATAGAAATAATACTAAAAATAAATGGTGTCAGAGCTATTCTAATTAGGGGTCTGTATAAATTAACTCATTTTATTTAATCCGCTTTAAATAGCAAAGTTCACGATAGTACGATATTAATAACACGTAATTATTTACATAAACTACAACACCTCGAGAATTACAATGTAATTTATAATAAATTACTCCGAAGTCAACTAAATGTTCGTTAAACAACTGCTTAGCTTTTTAAATTATTTACGCTAAACATGAGATTCTATTTATAGTGTTTTACAACTCCCTAACTACGTAAAAGTTAAATTTTTATTTACCTCCTTGAAATTCTTTTTATACGTGACTGTTGCGCATTGGGGCACAATCAGCTGTAACTTGATTTGCTTAAAATACTTTGATTTTCACCGAGATAAACACGAATGCAATACACACTTGATTTCTTAACACGACAGGGGAATATAAAAATTAAACTCCCCGATTCATTGAAATTTATGTGTCCGAGATCTTTAGGAACGGTTTATTTTTCTATTGTTCTACATTTTGCTACTCGCAAAAAAAATTTAAAAACGCAATCACAAATGTTTAGTTAAACAAAAGGTATCAGGCATACAGGGTGTTTCCAAATTCTTTTTTATTTAAAATTCTTATGCGATTTTACATAGAAATTTCAAGTGTGTGCACGCACGTGTATAGACAGGATGTTTCAAAAACTGCGCAGCACTCCAATAAATCATTCACTTAAAAAAAATAGGAAATGAAATGTTTATGTTGACTTGTTCATGCTTTCCCATCCCCTTTATTTAATTTCAGGTATGCATGCAGGGTGTGCAAAAATCAAAAAAATATTCTGCTGTTTTTTTTTTTTGGTGAAAAAATATTTTTGCTCGTCCAAAAATATTTCACACCTAAAAATATATTAATCTCAAAATTAAATTATTAAGTGAAATAAATATAGTTTAAAAAAACTAAAAAACACGCTTTTAGAGCACATCAAACTAAAAAGTGAAAAATAATTATTAATATAAACTGAAAACAATAATGAACGAAAAATACTAGTATTATTGTGAAAAAAGCGTGGGTTGCTCGATATACGAAAAATATGGCACAAAGCGTGTTTGATGTGCTATGAAAGCGTGTTTTGTAGTTTTTTAAAACTATATTTATATTGCTTATTAATGCTGATATTACAACATATTACGATCCAACAGATATTTCTGAAAAAAAAAATATTTTTTTATTTCAGCCATGGGATTTCAACTCACGCCCGAGGAGTCCGTCATTTCGCGTCGACTAAGACTTGCCCGCTCGGCCAACGACCGAACTGAGAATCACGGAATATACTTACAATATTAAGCCTCTTGCTATCACGCAGAGGATACGTGAGGAATGGACTGGCGATCCTGATCAGGATAATGATATAAACTTATCAAATTATTGTATTGTTACCGGTTCTTCGTAAGTGTACAAAGTTTCAATTAAATCTGTCCGTTTAAAGTGGTTCAAAATCGAGTCCAAAGAGTCGGTTACAAACAAACAAACAAACAAACAAACAAGCAAACAAACAAACAAGCAAACATTCAAGTGAAGCTAATAATAAAAGCGTGTTAAAATATTTTAGATTAGAAAATAAATTTGACGTTTCTAATTCAATCTGACTCCGTTATGAAAACTAATAAGAAATTGTTTTTTATTTAGTATTCGTTTTTTTTCCTGTAAATGTTAGACATTTTTTTCAACAATGGTCCGGAGTCATATTTTCTAAAAAGAAGCGAATAAATAGCCGGTGTAAAACATGAACAATGGTGTGACTTTCAGGGGAACATGATTTTATTTATTAATATTAAATTTTAACTTTAATTTTTTCCCCTGTAGCTTTTGCAAATATGCGTGTACGGCTTAATTCATAAAATATTTATCCTCAATTTTAATCTCCAGTCTACCCTCTACTGCTTTGCGAAGTGGGCTAAGTTTTCATTAATTAAGAAAATCTGCTGAAAAAGTTCGTTTATAAAGTTTGTTTTCTAGGGATGTGAGAAAAACTTACAGGACAAAGGTACACAACACAGGTGGTTCTTTAATAATTAACCTGTCCTGAACTTGTAAGAGATCTCAACAAAGACAGTATATTAGAATGGTGCTAATTATTTATTTATACGGAAGCCCTCCCTTGAGTTGATTACCTGTTGAAACTTTCTTATTTTCAAGATTCCTTAACTTTGATTAAGCACGAATAATACATCATTCTTTCTAATGGACTTAAATGAATGGTGTACACATATATTTGTAGCTGGAAATTGAACGTTGTTATATTTTAGACTACATTACGTCTTAATATATCTATGCAGCATTATTAAATTTAAATCTAATAAATTTCTTTTTACTTACTTAATTTAACATCGGTATATTTCCGCTACCCAAACAACTCACCAATTACAGGAGATATGCTCATTAATTAATAATTAATTAATAAACTGAAACATCTGTGGATTGAGTATACTGTGGATACCACAAAAAGAAAAACTTACCATTAACTCTACCTCATAGTCGTGTGAAAATGAGTTTACTTGGAATTTACAAAATTATTATAATTATGTTATGAATAGTAAGAAATAATTATATAAACTGGGATTAAGCGTCCCAGTTTCTAGAAATTTCACGTTAAAAGTTATTTAACGTGCCCACATCGCAAATACAAGGAACACACAGATTAACATTTGAATTTTAGATGAACTTACATTCATCTCTGAATTTATTAATTTGAATAGAGTGGGGACCTACATACATTTTCCAAATGGCAAAAGCAAATATCTGTCTATTTTAAAAGTTGATAGCACTCTCGAGGTTTAAATGTACAGGACTGGCCGTCATATTTTTGTCCACCGTCACCTTCGCCATAAATCTAAAACTGTAAGGAGCCGTAAGAACGAAGAAAATAAATATAGTTTAAAAAAAACTAAAAAACACGCTTTTAAAGCACATCAAACTAAAAAGTGAAAAATAATTATTAATATAAACTGAAAACAATAATGAACGAAAAATACTAGTATTATTGTGAAAAAAGCGTGGGTTGCTCGATATACGAAAAATATGGCACAAAGCGTCCCACGCTTTTTTCACAATAAAACTAGTATTTTTCGTTCATTATTGTTTTCAGTTTATATTAATAATTATTTTTCACTTTTTAGTTTGATGTGCTTTAAAAGCGTGTTTTTTAGTTTTTTTAAACTATATTTATTTTTCACTTTTTTAGTTTGATGTGCTATGAAAGCGTGTTTTTTAGTTTTTTTAAACTATATTTATATTGCTTATTGATGCTGATATTATAACATATTACGATCCAACAGATACTTCTGAAAAAAAAAATATATTTTTTTTCAGCCATGGGATTTGAACTCACGCCCGAGGAGTCCGTCGTTTCGCGTCGACTAAGACTTGTGCCTTAGCCCGCTCGGTCAACGACCGAACTGAGAATGACGGAATGTACTTACAGTATTAAGCCTCTTGCTCTCACGCAGAGGATACGTGAGGAAAGGAAATTATTTAATTCTGGCGATCCTGATCAGGATAATGATATAAACTTATCAAATTATTGTATTGTTACCGGTTATTCGTAAGTGTACAAAGTTTCAATTAAATCTGTCCGTTTAAAGTGGGTCAAAATCGAGTCCAAAGAGTCGGTTACAAACAAACATACAGGTGAAGCTAATAAAAGCGTGTTAATGAGACGACAAGCATCATTACCCAGATATACTTAATAACCTTTAAATTGTAATATTATGTGGTGTGAAGAATTGCTTAAAAAATAACAATTTATACTTTTTACTATTTTATCGGTACATATAACTATTAACTGTGTAAATAATACAAAACAATACCTAGATAATGAAAAATTAATTTCAGAATTACAAAAAAAAAAGAATACAGACAATAATGTAATAACGGAGAAGAGAGAAATTGTCAATGGTTTTGTCAAGCACTTCATAGAAATTGGAAAACAATTAGCAGACAAAATTAAAGAAAAACAATATATACTGCCCGACATTTGCAATAATATACCACAATCAATTTTTCTTTCAGAAACAAATGAAAAAGAGGTAATAGAGTCTATCAATAAATTAAAAAATAATAAAGCACCTGGTATAGACAATCTGAAATCTGAAACTCTAAAACTTTTATCAACTTACATTTCTAAACCTTTAATATTTTTAATCAACTGGGCATTTAACTCAGGCCAGTGCCCTGCAGCATTTAAAATCGCAGATTACTGCGATTAAAAACTCGTCCATAAAAATGTAGACAAGTTGGATGTGACTAATTACCAGCCTATTTCCGTGATTTCAAACCTAGCCAAAATATTTGAGACATACGCATTATGAGTTTTTTAAATAAACATAAAGTATTATTTGAAAGGCAGTTTGGATTCAGGGAGAACAGATCGACACAAGATGCTATAGTTTACCTAACTAATAGAATTAGTAAATTCATTGATGAAAAATCCCCGGCACTATGTATCTTTATCAACCTGGCTAAGGCATTTGATACAGTTAGTCACAGCCAGCTTCTTCATATACTAGAAAACATTGGCTTTAGAGATGCTCCATATATGTTAATGTGTAGCTATCTAACAAATAGAAAACAATGTGTTAAAATCAGTGATAACCTCAGTGATATCGAAATATTAGAATATGGAGTTCCTCAAGGAACAGTGTTGGGACCAATTTTGTTTGATATCTACCTAAATGATCTATACAACATCTCGATGAAAGGAGACATAGTAAGTTTTGCTGACGACACTGCTGTTATTTATAAAGCTTCTGACTGGGATACATTAAAAGAAACTGGTGAAAATGATTTTAAAAACATAATTGAGTGGTTTAACAACAGAATTTTAACCATCAATTTTAAAAAACTCACTATATTTCTGTCACATCATATTCAAGAAATATATCTACCTTCAATGCCCTAACCATTTGTAATGGTAATGGAAAATATTAGTATTGCCTCCGCCAACAGCCTTAAATATTTGGGTATATATTTAGATTATCACCTGTGATGGGATACACATATTTATTATGTTGTCAAAAAAATTCTCTATAGGTTTAAACATTTTTCTCAAATATTTAAAATTGAACAAATGCGCATATTGTATTATGCACTAGTAGAAAGTCATCTGATATACGGAATAGTCGCATGGGTAGCAGCAATGAATAACCATATAAGTAATCTAGAAATAATTCAAAAATTGGTCCTAAAAGTTATTTATAAAAAACCCTATACTTATATGCAGATACAAAATTATTTGATATCCGACAATTATTTTTTATTCAAACGGTAATAAGACAACACAAAAACAAACATGAACTGCTTCAGATTGAACATAATTATAACACTAGACATAAAGTAAATTCAACAGTTGATCCAAAACAGGAAAAAAACATCTTACAAAGAAGTTATCTATATCTCGGCCCTAAATTATATAATTTGGTTTCAACTGAAAACAAACAGCTAAACTCTGATAATCTGTTTAAAAGTAAAATAAAAAAAATAATCAGTAACATACCAAGACAACAAATACATCAATATGTAGACCTTAAAAATATTTATTGTTACAAGAACTAAATATTAAGCACTTATGTTTAAATGAATTAATAATAAATGTATTTTAGAAATATCACATTATGTATTGTACTTCATTTTCAAATTTAAATTTAAATTTTGTCATACAATACACCATTTGTTATAATCTCTAATTACATCTAGTAATAAGTATTTTTTCCTAATATTCTAAGAAAGAAGCAGTTTAGTACGCAATTGTACGTACCTACCTCCAAGGATTACCTTCTGTGGGTTTCCCTATTTGTTTACTAACTCTAATATTAATTGTTATTATTGATTGTCAAGTCCGCTCTCTTTAGCCAGTGGTAAATTTTGAAAAGCTTGTCAGTAATGAGCCTCGGCTATTGAAATTGTATATCCAGATAAATCTTACCAAAATTCAAACAAGATTTATGACTTAACTTTTCCAAAGTCATATTTAAATGAGGTAGTAAAAGTAAAACTACTAGATTAAGTTTAAATAGTAAATTCTGGTAAAACAGAGTTAATCGAAGATTTACACAGTAAAAAAGAAATTGTTTGGTATATAAAATACCATTTAAAATAATTCGCTGCAGCCCAGATGCTCTCTTATATTTATTGAAAGTCGAGAGATTTCTGTTTGTAGAATCTGCAGTTGAGTTGGAACCTCAGGGGTTACATGTGCCTTACATTTTTTGTCTTTTTTTCGCTCTTTGAAAAGCACTTCCAGCTCAATTACCGCATTGTTACATTTTTTATAATAGGAGTTGTTCGTAGATGGATTAGTCAAACAAATAAAACAATGTAATATGATGTTTCGGTCTTGCAGAAACATTTTTATTTTATATCGTTCAGCAATTGTAAGGTAAACGATTTCATGGTTAAATCACAAAGTAAACTTGGTAATATGTTTACATAAATCGAGGATAGAGTTTTCCAGGAAACGACATCAATTAGTATTTGTGTTCTTGGCAAAAAGTGTTCTCTTCATTCTGAAATAAGTAATTCTGCACAATGTACAAGGTATTATTGTAATTAATTTTTGTAATTTCAGATGTACCGTGACTGCCTGCTGACTGAATTAGATACCTTCTAAGAGGCCCAGAAAACACATAAATAAATTACATAACGTTGCATGAGAACCATTGGGTATTCTAAGCGACATTTTGCTAAAACAGAGATTTTTATTACAATCTACTCCATTTCCATGTGATCATATGTAACTATTTGCTAGAATTTATGTTTTTCGTTACGGCTTGAAATGACAAATTGAAGAATTTTATTTTTACACGTTTTCTGTCGTTTGTTTAATGCATAAAAGTTACTAAAATTTATACCTTATTTGAATTTTTATACAAAAGTATACTTTACAGAGGCGTGTGGTGCTAAGTATAGTTTGCAAATAGTTTACAAATGCAAATATGAATTAATTTTTTTATAACTCCTACAATTTTTGATATATTTAAACCATTCTAAGTGTATCATGTTAAGGAAATACTAAATTACTTCGTTCCATACGTTCCACATATGAAAATTTGTTCTCCTATAAAATGTAGCTCACATCCGACGATATTAAATGACAAAGATGCAAACTGCACATTTTCTATGCCCGATTTTAATCGCGTAATAAACAGCGTCAAGAACTGTAAATCGCAGAAGATTTAAAGCAAAATATACTAGTGCCTCATGCTTATACTTTTAGGTGCATATTTTATAGTTTTTAATTTCTAGAGTTTTGTATCCAATTTAAACTGATTCCATAATCGTAGTCAGACCCTATCTACCCCCGGATAACGAACTGATCAGTTTTTAAATAATCAAAATGGCGAATACATATTCTTAATTAGCGATCTTTAAAACCTCTGGATATCGATTTTGATCCAAATCGGTTCATATTTGCAAAAGTTGGCCGCCATCTTGGAGCCACCATTCCGAATTATTTTCTTACATTGGCATCGAAAATGTATAAGTATGTAAAACAAGTAATCGGTCTTTTCTTTTTCCAATACATACAGTATGAGTAGTTATATTTAAACCACCGATTCCTGACAACTGTAGAAACCCACGAAACAGTTCCTATGTACAGTCCTGTTTCTTATTTTCAAAAAAAGAAATACGATGAATGCTTATTACTTGACATAGTACCTGCTTGTGGTTTATTGGTTTAAAGCAGTGTTGCCGCACTGAGTGCAATTAGATTTCTTGAACTACATTTTATTAACAGAGTAAAACATTTGGGTCATTTCTAATTAATGAGCATGATTTTTATTTTAGTTTATAAATGGTACAAGAAATTAAACAGCTTCTTAAAATGTTTCTTTTTGTTTAAAGAAAATTGAACGGTGGCAATCAATTGTACTCTGTGAAATACGCATTTAAAACTCACCCAAAAAAAAAAATTTCAGAACTGTAGCCAAAATATACTAATTAGAAACAAACCCCTCTTAAAAACCACTATTTTTTTTCTTGGCCACTCCGTAATGTATCGTTTAAACATCATCACTTTATCATCGTTATTCTGGGAAAGGTGAGAGGTATTAAAATTTCTACCAGATCCAACAGAAACACAACTTTCCTGGAAGTCTTCCATGCAACGAATTTTGTATTCATAGAAAAAAATAAATATCCCCACACAATCTTGTTAGTCTCAAGTTTATGATAAACATGTTCTTTAAAACTCGCTGGGGTGTTGCTGTACAAATAACCATTACTAGAACACGGCGCTAAAACATTTATTCATGAATTTTAGATTCGTGTACTTTCGCTTTCACTAAAAATGGGATTTATATGATGTTGGGAAGGAGGCAAAATGTATAGTTACGAAAAACACCAATTTCACTAAGCAATTTGGATAAATAATCGTATATACAATGATAATATGATAAAGAATTCATTGGTAAAAAAATGGTAGTGTGAGAATAATAGTAATAATAATATTCTTTATTCAGTACGAGAAAAAACACAAAGAAAAGGTAATTTTAAATAACCTAAGTAAACAAATGAAAATGATCCCACAGAAGACGGACCTTGAAAGTGGCAAGGGTTTCTCCAGTCAGCAAAATATGCAAAAACTTAAAAGTAATATAAAAGCGAAGTAACAGAAACAGTGTTAAATAAAATGTTAAATACACAGGGTTAGGTTATTATTAAAGATCGGGAGGTAGCCATAAATTCCAGAGACGACTTTTACGTAGATATAATATTATATCGTTAATTATATTATGAACACCTAATGAAATATTCCCAAACAATATGATATGATAAAATATTCTAATGTAGGTACTAAGCTATAAATCTGGTATCTTTATAAAAATGGAAACAAAACATTAAATGTTTTTATCAGGTAAATGAACGGCTTTCAACCATAGAAAATTACTTACTGACCGTCATATTGTGGGAAAATACTTGCTATTGTCGAGAGCTCAATAGCAATGCAAATGCATGGATATAGATGGATCGCCTGCCTGTCTGGTCGCTTGGCTCTCACGTTTATGCCTACTGTCGTATGTAGAAAATAAATACTCTAAATGCGTAGTATTTATAAAACGTTTATGTGGATAAATCGTAGATATGTAAACAGTGCGAAATTAAGAGCTGCGTTTTCACCAAATTTATATCTATAAGTCGCTGTTAAAATTTTTCTGTTAGTAATATCGACAAACAAAAACAAATAATTATTATATATATAAAATGTTTGTATATCTTATTAAATATGATTTGAACGAAACAACTACTGAGCGGGCAAATTCCCCGACCTGCATTGGATTATGCCTTCAAATCATGATAGATCAGTAGCCAGTATCATTCGTCAATTCCTAACCAGACTTATTAGTTCTCCTCAGTGTGCCATAGGTTATGGAACAGACAAATGATAGTGGTCAACCTGCTAGTCATATACTGACTAAGGTAAATTGAGTAGTGGTGAGAGGTATGTGAAACTTCTCAAATGGTCCAAATGCTGCTATCCGACCGACATCATAGATGTCTCTGTGGCGGATAGCGACTTGCGAAATAAGTACCGAGAGCGGCGACCTCTAGCCCAGGTGGACTAAACTATTGTTATTAAATATGATTTGAACGAAAAAAACTATTCAGCGGGCAAATACCCCGACCTGCATTGGATTATACCTTCAAATCATGATAGATCGGTAGCTAGTATCATTTGTCAATTCCTACCAGACATAGACCGGTTTCGAACTTATTAGTTCTCCTTATCTCTCATCTTCTCGTCTTTGTATATCTTATTAATAAAAAAACGCATAGTCTTACATTTAATTTTATATATTAAGTCCGTATGGTATTTAAGATGAATTATTTGTTTTCATTTTTCGTTCACATCAATAGAAAATCTTTAACAGCGATTTAAAATTTTCTGTTGGAAATCCTGGCGACGAGGGCGTGGTAACACCGCCTTAAAGACAACGGAGGTTAACTTTTTTAAAACATCTTGTTCAATTCCTTCAGACTACAAGGTGAACTTGTGAATTAGTGATTTCCCGGATTTGCAATTTAACGGCACAGAATTATATTGCTGTAAAAACGTCTTTCGTGCAACATCAAAACAAACATTAAGAGACACATTTCTTCAGACAATCATAAAAAGTGTGTGAGTGGTAGTGTTACTAATAGTGATAGGCAAACAATTTTTAACTTAAATTTAGTGAAAATTTCTTACGCTATAGTAGACCTTTTAAATGGCAATGTAGACTACATAATCCATAAATGTGGAGTCTCTGAAAGAGTTAACATATTTTACGTATGCGCCCATTACATCTGCCGACGTTGAACGATCCTTCTCACAATACAAATGGATTTTTAATTTACTTTTACTCTTTTAATTGCTAGTTAAAAATGCATAGTGTTATATTCACCAATACTTTCAGCCCTCTTCATATTAACTTTGAATGTTACCGAACTGGCCAAAATAACCAAAAGGTAAAATAATTGTGTCATATATGCATGGATATTTACGCGATGACACATCACCTAGAGGCAACCCTGGAATTGATGTCATTTATCGCTACCTCCCGATCTCTAGTTATTATATATTTATTTATTCATTCATTACTATACACTGCTCAACAAGGAAACCCAATTATAGAGGACAAACATAAGAAAAAAAAATCATTAAAAAATTAAAATTTTACAGTATAAAAAACATAAAACAATATTATAAATACTTATTAAGAATAAAAAGAAATACAGGGATTCAATTATAACATTTTTTAATGGAATCTATTGTGCAGTGAAATATATAAAATTTTTCACAGTTTTGGTTATAGTTGTTACACATTGTGAATAGGAGAGAATACTTATTTAAGAATAGTAGAATGTGGATTTGCCATATAAAAGTTTGCGATCTTCGGGAATTTAAATTTGGAACATGAAAATTTAATTTATATAAAAGTTCTTGGCACTCAATTTGATTGTGTATGATTTTATATAGAAATACCTGTGACTGGTAACCACGCCTGTTCTCAAGAGTAGTCATAGAGAATCTATTTAACAGGTCTAGCTGTGGAAAACCAACAATCGGGTATACTCCATCAGATTTAAACTATAATAATTTTATAAATCGTCTTTGTACACTTTTGAGATCGTTAATGTGATTTCTGTAATAATAGTTCCAGACTGAAGGATGCATATTCCAGGTTAGACATGACAAACGCAAAATATAAAAATTTTAAATTATTAACTTTCGGAAAATCTCGACTAGTTCTAATTACATAGCCAAGAGTATTGAGTGATTCATTTACTACATTATTTATATGCGATATAAAGAGATTTATTTGTCAAAAATTATGCCAAAGTCCACAAGAGTTGGAGGTCTTGGAAGGACTAAGTTTTTTTACTCTATAATCAAACAGAATAGGCTTAATTTTAGTTGTATACCGACCGGAATCCACTATGAGCTACATAAAATTGCTTCCTATTAGAAAGATATGAATAAAAGAAAGATAACAAAACAGGTGGAAAACCTCTATTTGACAATATATTTAGCAGTATAGTGTGATCAAGTCGGTCGAAAGCCTTTGAGAAGTCTGTATATATTACGTCAACCTGCTTACGTTGGTCGATTGCTTCAGAGATATATTGGGTTATGCAAATTAAATTAGATGTGGTGGACCGGCCTTTCATAAAACCATGCTGGACAACCGATATCTGATTGCTGACTAGAATAAATTGAGCCATGAAGTAAGATTTCAAAAGCTTTACAAAAATTGCATAAAATAGATATAGACCTAAAATTGGTAATTTATGTTTATCACCTTTTTTAAAAAATTGGGCAGACTTTTGAACATTTCCATATATAAGGGGGGACAACAATTTTTAATACATAAGTTAAATAATACCGTTAGCGGATTTGCAAGAAACACGAGCACAATATTTAACAAAGAACGACGGAACACCATCAGGTCCAGTCGTCATCTTATATTTAAGTTTTTTCAAAGCATTAAATACATTGTTTTCATTAAAACCCATAACATTAAATACCAAATTACTTGCCTCGTTAAACATAGATACAAAATTTTTCGAAGGTGGTGGAAAAGAATTACTGAAAAAAATCAGAGAAGGCTTCAATAATATCACTAGGTTTAATAAATTTGCCCGGCTCCTTTGCAATATTGTCTTCAGCCTACTCTACGTAACTCGCGTGGGCAACATCTATATCCGTGTTAATTGGACTCCTTAAACATTTTGTTTATATAGGCACCAATATGTGGCTCTAAGCTTAATATTTTTTATAATTCTGCCATTAAACCATGATGGATATGTTATTTTATGAGATGATTTAAATTTTGGTACATATATATCAAATATTTCATAAAATCTATCATAAGACGCCTTGCAAGCAGGAAAAATATGAGAATAAAAATTAACAAATGACCAATCTTAATTTAAAACTAAATCATAAATCATCTGAAAATTTGCTCTTCGAAAGTTATAGCAATTATTTGCATTTAATGCACAGACAAGTTTATATATGCATACACTACATATTGCACATATATCCATAAACACATATACACACATACACACATGCATTATAATTCTATTTTTTTCATACAATATAAATATTTTTACAATCTACAAATTGATGATATTGCAACCTGGGAACTTGGCGCAACCACATTTTCATTTCATTTTTTTTAATTACAGTGGAATCAGGTTATGTAGTTTGGGCCCTTCATAAATATAAATTCTTGGTAGAATACTTTTTTCACATTTAGGAATCTGCGAAGCGTTTTGTCTATATCTAGTATTATATGTATGTTCAATATCGACTAAGTTATGCATATGTTTTTGCTGCCTGATCACAGCTGCTAAAAAAAATTACGGTCAAGGGTCAAGGATAAATTGTTTCTAAATAAAGGTCATTAGTAGGGAAAGAATAAGTTTTTGATATATTGTTTTTAGGGAACATTTTTGTATAACTTCTAGGTTCAATATCTCCAAGGTCGTAAGGCAGCACTGGTGTCTGGTCTATCCCATACAAGAGATTTAGGTGGTAACATAACATTCATAACGCCAAGTTATGTCGGTGGATGTAGGTCGAAATCGCATAGTGGGGTATGCAGAAAGTAAGAGATTGAGCGGGTATCTCTGTCTAATTGGCGCAGCTCGTCTACTAACTGTCTTCGGTTATTACTAGGTATATTATTAATGTTAGGAATATCGCTACATTTATTTCCACTTTTATTTAATTCCAATAGATTAATTTTTAATTTATTTGGTTGTAGTTAATGTGTTTTTTTAATGTGCCGTTTAATGAAATTTGCATATCGAATTTCTACTATTGGAATTTTAAATTAGATTTCCATGTGGTGATGTGCTCATTCAAAATTCAGTTTCCACATAACCGGAACTGGGTCATTTTATCAGAGGCATATTATAAATGCAAAGCAATATGTTCTATTACGTTTAGCCAGCTGGTTTTCGCTCTGATAACTGCAGTTTAGAAATGTGGAGAGTTAAATTATATGCTTTGTATTGTTCACTCAGATATACAGAATGTACGAATTTCTAGATTAATAATATTAATACACAAATGCAACGTTTATTTAAAGAAAAAAAAGATATAATTTGATTATGATGTACTTTGCCTTTACATAGAGGCTAGATTATTTCGGTTTAAGATAATGAAAAATATTTTTTTCAACGTCTGCTGTCGGAAAAGATCCTATCCAATAGCTCATTTGAATTCCAGGAACCTGCCATTAACTTGGAATCATAGTGACAACCACTGCCATGGACAGAATGAAGAAGGATGTCAAAACAAATATAAATCGGCAATGAAGAAAATAATTATGATAACGTGTAGTGCCTAGGTAAAAGCAACACAAACCACAAGAAACAGAAAAACTGAGCTGTAAATTTCAATTGTTGACATCGAAGGAAAATTGACTCACGGCAATATAACAAAGGCGCTTCATGAGATGGACGATTTGAGACCCGAAAATAGAGAATTCATGCGAGTCGGCATGCGATTTTTATGTCTGTGAGTCTGTATATCTGTAAATCTGTATGTCTGTGAGTCTGTGTGTTTGTGTGTCACTGGTCACCATTGTGCTGTCATTATCTCAAACATGTCTCAACGTATAAATCTGAAACTTTACATACATGATCTGCGTAATCCAGGGAAGAACTCCAATTGGTGCACCAGGGAGAACACGTTTGAAAAAATTGGGACAAACCAAAAAATGTTTCAAATAGAAATTGTTCAGAATGAGGAAATATGCAGAAAAAAACTCTTGAAAATTTCTCATCAGATTAACCGTTATTGATAAAAACTGTCTAAGATCAATTTCATTCAATCAAAAAAGTAGTCTGTCTCAACAGTACTTTATCGTCATATCCAATCTGAAACTAGTGGGAAATAAATTATTTTATTTATTTTATTTCGTTTGTTTCGCTTGTCTCATTTTTCTCGTTTGTCTCGTTTATATCGTTTATTTTGTTTAGGTACATTATTTATCTCATTTTTCTACTTATCCCATTTATCTTAGTTATTCTATTTGTCTCGTTTGTCCTATACATCTCGTTAATCATTTTCTCTTGTTTATCTTGTTTGTCCAATTTATTTCCTTTATCTTGTTTATCTTATGTATAATTTGTTTCATTTGTCTCATTTGTCTTATTTGTCTCACTTGTCTCATTTGTCTCATTTATACAATTGATTTCATTTGCCTCATTTCTCATTTCAATTTCCCATTTATCTCATTTTATTTATCAATTGTCACAATATTTGTCTCATTTGTTTTTTTTTTGTCTTATTTGTCTTATTTATCTTGTTTATGGTTTATCTTGTTTATTGTTCATCTTATTTATCTTGTTTATAGCATTTCTTATTTACCCCATTTACCTTACTTGTCGTATTTATCTTTAGTTTTTTATCTTATTTACCTTATTTGTGTTATTTGTTTTATTTAATTTGTATAAATATGTTAAATAAACGAAAATGATATTTTTAATTAATAGAATTTATTTATTTTATGCCAAGTTGAATATGAGTGGGAGAAACTAACGTGCGCATCTAGCCGAGACCGATTTTTTAAGTAAACTGTCATTAGAAGCATTTTTTTTAATACCAAAGAAACTGGTATATTATAAAAAATATCTGATGTGGCCAGCACATAACTTTCTTATACAGCTATATATCATCCTGATCTAAAAAATCATTCTATTTAATTCTTCACTTACATCAATTAAATTTTAATAGCGTACCTTGAAATGTTTCATTACAATTTTTAAATAATTATCAGCGTCATTCGATACTGTCAATAATAAATCATGTCATATATTTTAATAATTTCTTGACATTGACATTTTGGTAACTAAATTAGACCTTTCAAATGTCAAATTATTAAATTTATCCTAAACTCATTTTATAAGGCCAAATGTGTAAAATATTTCAATTTACATCAGCTTTATTTAAGTACTTGGAAAATATATTTTTTGGGCTTGATATTGTAGGCATGATTTATAATCTTCCATCAAGAATATATTTTTTTGTAAAGGCAAATACAAAAAAGTTTGGGTCCCCTGGACCTCCTTTTAGCTGACCAATTTTGCTCCTCACCGAATTTATTAATTTTTCTTTGGTCTTTAGAACATGTAAACCAAATTTGAAAGCTTTATCTCAAAAACTGTGGCTGCTATCGCGATACATGCCGACAGATTTTTTTTCCATAAAGTTATGTCTTCATTATAATTCGTCGAGATTCGTCCAGAAATGCAATAAATTTTTTTAAATTTTTTTCCCCAAAATTGTACCTTTTTTCTTTCATTCATTATGTCTCTTCTGGTGGTACCACATTCACTAAATTTAATATGTCACCTAAAATGTTGTTGAAAATCTTAACTGCCAAATTTGGAAAGTCTCCCATTAGTATTTTTTGATTTATCGCGGATACACATATACACACATCCACACACACACACTCCACACACACGCACCGACAGACATCATTTGGAAAATAGTCAGAATGGATTCAGGAGGGTTCAAAACGTATATATCAATCAAAATCCCGATTACTATACTTCCTTATATTATGTATAAAAAAGTAAAAATCTAAAGAAAACTTTTTTTAATAAACTTAAATAGTATGTCTTGATTGATATTTGTATAATATTTATATCTATTCATAATTCATTAAATATATTAAATGTAAGAGTAAAATTTTATGTATCCTCGTATACATTTGATAACTTCGTTTTCTGAACCCAATTCCAAATAAGTGAGACTTTTAAAACACAGAGACACTTCTTATACCACTCCCCGTTTAATTGTATCAACTTAATACGGCTGATTAGCATATTATGGCACAAAATCATCCACCATTTTAATCAGTTAAAACGTGAAACCGAAGAAGACCCAAGCAATAACAAAAGAGGAACTGAAACAAAGCAAGCTGGATTTGTGATACGGATTCGCGGATACTGAAACCAAATTGTATGTCCTATAGATGTGGGCCATTCCGGGAATTTATTGTGATAGCCTCTCCGCTAAAGCCACAATCGGATTTAGTTAGGCAACGCGGCGGTCGAGACCACGCTCTAAGCCCCCGTCTAGTTACCGCTTTTATTGCTCGCCCTATATTCAAAAATTACTTTTATTCGCTGTTTTATGTGGCCCTTTTTCTGGCATAAACTCCCATACAGAAACTGCCGCGCCAGGCCGATCACTATAGAAAATGAAATAACTGCAGATAACATCACGTAATGTATAACCCGAAGAAGGATGAGACTGGGCTTTAATTTGTTATATCGTAGTGTTTTTTTGGTGTGATTTATTTCGAAATCCAACTGTATATTCTCAATAGGACAAGTTTTCGTATATTACAAATTATGTAAACAATAAATTACAATATATTAATCTTTATACTGGCATAGAAAAGTGTAAATAAATGTGTCATTTTCAGTACAGCCTTTTGTAAAACATTATAATAATTATAATAACGATAATAAATAAAAACTACAATAATCGTTGTCAACTACGAAAAGTCATTTGGCAGTTTAGTTTCATATTTTAACAGATTAATCAACCATAGGAAATATTTTCCTACTTTTGTCATTTGCAAATAACATGTGATATTAATAACAAATACACAATGCACTGTGAACTTGGAAATGTTCACAGGGCTACCAACAATTTTAAATATGTGTTTTTAATTCAATTTCTGTTTCTAATTTATTCAATGCCCAATAAAAAAACTAGAAAGAATAGGCTATGATTAAAAGACATTTAAGAGTTCAGAGAGCACTTATAGCTGTTATTTTAGTGAGTAAGTAAAAATAAGATATTTCAAGGCGATTAAGTCCTGCAAAATTTTATTAATTGACAAAAATCTGCAATCACATATTGGATTATGCTATCTAGATTGTCTTTCTTCTATTAAAGAGACAATCAATATTGAAGAATCTAAATCATCTCCCATTTGTCAACTATATCTCAACCTAACTCATAGATTTTCTCTTCTGCTTCAGCAAAACTTCTGGAATGACCATATTTTCTTCATCTGCATCCTAGGCTTTTTTGTAGTTGGCATGAGATTCATTTATAGATTAATTAAAGACATAGACAGCTCCGTGTTCCCACTGTAACTACCTAGCATCTATCCTCCTGCTGATGTATTTGACATCCTACATAAGAGACAGGCACTGTCGCTCTAATCTGTTGACATTAGAGTGGTATATTAAAGTGGCAATATAATTTGTGTGTGGCAAGGAGTTAGTCACAAATCAGGACCTGTTCGAACACCTCAGAAATTTCAGTTAAACCTCAATTTCTCTTAGGGAAAAGTCAGACTCTCTATACCATTGTTAAAGCCTTTGAAGTGGTGAAACCTTTAACCCACCCGAACATTGGTCATTTTAAAACTACAGAATTGTTTTTCAAACTAAGGACTAACTGAATGAACATAACAATACAATAAATACATTTTCTGTATATAGAAATCATATTTACATATGCTGTGCCGTAAATTTATTACCAATATATCTCCATATTTTTTTTTATTTTTTGTAGTAAATTTTGAACTCACTTTTATTTTAGCTTGCTGTTATCAGAGGACTTTTCACATAAATCTGATTTGAGAATATTCTAAATAAAAATGCTAATAACACATTCATAACTAAAACGGCTTATTTTGTCCGCTACATGCTGGCATTTTCATGATTTATTGCGACTTTCTAGATTTTTGCAGAGAGGTCCATTAAGAAGTTAATGTTATATTTTAAATATGAAATTTGAGTATGTCTGAAGGTGACTAAAATTTATTAATGTCGACACTTGCTGTATAATATTCCATGTTGGCATTAAGTGCTACATGTATTTACATAATAATATACGACGGGGGTAATTACATAACTACAATGAACCGTCCCTAGAGAAGCCTAATGACTTAATGTCACGTAGGTACGTAATAATTGCAATCATTTTTGTCGCTAATGGCAGTTCTAGATGGATCCCCTCATTTATTTGTTTTAATTGCTGTGAGGTATTTTAAAGTTACTTTCAATGCTCAACTCATTAGGTGTATAACAATCTAAGGCCACTTCAGTAGGAAATAGGCCAACGTTAAATATATGATTAAAAAAAAATAAGCAGAACAATGCAGAATGCACATATTTTCAAATAATTGATGATGTAGGGGAGAGAGAGAGAGGTTACATAACTTCTACAGGACTACCCATGAGTAAAATTACAATTTGCTTTATTTTTCTTAATTCTATTGCATGGGGACTTACAGAGGATTCACCATTAAGGAATAATAGTAATGATAATAAGTACCGTCCAATCGACGAAAGAAGGCCCGCGCGGGAAGGAAGAGTATTGCAAGATTTCTGCGAAACCATATGCAAGGAATATAATATCTCTCCCAATGAGTAGGTGCGGATGCAAACGATCACAAAAATTTGCCATGCACTAATTAATTTAATTCATTTACGCTTAATTGTGAATGGAATGCAAAAATCACATTCTTTCTGCGGGTTTTCTTTCCCCGACCACGCAGTAATGATTATTCTGATTATTCGCAATATGTTTACGTTGTTTTATTCTATTTTTAATATACTCCCTAGTCTGCCCTATATATCAGTTACATCACAATCACTGAGCGATAACTTATATATACTAGTTTTATTAATTTTCACTGGTATAGTAGTAGTTGCCGATTGTTTTTGCTTCTTATATATGTACAGGGTGGGGCAATAGTGCGTCGGACCTCGATATCTCGAGTTCTATGATAGTTAGAAATTTTTTGAAAAATTGCAAGTAAACTAGATAAAAAAGTCTATAACTGGAAATTAGTTTCGAACATACAGGGCAAGCCAAGACGAAGTTACAGGACCAAGTGCCTATTTTTTAAATGGAATGTTATGTATATCAGTACATTTTCTTAAGCCTCTTTCTAGGCTCTATTCATTCCTGTATTATTATTGGCTATCTCCCAACCACTTTGATGTAATGAATTTTTTTGTTGAAATAATGCCATCTGCAGATGGATATTAAAAAAATCACCACAGTCACAATTATGGGTTTTAAGAAAAACTTATGTGAATACCAGTTACGAGACATCTAATTAATGTTTTTGATTCATTTTCATTTCCTAAAAATGTACAGGGTGGCCAAAAATTAGTATTCAATTAAGAACTCTTTAAATTGAATTTTCTCAATTTTTTGAAATGGAACACCCTATATATTTTTCAACAATGTGATGTAAAAATGAAAAACGAACATTTTTTGTAAGTACTTTCCTATGGCTAACTGTACATTTTTAGGAAATGAAAATGATTCAAAAACATTAATTGGATGTCTCGTAACTGATATTCACATAAGTTTTTCTTAAAACCCATAATTGTGACTGTGGTGATTTTTTTCATCCATCTGCAGATAGCATTATTTCAACAAAAAAAATTCATTACATCAAAGTGGTTGGGAGATATCCAATAATAATATAGAAATGAATAGAGCCTAGCAAAAGGCTTCAAAAAATGTACTGATATACATAGCATTCCATTTAAAAAAAGGCGCTTGGTCCTGTAATTTCGTCTTGGCTCGCCCTGTATGTTCGAAAATAATTTCCAGTTATAGACTTTTTTATCTAGTTTACTTGCAATTTTTTAAAAAATTTCTAGCTATCGTAGAACTCGAGATATCGAGGTCCGACGCACTATTACCCCACCCTGTATAATTCTACTCACTAGAAATTTTAGTATTAGAATTTTTGGTGATGCATTAAAATGCTAAAGGAGTTTCAATAAATGTTACACACAACTTCGTGCATCGCCTGGTAGCCGAGTGGGTAAAGTGCTTACAGCTATTTATTTGGTACCGAAAGTCGATGGAAATATATCAATATTGGAGCATGGAACCCAAGCACTATTTTAAGGCACGACTATTAGTACTGATTGAAGAATTTTTGCAGAAAAAAAATTAAAAAAAAAAATTGAGAAAAAAAGATAGAAAAATGCGCAGCCCCCCAAATTACTTTTAGACCATTAGTAAAATCTATGCAATTTATTTTTTTTTTTTCGTAATCAGAAGAAAAATTTATCACCCCGGTTTTTTTTCGAAAATTTTGATTTTTTGTAAAGTTATGACACTTTGAAATTTAAGTCCTTCATTGTGTAAATTAGGAACGCTGGTTTATGAAAAACGTCAACATCTTCAGACTCTAGAGTACACGTCAGTCTCAGAGGGGATCGTGCAAAGAAGCTCTTCGTATAAGCAGAAGACCAGGAAAATGGGTAAGTAAACTAATGAGAGATTTCATTTCAGATCGACAAGAAGAACCCCCCTAAACGAAACAGATGAAATTTAAGTCGAGCAATATTTTGACACTTGTGTGATTCGGTGTTAGCAAAAATAATGAAAACTTTTGTTTCTTAATATGTAGGTAGTAACTCTAACATGTCTGTTTATAAAATTAGGTTTGTTCGTCAGTGTTGCATTTAACTGTTTAGATCAAATTAATCTCATTCCAGTATAATATATTGCCGTCGTGGTATCTCGCTCTCGTTTTTCAAAACTACAGAAATCAACAAAGCTCTTGTAAACATTTATAAATCTGTTTTAATTTAATTCGAAATGTTCTTTGAAATACTGTGTTAAAATTATTATTAATAAAAAATTATTTTGGAAAAAAAAATATAGATAATAATTAAACCAAAAATCTTAATAGTAAAATCTTTGAAAGAAACACAATCAATAAATTTGTAACTAAATAAATAAAAACATTCTAGGTTTAATTTAATTTTAATGCAGATTGAAATAGTGTATAATTACACTTTAAACCTACCATTAATCACATAATTTATTACGATCAAGATTTGTGTAAATTTTCCACTTTCGTTGTGGGTTGTACTTAACAAGTTCTCGTGATCTCTGGTGGTGATTTTCAGCTGTAAATTACGATTTCAGGAAATGATCCATCCATATTCCACAGGTGATCGTTGAAAAAAACCCTTGATTTATTCGACATTGCAGAGTTGTTTAATTACGATGTATATTTCACACTGGCATGTAGATATCTAAAAGGGAATATAAGATGGGAAAGAAAAATGAGGGTATTTAAAGGATATTTAAAGATAGTAAAAAATTAAAATTACGTTTGTTATCTACAACAAAATAGAGCATATTAAATTTAGTGTAACACATTTTTCTGAAACCGCACCTAAAATAGCCTTTTCTTTAAGGTTTGTCAGTTTTTTAAAACTAGTTTTAAAAACAGGTTTTTTGATATTTGTAGAATTCGAAAACAGATTTCTAAATTTAAAAAATCGGTTTTAGATACTATAATTTATCGTAAAAATTAATTATTTATATAATTAAAAATATTAACATTTTGACCTGAAATTGCATCGGGTACAAGCAATTTGTAATAAAAGTTTACTGTAAAACTAATTCAGATTTGAGGATAATGTCACAATATTTTTTTCCTTGTAACTCGTGAAATATTAAATTAACTGAAAATTTTTACGGATTTTTTCGGATTTTAGTTATATTAGATTTTGTTTATTATTTATTTGGTTTTTTAGTTTCTAGTATATTTTATTTTGTTATATTTTGTAGTTCCATAAATATTAAACTGAAAAAATTTTAATACAATTATAAATATTTTTTTACTGTTTTTATTACATTTTGATTTCTTTTGTCGAAAACCGGTTTCTTCGGTTTTTTGGAATACTAAAATTCGAAAACAGGTTTTTTCAAAAGTCAGTTTTTGTATAAAACTTACTTCTCTTGTTGTATGAGTCTCTAAAATAGTTACTTTCGGTACCAGTGCCGAAAATGACATATCATCTAAAAGTCAAAGTTTATATTTCAATTGAAATAACATTAATCATATACCTACTAGACTCTGAACAATCGTATTGCTATGGTAACATAAAATATAGACGTTTAAAACTGTTAAATAAATAATTATTTGTAAATGAAAAGTAGTGGTGAGATTGATTTGGAAAATATTCCAATTTCAAATGATATCATCGAAACAGCAAGAGCGTTAAAGAGACGTTTGTGGAAAAAATAGTGTAAGTCTAATATCCTGAAAGTGTTTTTGATGGACTCGCAAGCTTCTAGAACTCGTCTGCAGCTCGTCCTCGAATTTGATTAATCGTCCAGTAAAATATCACTTTCGGGACTTGTTACGTAAATAACTATTAATTAGCTTTCGAAATACATACGACATTTTTTCAAACCTCAATCAGTTCTCCAAAAGTAATAAAAAACAAATTAATCTTAAACATCTATTCTCCTAGTTGTATATACCGCCAAGCGATGGATTATAGTATTACAAAAATTTTGGTTCGATAGAAAATTTTATTTTATAGAGTTCTCTGCGACATATAGAGAAGAAGTGAACAATAAACATGGAAGGTATTTTTTTTGTAAATTACAGCTATTATCTTAAATGTACGTCTATGGTATAGATCAGAGCTAGCTTTTTAGTTTCCTCTCACCCAATACTGACACCTAGGTTCTAAGTTCTATGGCAATCCATGTACAGTCCACCTGGGTCACTGATGATAATGGAGACGAGATGTTGGTAGCCAGTGAGCCAGTTTCAGCTTTGTTATACTACTTAAAGTGATTTTATTTTCTTTTATTACAATGAACTTCCTTATAGTTTTCAGAAACATGAAAGTAATGCACCTGTAAAAAACTAAGACTTCTTGATTCAGTTTATGTATTGTATTTTGATAATCATTAGTAACTATAAGAACTTATGAATATTCGAATGTTTTGTGTTTAAAAAAATTTTATAACTTTAAAAATATTTTTTAGAAAGAATGAAGAAGAAAATATATCAAAATGTGAACTAAAAATGTTATAATAATTACAATTGTGCAATATGTAATATATAGCGTGTGCTACAGATATTTTTTTCATACTATGTATCATTTTCAGGAATAAGACGACCTTAACATCTTAAAACTTTTAAGAAACATAATTATTTATACCTATATTTTCTTACTAACTGCTCACCGAATTGGAATATTCTAATTGAAAACCACCTTGAAACGTAACGTAGCATTGTGAACCCGGTTCTAACATTAAAACTATAGACTAAATATTAGTTTTTAAATAAGAAAACGTTAGAATGTACAAAATGTTTGAATTCTGGATTCATTATCTCAAAAAATATTCAACAAAAGTGATTTGAAGCCTTATTGCAAGACGCTTGAAATCCACAAATTTGATTTGAAATCACTATTTCTGATTTCAAATCAAACATTGTGATTCTAAACTTAAAAGATATCTTGAAATTAAATCTGTTATATACTCGGTTATATATTAAGAAAAGGCTTAAAATAAATGATTTCAAATCAACAAATTACCTTAAAGTTAGCTTCTGAATTGTATGTCTAGAAACCTTGTAATCTTGTCCAGCTCTGGTTTAAGGTTACAGCAGTGTTGGCCTTGATTGATCACACTATGTTGTTCATTAACAAATTGTGATATTTTTCCAACAATTCATTAAATAACAACTTTATAAAATATATTAATGTTACCAAATCAATATATTGTATATATGATTTATTACCCACATGAAATTCATATTTTTTTTTTTATAAAATTTGTCTCGCAAATCCATCAATTTGTATGAAGATTTTACCTAAAATATCTCAAGAATATACACTAGGTATCCTATTTCTGGATAATTCTGTGAAAATAGCAAGGAAAATGTTTTTATATTCATCCCGTACTTAGTCGTGTAGTGGTTGAACGGAAGCAATGATAGTGGTATGCAGCCTATCACGCTATATATTTGGACTTCTCCGGTAATGTTTCTCCTGTAGAACTCAGCCACGAGAAATACACGCCTCAGTTCTTGCAGGACAAGGCATTTTACGTTTCATCCTGCCTTGTCCTAGATTTTTATTCACTAGGACTTTTATTGCATCTTAAAAGAGGGAAGTACGTTTAATTTTTTTCTATTACCAAACGTAAATGTCTTCTATTCACTTTACCACTCAGAAATCTAAAATGAAATATAAAAGGTAACGTATGTTATACTTCCTATATTGTCATCAATACCGAATAAGAAAAGAGTTATTGCTTTGTCGAAAACTCTGATACTGTGTGATAGTATGTATTTGTTTTAATCTAAAAAAAAATTGTCGGTATAAGAACCTGAAAGAGATAAATATATGCATATTAATATAAAAATGTACATTATGACGATTTTGTATTGTATAAATCGTGTATAAAACCGAATTATTAGTGGTATTATTGTAAGTTAATTATAGAAATTATCAAAAACTGTAATATAGACTAGAGGAGAATAGTGAACATATACAGTAAATTTAGTGGTTTGGTACACAATAGTAGCAAATTGATTGTTTATACCAAAACAACTACTTTTCTAAAAATCTAGCTCAAATCACATCTATATTATAATTCATAAATCCTGCCACTATACTTAATCAATTTAAAGACATCAGTACAGTAATCTGCATAGATAAGAAATAAAAATAAAACGAAGACAGGAAAACTTAGTTGCTAAAAAAATATATTTATAAGAAATAGTAATGTCTGGTTCAGACGCTACTACTGCGGACATATATAAATTGCTCAAGAGCATCAGTGAACATAATTCTGATATTGATTACGATTGCAAAGAATTGAAGAGAAATTTAGTCAAGTCAAAGTTAAATTTGAATTATTGTGTAACGAAAATGAGAAATTAAAAGATCAATTACACGCATCACAAAAAAAATACAGAAAAAATATAATTTAATAATCTTTGGAGTACCAGAAAGTGAAACAGACCTTTTTAATTTTACTCAACAAATCATCAAGGATAAACTTGGTATAGATTACATTGTTTCCGATTTACGAGATATTTTTAGTATTGGAAAAAAGAATGCCGAAAAACCGAGGCCTATTTTATTAGAATTAATATATTATAACAAGAAATTAAGAAATTGGAGATTCTTTAAAAAAGCTAAAGATTTAAAGCGAACTTGTTATTACATTAATCACGATTTAACACTCCAACAACAAGAAGAACGAAAAATTTTAATAAAAAAATCTAAAAATAGCTAAATCAAGAAATTATACAGCTAAAATTGTTAGTAATAAATTATGGGTAAATGGACAGCTGTATAGATATGCTCAATTATTAAATAGTCGGGACCTATTCACTGAGTCCACAATTTTTCAAACACAATAAACAAAAACTCTGGATTTAACTAAGGAACACGAAGAAAACCACCTACTAATTTTTAAAAATAAAACAAAACAAGACAGGTCCACAACTGATTGGAATACCTATAATTAAATTTGCAGAAGCGCAAGAATCTGCAACCGAGAGACAGTAAAGAAGGAAGAAAAAATAAAAATAACATTAAAAAAAAGTAATAGTAATAGATAGCATTATCTTCAGTAATTAGCATTAAAAAATTTGTTTATATACATATATACTTGTTGTGTACACTCCACTTCATCTGTGTTTATGCAACTATGTAATAATTTGCAAAACATAATGTAATAATACAATTTTAATTCTATGATCTCCTTTCATTATAGTTATTTCTGTTAATTTTCATTGGTTTACTATGTCGAAGCAAGTAAAATTCTCACATCTTAACTTAAGACCTGTTTTTACTAATTTTGATATATTCAAAGAATAGATCACTTAAAAAAAAATCGACATATATGCATTGTCGAACATTTAGTTAAATCTTTAATTAGTATTGAATCCCACAATATACTTTAATTCATGCAGATAGACTAGACAGAGGCGGCGACGTAGGGATTTTCTTAAAAAATACGATTAATCACAATATTATTTTTTCTTCAGTAAATGAAAATAGAACAATTATGATTCACAATTAATATCACTGGTAAGTGCATGGTTTTTGGTGTTTTCTATAGACCACCGAAATTCAACGTAATTCATACATTTAATGCATTAGATGATGCTGTCTTCTTTACTTCTGGCTTCAGATTATATTGTTTTTGGAGGTGACCTTAATATAAATTTATTAAACACGGATAATCAAAGTGTAACTCATTTTAATAACTTCCTTGAAGCGTATAATCTGAAACAGGTAGTGATCGAGCCTACTAGGGTTACTTCTTGCACATAGACCCTAATTGATATTCTCATTACATCCGATTCAAATCTAGTAGACTCTTGTAAGGTAACTGGTTCTTATAGAATTTCTGATCACTTTCTTGTTTCGTGTAATATTGCAGTTTGTAGAATAAAAGATAAGCCAAAATTTATAACCTTCAGAGATTTTAAAAATTTTGATGAAGCATTTTTTGCTGATTTGACCTCTATTAACTGGAACTACATTTATTCTCTAGATCACGTTGATGACATTGTTGAATTTATGAATTATAGCCATCTAGAAATTTTTAATTCGAATGCCCCTCTTCGGACTATTGAAGCCTCCAAAAAAACCAGCTCCTTGGATTACTGACGTAATTAAAATTATGATAGGCATGAGAGAAAAATTTCTTAGAAAATATAAGAGGTCACAATCCGCTAATGATTTGAATGCTTACAAAAATTTCTTCGAAATTATGTCACTGGTGCTATTAGAAGAGAAAACCAAGCTTATTTAAACCACGTGTTGAAAAATAAAAACTACAAAACTGCTTGGAATATACTTCATTCCCTAGATATCGTAAATAATAAGCCATATCATGAATTACCAGGTAAGTTAAGAATCGTTAATAATATTAATTTATATTTCAACAACATAGTTCCTCCTATACTTAATACTGAGCATTTATAACGTCTAGATAAGTACGACAATTTGCCCAAATATCCAAAATTTTCTTTTCCTACCATAGAAAATTGTAAAGTTCTGTATTTTATTAGGTCGATTCATAGTAATTCTGTTGGAATCGATCAAATGTCACTTACTATGATAAAATAAATCTACAAGGTTTTATTAAATCACATAACTTTTATAATCAATACATCTATCATCACTGGTATTTTTCCCACAGTATGGAGACAGTCAAAAATCATACCTTTACCAAAAAAGTCTAATCCTTTAGAACTAACGCATACCAGTACAATAAGTATTCTTCCCACCTTAACGAAAACTCCGTGTTTAAACAAAATATTATTTCATTCGTTCAGTCAGGTTTTAGGCCACTACATAGTACGACAACCGTTCTGCTATACATTATCGATGAACTCTTGAGAGCAACAGATAGAGGAGAAATTAGTTGTCTTGTTTTATTAGATTATAGTAAGGCATTCGACACACTAGATCACAACATTCTCGGTAAGAAACTCCTCTTTTATGGTTTCGATGTTAACTCCGTTGCACTAATTAATAGCTACCTAACTGACCTCCAACAAAAGGTGGTGTTATATGATAACGTAACAAATCCCCTGCCTGTTATATATGGAGTACCACAAGGGTCTATTCTTGGACCTCTGCTGTTTTCTATTTATATATCTGACTTTCGTACAACTCTAAAATTTTGCACCATTCACCACTATGCTTATGATTTACAGGTTATTACCAGTTTTCATTCTGATAATCTACATTTAATTAATGACAATCTGAATAAAGATTTGGAGTCTCTCTCAAATCCCTCTGTTGCTCACAAATTGAAATTAAATTCAAACAAAACAGAGCTTATAGTTTTTGGTCCGAAAATACTGAGAAGTCAAGTTAAACCACTACTTAATGAATTTCCGATCAGCATTTCGGAATGTTGCAAAAACCTAGGCTTATGGTTAGATAGGTTGGTAGAAGGTTTGAGATTTACTAAATATATTAATAACTTGTGCCAATCTTTCTACTTGATTTTAAACTTTTTTCACATAAAAGATGCAATAATCAGTATCCTAAAACTCCGTCTATGTAACAGCTTAATTATATCTAAACTTTCATAACGTGATAGAGTTTACGAGCCAGCTCTTTTAAATATTCATGCAACAATGAGGCTTCAAAGAATTCAAAACTCTTGCTACAGATTTTCCTTTGTGATAAGTTAACATAGAAGTGGAGTAAGCAATAAAATACAACAAACTGGCCAACTGAAATTAGATAAAAAGTTACATTTACTTTCCACTACGCATATAATTTTAAAAATAAAGATTCCTCAATATTTGCATGCAAAGTTGCAGAGATTGCAAATTTTGATCCACGTGGGACAGGACACAAACACCTTCTAAAAATCCCTCGCCACGCTACTGCCTTTATGACTCGCAGTTTCTCATGCAATGCCTGCCATGAATATAATAAGCTACCACCTGAGTTTAACCATTATACATTAGTTAATTTCAAGATGGCTAAAATCACTTATCCTCAAAAATTATCCAAACTAGCATACCGACTTTGCTTTACGATTATTTTGTCCTTTGCACATATGTTTGTCACGGTTAAGTATTATTATTAAAATATAAGGTGTTCCTGTTTCCATATTACACACCAACTTCTTAAGGATAGATTATAAATAAAATGGTAACATTTGAGTAGTACATACTTATATCCAAAATGTTACCGTTATTTGAAATACAGAGTGTCAAACGTGACTGTATAAGTAGGTTTAAATGTTAATCTCCGTCGTCAATGTTATCATGCATTTCACATTTGGCATTCTACGAAATAAACTTTCACTTTTCCTATAAAATGATTCCGATTTTATTAGACACTTTATTATCTGGAGAGCGGATACTAGATGTTAGATTAACAAAGTCCATTATTCGAACCTTAATAAAATTTAAATAGATCGAAAGCCTCAATTAAAGTTCCAAACTGTTTCCGAACAACAAAAACTTTAAATAGAGGCATTATTCCCCATCTAATTCCAGTAGGTCGTATTGAATTTAAGCTGGAAAATTCCACAATTTCGCCCCTACAAAACGAGGGGGCAAGTTCACACATAACGACCAGATCAATAGCACCTGTAAACGTAATCATGCGAAACTTTGGTCTCCAAATTAATTTATCCAGCAGCTGGATTCACGGGCGTACCTTAAAAATAATCCGAGAGATGATTCATTGCCTTAATTTAGCAACATTTAATTTAAACCAGGCACAGTAATTTTAAAAACTTCCAAAATGGGAGTTCAAAACAGCTAATTCTAACGAATCGCAGAGGCGGTTCATGGATATAATGTATAAATAGTACCAATAAGTATCCAGGAAAAGGTGGAAACATTTGATGTAAGACTACCATGAATTATTCTTACATATATCAGAACACTCCACAGTACACTCAAAGTGCGTTTCGTCAATCAACTGAGCATCATTTGGTGATCACTAAAACTAAACTTAAATTGAGGTAAATTTGTACCTTTATTATTATTTATACTATTTCTACATTTCGTAATATTTATGTATCTAATTGAATATTATCTCATATCAAAGCCATGTAAGCAATACTAAAGTTATCGTCTTCCATAGGCTATGGTTCCTTAAACTCAGACTTAATTGACTATCAGTTTATCAAACATATTTTACAATACAATCCTTACAGTTAATTTTCTAAATATCCCAACTCTCATTTATCCCAATTTCGATATTTGGATTGCCTACAAGTTATTATCACATGTTTTAACTATATCTTTAAAATTACTACAACTAACAATTCCGGTAACAAATATTTGTCTGGAAGATACGATTTCTTAATTTTCTTCCTCATGGGAAAAGTGAGACATTTCTAAGTGTAAAAATAAATTCTCTAATAGAAAATTTTGTATACTTGATAATTATTATATTCATACCAATATTAGTATAAATTTGAAGGGTAACAAATCTGACTCAAAATTTGTTACTCTTGGTGTTCCTCAAGGGTCAATGTTGGGCCCACTTTAATTTATGTTGTCTATGAACTATTTTCCATGTTTTGTTAGTAAACGTGCCAGTGATTGACACAAGTAAAAAATAACAGAAAATGTATAAGTAATAAAAATTTAAAAATGGGATATTTAAAATTTCAATAAATTGTTTGATGCTAACTTATTAAAGAGAAGCCTTAGTATTACCTCTCTTAGTTCCATAGATGACATACCACCAGAACACAACTCGTTTCGTCAATCGGCCGAATCGGCTTTAACTAGACGTGTAAGGGCGACAGATTAGTAAATAGAAAAAAGTATGATTTGAAGTGAGCGACTTAACAAATATAGGACAGATTAATATGGGGATCGTAAATTGCGTAAGTACATCCTGCAAATTCAAGTTTGCTGACAAGTCTGAAAAACAATTATAGCAGTTGTAAATTAAAAAAATTAATAGTATCCATGTATATTCATCAAATATTGTTTATATCTCATTTACACTTCCAAATTGAGATTAAATAAGTTTTTCAAAATTACGCCTCTGCATAAATTAGAAGTCACGCACGCCATTAGTTATTTATGTAGCAAAAGTCAGACGTCAGCCCTGTGAAACTGATAACAAATGCTCTAACTGGGTTCGTGATAGCACTAGATGAAAATGCTGTGAGTTATGACGACTCTTATCTCCGTTGTCAGTTACTTGTCCAGGCATTTACATTCCGCATAGACTGCACCGTATTGCAGTTCAGCCAACGATGAGATAAACTTCAACGTTAATAAAATTCATTATTTATTTGGAATAAACTAATATACCACGTGAATTATGGAGGAGATAATGTTGCAACCGATCGTGCATAAGGATTAGTAAATTGCCTTTGAATAGAATATAATAGAACACGACGTCATTAATTAAAAATATTACTAACTATATTTCTCTTTGTTGTCTATGTTACGTAATATATTTTTACAATAATATCAGATGACAGTAGTCTAGTGAAGAAGTTGCATTCTCATCAAAATGAAATGATATACACTGTGTTCATTTAAAAACTGTCCACTATCATTTTCTTTAAAACTACGAGTATAAAAAATTTTAAAAATCGCCCAGGTACGTCGACTTCTGTTTCAAGGAGAAACTTTTTTGGCACTTAGAAAATGATGATCAATTCGCTCACCTAACCCCCAGCATCCCAAATTTTAAAATATTAAATGCCCCACGTGTCATACATCATTTTAAAGCTAATTCTATCGCTAATACAATGGTTTTTCAGTTTTTGAAATCGATTGAGATTAGGGGAATTTATGGATAAAAAACTAATATGATTTACTTTATTTTCATAAAATTGAAAAATATTACAAAAAAAAAAGGATTTTTCATTTGAACTTATTTTATACCAACGGCCATGTCTCAAATACATGTATACAAAGTTTGAGCTCATATTTTTGTTATAATATGCCCCAAATTAAAAAAAAAATCGGTCAACGCGTTCAATAATATGGTGTTGCGGTCTTAAATCGCACGTGTTATATATATATACCGGGAAATTTCTTATAAACATAGGTTCGCTAAGGCTTTGTTTTTGAGATACAGGATACTGACATTTCTAAAACTTCGGGTTTAAATAGAATAGATCTCCCAATTAACGAAATGGTGAAAAAAATGTGTGTTGAAATAGGGTGATTTTTAAGGGATGGAAATTGAAAACCAGAATAAAAAATTCTGAAACTTCGGGATCATAATATTCAGTCCGAAAATGTAATGGAAAAATATTTATGCAAATCCCATTAATGAAATATGGCGGTTTTCACAGGGTGAAATTAAATACAGCATCTCTGTCGAAATATTTCTATTAATAATTTAAAAAATAGTACAAAAGATGTATCAATTTATTGAGAATATAATGTAATATATTCAGAAACTTTAAAAGAAGTAATGGTAATGGTAATGGTGGGGGAGGCTGACGCCTGGCAAGTAGGCCACAGACGGGCCCTTTTTACCAACCCCCAGCTATCCCCTCAGCCATGTGCTTCTCTTGCTCCCTCATCGAATCTTTCCGACCTTCTGATGAAGGTCAGGATGTCACTCATTGCGAGGGAGCTCATCTCCTCCCTTAGAAGTGCCTCAGAACCGAAGATACTGTGTCTCAGGCGCCCAAACGCTTCACATTGTCCCAGGAAGTGGTAAGATGTCTCTTCATCACTCCTGCATCTTGGACATGTAGGGTCTTCCTCAATACCTATCAATGATAGATGCCTCTTAAGTCTGCAGTGGCCTGTCAGAACACCGATTAAGAGATTCAGAGTTTTACGACTCCGTCCCAGCAACCAGGCCGATCTCGATTTGTTCGGCCCCGTCACAAAATCTCGGGTTTGCCTGCAGGCCCTGTTGGTCCTCCAGTGCGTCCTCAGTGTCTCGTGGGCCCACTCATTGAGGGCCGTTGTGACCTGCCTTCTTGAAATACCTAACATAGGCTCAGGCCCGTGACAGGGTTCCTCGGCTCCGAGTCTAGCCAATTCATCGGCCTTCTCGTTGCCTGGAACTCCCATATGTCCCGGGACCCATACCAGTCTCACTTGTTTATGCCTGGCCAGCTCTTCTAGGGCATCCCCACACTCCTGGACGAGAGCTGATCTCGTCCTGGGGGAGCACACCGCCTTTAGAGCTGCCTGGCTGTCGGAGCAGATATATATTATCTGTTCCGCCCCATTCCTAACCTCAGCCCTACCTACCACCGCTAGGATGGCGTAAACCTCTGCCTGGAAGACCGTGGTGTACGAGCCTAGAGCAAAGCTCTCCTGTACTTCTCTGCCTTCCAGATATATTCCCGCCCCGGGTAAATGGTACACAAATACCTGAAAATGCAAAATAGATGTCTCCATCTTATCGACAATTTGTGACAAAAATCTGAGACAGTTCGTTGTACTTGTAGCAAATTTATTTCTGGCAAGTTTTCTGATGCTAATTCCCTCAATACGGCATTTTGTACATGTTGACATTTTTCACTTGCACTTTTATTATATTTTTCCTTCCAAATTTCGAATAGATCAGTTCGCTTCGGTTTGTAATTTGGAACGTTAGCTTCAGAACCTAGGAGTGAGAAAAATATAATTAGTACATCAGGCACATCAAAAATAATCAGTAATACGTTGGTACTGTAAAAGTGACGGAAGAGGAATGAGGGAGGCGATAAGTAGTTATATTAAAATTACAATTTGAAGAAAATCAAATAATCAGAGAAATGCATTGATCGTTTTATGTAGATTTAAGCGGCAATCTAGACAAAGGGAAGAGGTATACGGGGTAGTAAAATTTTGTTATTGAGGGTGAGGTATCTCGAGAGTAATTTATGCATTTTAAATTAATATTAGTGAACAATGTGGGATATCTTGAAATAAATCAAATGTTTTCCAGGATTATACGCATTTTACCTACATGAGCATGCTCAAGATACTATTACTCAGAATATCGCAAATACTGGCAGCTACAATTTACAAGATACATAGTCCATACTTTAGGCTAATTTGAGAAAAAAAATCAGCACAGCAAATTGCAGCAAAAAGGTGTAAAAGGAATTTAAAATTATATTTTATATAGTTTAGCGGCTAAAATGGCTTCGCTGATATTATGCCTTATCTCACACACCATATAACAAACAAATGATATTACATATATAAGATAGTCCTAACCTTGTTCTGTATCAGACATAGCTGCTTTGTCAAAAAACAGTATATCACACTTGGATAAACACGAAAAATTCACGCTGAAACACGTCTTCGTTCAAACGGATGTAAAATGCAACTGAGGCAGGTATAGTGTTAAAGTATAGGCTTTATGCTTACTAATTACTTTGTCCTTTATCTGATTCCAAGAAGTTGTAAACTATTAACTAGATATATTTTTGCTTTAATGGCGCAAAAGAGTACAATATTCGCAATTTTTTATAGAAATATGAGGTTCAAAAATAAACAAGAGTGTTGACTTAAATCAACAAAGCATTTTTATTCCACTGATTTTACGGAGAGCAACAACTTTTTTTACAATTAATTTAAATTAGTCAAAAAATCAATGTAAATCACACATTATATCGGCTGGCTGGCTAATCTATGGGTGATTTAATGAGAACATGTTTGCCATTTTCAATCGAATTCAGTTGTGAATTGAACAGATCAGCGCTTAAATTAGCTTGCATAAAATATAATTCAACTTTTATTATTAATTTCAGTTGTATAGTTTCTCATAGTCTACTAAATTCAATTAAAATTTGGCACTGCATTACTGTCAATTAAAATAGTTTATTACGATATAATGTTTCGATTTATTGTTTACCACAATTATGTAAACGATGTTAAATAATTTACAGGTTTGCGAATTTAAATTCACATAAAAAATTTTGAGTTATGAAATGTTATTTTTATTTGTACACATAAACTACTTAAAACAATTTTCTCATCGCAGAAATGTGATTATTATAACTGTTATGTTAGAATAAATTTCACAGTGCTTATAGCATAGAAAACATTAGCTTTTATATAGTAAATATAAATTACACTTCTGCGTTTTGAAGAAAAGTCATGTTTTATAAACTGAATTCAAATCTGCTGGATAAAATTGTTTAACACGTCTGAAAAAATTAGGTTGTAAGTGCCAAAGTACAATGTTTTTGCCTTTTCATTTTTACCTTAGGAAAGATACGTGATAGGTCTAATACCTATGCATGAAAGGAAGTTTATACTATTACTGTTTTTGCTTGAAAAAATTAATAGATTAAGACGCTCGTACTATTCAACAACTGTCAGGCTTCATTTAAGCAACACAGTGTGATCTAAAGAGTTTTCACAGACAAATTTTGATTAAGAAAACTTAATCACTATGTAGCTGTAATTTGGCTTTAAAGTCCCAAAGCATTTTATTCCTAATATTTTCAATAACTTTGCTGCAACATAATTGTACAACCAAATGGGTGCAAATGCTAACTGGATATCTGGATTATCTGTAATATGCCTTTTGCAGCTATTGTAACAACTCAGTAACAGCTAAAACAAATAGTTATGACTTTGGTTGCACTATATACTTTAAAACGAACAAGAAAATGATTCTTGGCATCTAAAACTATATATTCCACACTTGTGACCATGGCTTGACTGTTATAGCTGCAGGTAACAGCAATAAAAAAAGTTGGCTGTCAACTCATGTGTAAATTGAAAATAAAGCAATTCATACAACGCAACGTAGAAAACTTATATACGACGTAAGTTTTTTTATATTTTGATAAAAATGATGAGAGTCGATTTGTTTTCAACCAATTGCGATTAAAGAAGATTAAATACAATTACATAATATAGAATAATTAATACACAGACACACAAAAAAAAATTCATTACCAGGAACAAAAATACATAATTTTAGTGTATTTTTCGGAGCTGAATTCAAATCCGTAGTTAAAAAAAAGATTTATCGTATCTATTTTTTTTTTGCCAAAAACATCCCTTGAAATTGGGTAAGACTATACTAAGAATGTAATGACCAAAATACATGGACCTAATGTATTTTTTTCGACGCTGAATTCGAATCCGCAGTTCAAAAAAAGATATATCGATCGTGTCAGTTTTTTCTTTGTCGAGAAACATCCCTTTAAATGGAGTAAAACTATAGTAATAATGTAGTGACTCTTAATTTCAGTTGATCTATTTCAAAAATCTTATACAATTTTTAAACAAAGTGTAGAAAATCTCATTAAAGACAATAACACCAGAATCAATCTGAACCTCTTTTAATTTTTTGTGTCTTTTTTGTTCTTTTGATCTAATAATAATTTGTATAATTTTTTTTAAGACTTTTTATGTATTTTTAATTTAATTTAATGATTTAATAATTCTATATGTATTTAATATATTAGGGTTTAGGTTTTAATATCAGTTCTTACTGTACCTAACACCTTTTGTGACTTGTTTGTACTTTTTTATATTTATATTGTACATATGATTGTATGAACCTGTGATACACAATAAATATTTTCTTCTTCTTCTTCTTCTTCTTCTTCTTAATGAAGTATGAGAAATGGCAGATATTTTATAGTCTGGAGAAAATTGTCTATAGTTATTTGTGTCATCCCATAACGTTTTTTTCTCACCTTCTTTGACTATTAAGCCACTGCCAATTTTGAGATGAAAAGCTAAATGAAGTTTTGTCCTTAATTGCTTCGTTTCTGAGATAGTGGTTTTGATTAAAAAAAAACTACTGAAGATCTCTGAAATGCTTCAAGATTTTTTATCAAACTTGCTGTGTATAATGAGTTTTTTTAACGACTTTTTTTGTTGTAAACATTTAGAGCATTTTTTTTAAATCAACACTATCTCCGAAATAAATTTATTGACAAAACATCATTTGAGCTTTTCGTCTTAATATAAGTTTGGGAATCAGTTCCTGAATTTTTTCTATGCATCTACTTAGAGATCAGATGGAAATCATAATTAATGAACCTGAACATCCCAGACATATTATAAATTATAACATTTTCGAATTGGTTGGTCGACATTCTAAAACCACCTTGTAATTTTCTATTTTCGTCTTTGCTCAAAACTATATGCAAAATTTAATTAAAATCGCTTTGGCCTTTCCAGAGATCATATGGAGAGTAAATAATCATCAAATAACAGACGAACATACGCATTATAAAAATCATGCCAAAACATTATATGTAACCTGTGAAGATTTATTAAAGAAAATAGTTAAATTTGGTGATAATTTATAATCGAGAATATAAAATTTAATGAGAATAGTATTTTTATTTTGTCCCTAACTTTATTCAATAATTAGTATTTCTATTCCTCAGTCATTTATAGTGTTATTTTAATTATTAAATCACATGCTAAATTAAATAATAAACATAATTATATAAAATTGCATAATTCATAAACTTTAAAGTTCTAAACGGAAGCATACCAATGTACGAAATTTCAAATCTAGCATACAGATGACGTATTCCCGCCATTAATTCTATTGGTCAAAAGTTAAGAGGTAACATACTTCTTTACGGGCCTCGGGGCTGTCCTACACTAGGGTGTGCTGAGCTATGCTGCGTTCAATGTGCGGCCGGTCTTAGACCTTAAGCGCAGCACAGCCTAGTGTAGGACAGCCGAGGGTTTTGTAACACACATAAGTAAAGCGAACACCGTATATTGCACGCAGTAGAGACAGTACAGGCAGAGGGATTTCTTATTGTTCGGCCGGCCTGCGGCTCTGTGAACTGATCATAGTTTTCCTATGTCTCTGTCGGCCTCTGCCATGGATATTCGAAAATTATTACTCACACCAGTTATATTTTTTATTAAAATTGAAACTACCGATAGAATGTGTACGCGAGAACAAAGTTCTATATAATACGGTGAATAAAGACTACATGAGAATAAAATATAAAAATGAAATATGGGACAAAATTGCTGTTGAATTGTATAGTAATACCACAGTGTCTATTTCTCAATCTGATTCTGATTCAGAATGTAAAGAAAGTTCGTTAGCTTCATAATATAAATACATACTACCGAAAACTGCACATATGAAACTAAAACCACTGTGTTCAATATGCGCTCACCAACAGAGACAGAGTTCAGGAATAGTGTTCCTTTGTTGTACTCTGTTAGGCTATGCTGGGCTGTACTGCGCTATGCTGCGCTCAATGTGCGGACGGCATTACAGCTGCTGGTGTTACTTGACAGTCCCTGAGATAGTATTTGACAGTTGATGAATTTTAGGAGCTTTTTAATTTTTTTCTCCTAAAGTACTACTCTTCTTTTTTCAGAACACAGAAAAGAATAAAATTTTGCAAGTCTGTGTTCAGTTATTCAATGGTATTTAAGAATATTTAGAATTTTGTACAGAAAATCATTAGTACCAGTTATTTAATATTTTCAAAAAGTATTAACTACAATGTGCCATAAAAAAAAAAATCAAATTTAAAAAAAGTTTTCGATTAACTTTTTCCAGAAATAATTTGAAGTTAAAACATTTATAGAAAATGCTCTTTAGAAATTTTTTATTATTTAAAAAAAAGACACCTGTTTTCCAGTCATGATACGTTCATTAAATAATAAAAACATTATTACACAAAAAAAATAAGAATAAAACTATGTTTAGCATAACAATATTTACATACGGCTTACCACTTTATGATATTAGATGTTTTTAGAAATTTATCATTTTATTCAGATGCAATTAATTCTATGTGCATCGCAAAATTAACTGAAATGTTTTGAAGGTAACACTCAAGCAGATCCATCACATTCGCACATACAAACAAGTGTATTTTACCACACATGGTGCGAAGTTAATTGTAAAGGTGTTGCGGCCTTGCTTTGCCACAGGTAGTGGCAAATCGAGGGTGGCAGGGGCCACCACCCTCGCCTCCCCGTACGTGATGGATTCACGGGGAAATACGATGTTGTAAATCACTGGTGCTATCTGGATAACGCGCGTGCCAACCTCTATCAGATGACCTGCGTGATCCCTCTTGATGGATCTATGGCCTCCACCACCCCCAGCAGGAAAGGAGGCTCTTGAGAAATTGCCCGCTTAATTATTTGGGTAATTTGCTGAACCCACTCATTGTTGTTTACTCTTACTTTCTAGTTTTTAATAATTCGCGTTTTTAATTCTTTATTTGTTCTCTTATTAAGGGGCTGTATTCAGATTGTCCGCTTAAAATTATATAATGCAGGTGCGCAGGGACTGATGAAAATTAAGGGAATATTTCTTTCTTTTTAAATTAAAAATGAAATTATGTAACTGTACTTTATAAAACAATTATATAACTGTATATCCACGACAGTCTAAATTACCTAGAGTAATAAAAATAATAAATACGTATTACTACTACTGAATTATTAATTTCAGCGCAATAAAATTCCAGTGTTGACATCTCGGTAGATTTTCTACTAAATATTTATTTATTTATTTATTTGCATACACTGCTCAACAGGTAAACCCATTTCTAGAGCAGGAAAATACACAAAATAAAAATACAATACAGTATAAGTATACAGAAAAGATATTTAAAAAGAAAAAAAAAACATTGTATAAAAATAACAATAAAACATTGTATAAAAATAACAATAAAATAATTTCACAGTTTAAGACGGAAAAAGAAAAAAAGAGAAACAAGGTCTTAGTTATTATAATATTTTTTTAATAAAATTAAGGGTGAAATGAAAAATATCAAACTGCCCACAGTTGTTGTTGTAATTGTTGCACATAGTAAATAGAGGAGAGAATCTTGTGTTCTCCGAAAATTCACGCTAGGTACATGAAAATTTAATTTCCGTAATAATTCTTGGCAGTCAATTTGATTGTGTAAGATTTTATACAGAAATACTTGAGAAAAATATTCGCGTCTATTTTCAAGAGATGTCATGGAAAACTTAGTCAACAACTCTTGTTGGGGAACACCGATAGACGGGTATGCTCCCTCAGACTTAAGCCATAATAGTTTTAAGAATCGTCTTTGCACTTTCTCCAAAGAGTCTACGTGATTTCTGTAGTGAGGGTTCCAAACAAGAGACGCATATTCAAGTTTAGACCTAACAAAAGCAAAGTATAAAGTTTTAAGTGTACTGATATTCGAGAAGTCTCTGCTAGTTCTAATTAGGAACCCAAGAGTCTTAAGAGATTGAGTCTCTAAATTATTTATGTGAGGTATAAGAGAAAGTTCGCCATCGAATATTACGCCAAGGTCAGCAAGAGTAGAAGGTCGTTGAAGGACTGCGTTGTCAATACTGTAATTAAACATAACAGCCTCAGATTTAGTTGAGTAGGTCATAACGTTATACTTAGACACATTCAGATTTAAGTTGTTTTCAACGCACCAATTAAATAAGTTTGACAGGCTGTTTTGCAGAAAAATGCAGTCCTCCAAACAAGAAATTACTTTAAAAATTTTGACATCATCAGCGTAAAGTAGACAGCACACATCAATAACATTCACAATTTCGTTAATGAATATGATGAACAACAGGGGACCGAGAATTGACCCCTGTGGGACTCCGGATGTAGCAATATATTCGACAGACTGGAAACTATTATACGCAACATATTGCCTTCTATCCGAAAGATAAGCATAACAAAATAATAACAGAGACGGCGAAAAACCAAAAACAGACATTTTGTTTAGCAGTTTGGAGTGATCCAGTCGGTCGAATGCTTTCGAGAGATCTGTATATATTACGTCAAGTTGTCTGCGTTGATCAATAGCTTCAGAAATAGACAGATTAACAGATTAGAGGTGGTAGAACGTCCTTTCATAAAACCATGTTGGTACACCGATATTTGGTTGCTAACGCTGTAGTAAATGTTATCATGGAGTAAAATTTCAAGGGCATTTGAAAAATTACATATGATAGATATTTGTCTAAAGTTGCTAATATCATGTTTATCACCCTTCTTAAAAACCGGACACACTTTTGAAAATTTCCAAATTTCAGGGAGGCAACAGTTTGTAACACATAGATTAAATAAAAACGTAAGCGGGTGTGTAAAAATACTAGCACAGTCTTTTACTAAAAATGCAGGAACACCATCAGGCCCGGTCGTTAACTTAGGTTTTAGTTTTTTTCAGAGCGTTAAGTACCTCATTTTCATCAAAGCACCTGATATTAATTGTGAAACTGTTGATTTTCTGATTGTGCGTAAAAACGAGGTGATAGAAGGTGGTAAAAAAGAGTTACTGAAAAAATCTGCGAAAGCATTAAGTATCTCTTTAGGATTGTCGAGATGCTTATCATTATAAGACATCTGAGTAGAGATGTTAGTACTTTTATTTTTGTTTTTAACGAATGACCAAAATTTACCAGGCTATCTTGCAATATTTTTTTCGGCCTCCTTGACATAATTATCGTAAGCAACTTCAATATCTGTTTTTATTATATGTCTAAGTTGTTTGAAATTATTCTGTGCAACACAGTCATCTGTTCGCTTAAACTTACGCCAATATCTTGCTTTAAGCTTAATATTTTTTTATTATATTGCCATTAAACCAAGGCGGATACAGTCTCTTTTGCGTTGCATTAAATTTAGGGACACACATATCAAGAAATATAGTAGAATGGGGAGTCCATTTAGTCAGTGAAAATTTGATCCAGTGTGTTATTAGAATTTCTAGTGATTTGAGAAATTATCTAGTAGATTTTCTGGTAGAATTCTAAAATAATACTCAACACAAAAAAATATTTGAAATAATAAACTTCAATTCATCAATGATGGAATATGGCGCTTTCTTTTAACGTTTTAGGCTTCTTCAATTTTTCATAATGAGAAAATATTGTACCTAATTTCTTATTATCATAACGATTTTAACATAAAAATGTCTATATCTTTTGAAATACCCTCTATAGACTAGCAAAACCCTATATTGGAAAACTCATGAGCTGAATCCAAATATATAGGGTGTTCCACTTAAAAAAATGTATGTTCGTCCTGCAATCATGTGACACCCTGTATTCTTCTTAATAATTTTAGAAGGTGATGGTTGAGGGTGCCTACATTTTTTGTTAACAATTTTTTTCTGTTCCTTCCAATAAAGGAAATATTGGATTTTATCGCACTAATGGGCCACCCTGTATCTGTCCTCATTAATCTAATCTTTTTAAAACCGGACAGACACATTTCCGGAGCAGTCAACACATTAGGATCGGGAAAAAGTCCCCATAGCACCATTAAAAACAAATGCAGTATTTAATAATATACGTTATACATCGACGTTACTTTTAACGTTCATTTAAAATGCGCTTAACACTGATCGCATGTTGTTTTTGCTGTTTTTTTTTTTTTTGACAGTACCAATCTCCCCATTTATTACTAACCTAACTAACCAATAATTCCGACTCGAAGTAATTTTGATGTAAATGCAAATCATAATCATTTTATGCATGATTTGTACATGCCTATCGATTTTTTGATTTCATTTCTATTATTTATTACTAGCTTTAATTTGTTTTTATTGTTCAATTTAATGGGTACACGCCATCAATGTCACAAACAAAGGCATTAATTAAAGCTTATTTTACCGTTATATTATGTCTATGTCTATATTTATTGTTTAACTTATATAGGGTGAATCGCTTAAGGTATAGAAAAAACCCATGTTTTACTTTCAAATCGAACAGGTTTTTTCACCCACGAAAAAAAATTCTTCCAGCAAATTATTATCAACAGATAGTATCGTAAATTTTCAAAATAGTTTTAATGATAGTAATATAGAATTCAGTTTTTTTAACACTGCTTGTATAAAGGATGGGGTAAGCTTGTTCCATAATGTTCAGAGTATCTCAAATAAGTTAGATCAGCTGTCACTTTTATTAGATAAATATAATTTCGACATTTTGTGCTTCTTGGAACACTGGTTAGAGATATCTACCTTAAAAACCATTAATATACCAGACTACAAACTCCTTTCTTCTGTAGAGATCTGAATAAACACGATGTTTTCTATCTTTATAATACGGGCAAATTTAAACAATTTCAGATTGGTGATTTTTGTTGTCAAATCAATGCTGAATTCTGTGCAATTGAAATTTCACAGCTTGACACCATTCTTATTAATCTATATAGATCCCCAATGGAGGATATACACATTTTTCTTAACTTATTGAAACAGTTATTAACGCTTAACTACATATAATAAAATTATACTCACTGGAGATTTTAATGTTAATTTTAGGTGTATATCTTCCGCTTTATCTGAGTTAGTCTGACTGACTTCATCCTTTGGCCTTGAAATTACGATTTCGGATTTTACCAGGATAACAATACATTCAATGACGTGTATTGATACCTAATATTCTTACAATTGTGGATGATTATAGTTACGAGACTGGTATTATCGACCCATGTTTATCTGATCATTTAGGTCAGTTTATGGTAATAAAAAATGTAAAGAGATTTGAAAAGGACATATGGAGAATAACCCTTAATGCCAAAGTTAAATTAATCTTTTATTAATATAGATTGGAGCTTATTAGGTAACTCAAAGCACAACGCTACCTTTTTATCAGAGATATGCATCTCCTATTGTTAAATATTTTCCTTTAAAAAAATGCAAACTTAAAAAAAAAAGTGCAGTGGTTTGACGACTCACACAGGACAATGCGAGATACATTATGTTGCATTAAAACTATTTCTAACTGTACTAGAGAGTATACATTGTATAACATTTTAAAAAAATTAATGTAAATCTAAAATAATTAATTCAAAGAAAATTGCATATGATAATTACATTAATAATTCTGATAATAAGGTGCGTGATAGCTGGAAGTTAATAGACTTTGAGACTAATAAATCTAGCTCGTATTCTCCTGAGCATCAGATTCCTTTAATACTTACTTATCCTCAATTGTTGAACATTGCATTGGACATTAATTTGTTGCCATCAGTGGATGCCTCTGCCACAGACCATTTAAAAAATTTGCCTAAATTCAACTCCTCCTTTTTCCTGGAGCCGGTTAACTTTTTTGAGGTCAGAGCAACAGTAAGTAATTTAAGAAAGTCAAACTGCACCGATATATATGGAATAAATAGTTTAATTCTTAAAGATACCATTGACATAATGATACATCCACTTACGCTGCTCATCAATTCCTGCATTAGTGAAGGACACTTCCCAAACATTCTAAAAGTTGCTAAAATTTTACTCCTAGATTACATAAATGTTATTGACAACCACCGTCCCATTTCCATCATCCCAATTTTTGGTAAACTTATTGAAATCATTCTCAAATCAAGCCTTGTAAATTACTTAAATAACAATAAGATTTTAAATTGTTATCAATTTGGATTCAGAAATAATTGTACCACCACTATGGCAGTTTTTAAAATAGTGTGTGATATAGTCAAGGGCATTGAGAAGAGCGAACATGTGGCTATTAGCTTGTGTGATCTCTTGTGTGATTTCGATTGTGCCTCACATAAAATTCTTCTCGAAAAAATTAGTATTTTATGGTAATAGAGGTTTGCCAATAAAACTGTTTTATTCTTATCTTAACACTAGACTACAGTGTCTCTATCAACAACATAAACTCATAAGAAATTATGTCAAACATGGGGTGCCTCAAGGCTCGGTCTTAGGACCCCCTCTGTTTATATTATATAGCAATGATTGCTATTGATGTTAATTTGAATATTTATGACTTAAATGAGGATGGCAATACCTCTATTAAACAAGGAGGTACTTGGTTCTCCTCAAGTAATTTAAAACTGAATAAAGATAAAACCCAAAGGCTTGTATTTTCGACAAACAACTCACTGGTTAAAGGTAACACAAAACCCACAGGCTTGTATTTTCGACAAACAACTTCACTGGTTAAAGGTAACAGTGTTAAAATTCTTGATGTGGCCTTAGATGACACTCTTAGTTGGTTCAGTCATGTGCAACAACTGTCTCACAAATTATCAAGTTCTATATTTATGTTACGTAGAGTACAAAATCAACTTAGTTTTCAAAAATTAAGAACATGTTATTTATTTTTCAATTCTCCATTCACACATTGGTTACGCAATACTCCTATGGGGAGATTCATCTCATGCAGTAAAAGTCTTTCGTTTACAGAAGAGAGAAGTTAGATTAATTATATAATGCTGGCTGGAGAGATCACTGTTTACCAATATTTAAAATACTTGGTATATGCCGGTTTCTTCACTCCATATTTATGTAACCTTACCAGAAATTCATAAGAATAAAAATTCTTTTTCTACAAACTCTGATTTTCACAATTATGGTACCCAGATCTGGTACCATAATTCAGATAGCCTCGTCTTAGATTAACTATAACACAAAAAAATTCATTAAACCTACAATTATTTAATCATATTCCGATTGACATAAAAATCACTTAATTTTAATAGATTTAAGCACAAAATTAAAAGCCACATATTAAATCACTGTTTCCATTCAATTGAGGAGTTTTTAAATACACAAATTTACACTACTTAAATGAATTAAATCGTTTCAAGTCTGCCTTAATTTATTTATTTCTTTTCTGCTTATTTGTTATGATCTGGACTATGCATCATGTTATATACCTCATCTTTTATCTTTTATATAATATTTTAGATACTTATATCTTTTGCTTAGGTTATATTTTATATATGTAGTTTTTCAAATGTTTTAAGATATAAATACTGTTTTATATCGTCTTTTGTACTGCTGTTTGTGTACAATTTTCCTGTGTATTACTTCCTCACACCTCGAAGTGAGGAAGTTATGTATTCGTAAAAAAAATTTTGAAAATTTTTATTGCATTTCTGGACGATTCTCGACGAATTATGACGATACATGAAATTTCAGACAGAAAAAATTTTCTGTCTGTGTGTCTATCTGTCTGGTTCGCGATAGCAGCTACAGTTTTTAAATTAAAGCTTTCAAATTTGGTATACACATTCTAGAGATCAAGGAAGGGACTTCGTTGATGAGCAAAATCGGTCCGAACGTCCAAGTGACTTTTTTAAAATGTCAAAATGTGACTTTTTTGAAACGTCAAAATATGTGACTTTTTTGAAACGTCAAGTGATTTTTTTGAAACATCAAAATGTGACTTTTTTGAAACGTCAAAAATTATTTTTATTATAAACTCCACGTCGAGTTTTACTACGGTGAGGAAGTTCTGATCCCCAAGTAATTGGCAGCGGTTTTATATGTATCAATTTGTACTTTTTAACCTGCCAAAAACAATTTTCGTAACTTGGTTAAATAAATAAATCTACCTATGCATTCTTTTGTATTATTTGAAATTTCACTTCCTTTTTAGATTATTTTGTAAAAATCTATTTGATCAAAACACTTGAAAAAATAAAACATTTTTTTCTTTTTGATAAAATTAAAAAATCTTATTAAGAAAAGATATTAAGAATCGTCCCAGACCAATTGGTTTAAATCAGATAAAAACTGAAAAAAGTTATAGGGGCATTTCAGTTTTAAGTGTGACACGATGTATGTGTAGGGTATACCATAACTCCCGGTCAGGTTTCTTATTTTCTAAATGGAGAAAGATAATTTACAAATACAAAAAAATATTTTGGAGTTCAATTTACATTAAATATATGCCCAAATGATGTTCTTAATTGACAGAGTTTAGGCGACGCCATTTTTTTAGTTATTATTACGAGAGTTCAATTATTTTATCAATTTGCCACAATATTAATTTGCTTCATAACACAAATTTTTATTCATGAAAAATTGCATTTGATTTACTGTATCGCTGATGTTAACATTTGGACCACCCATTATCCATTTTGAAAATGAAATTAAAAAAATGCTTCATACAAAAACATCTTTCAATATCTCTTCCAAATCTTCTGTGATATTTATGAGCAATGTGCATAATTACCAGCTGAGTTCAACAAGAAATAATGTTTAACATTTCTTATTTCTATTGCAATTCACAACAGCAAAACTAAATTACACTTACGAAATCTTGCAACGATGGAAAAGCGACAAAAAAATAACATTTAAAATTGTTTCAAAGTCCGTAACCAACACCGATTGCTCTATATTTTCTGCTATTCCTTGGTAGATAATAGTGTCTCAAGAGACAAAGAAGAGAAATACTCTCTCTTATTGTCTAATATTAAATTTTTATAGACAACTGACCCGCAGACGTGTTCCACTAGGGAATAGTCTTTTTCTAAATAATTTTTAAGAAAAATCTTCTTTTCCCTACTGCCCAATTCCCCGGCCCTACGCCTGGCCAGTTCGGTTTAGTCGAATCGTATTTTCTTTATTAGGCCCTGATTAAATTGGAATATTTGGAGTTGGCGTAGCGATAAATTTGATTCCAGTGAAACAGCGATTTGTTCTTGGATCGAGGGCGCGCTATCACCAACTGATGCGATTAACTTATTTTGAATTTACCGTATGTGCCAAAAAAATAAATTGCCAAATAAATTAAATTATCACTTCTATTGACATTTAGTCGATTGTTCATTAAGCCGGCCGTAATTAAAAACGTCGAAACATGCAAACGAGCAATTCATTAATGATATTTAACTAAACGTTGTGTGATGTGTTGCGTAAAATTTGCTTACTACATAAAGTTTGTACTGTAAGCTTATAGGTAGATGAATAAATGTATGCCAAAAATGCAAATTGTTTATTAAAGCAAGACAGCCATGGTATTTATATTTAAAAATAACAAAAAAACACGAATCGTTTATTAAATAAGTAAAAAATAATCTTATTATATTTCTCTTCTTAGTCATAACTAGATTCCGGATCCGAATATTAGATTCCTAGAACGGATGTACTCACAACAAGAATTACTTTATATTTTAATCCAAAATAATGCGGTATAAATTTTAGACAAATAATTTAGCTTTTGATGTTTGGAGTAGGTCTAATGCTTGGCTCCTTAATGCTAATATCAATGCTGTTGCTTTTTCCTCATCGTTCCAGTTATTTGAACGTGCAGCTGCCTCGAACTGTCTCTTATACGTTGAAAATCGAAGGAAGGTGGTTGTAACCTAGTACCAGACGACAGTACCAATTGGCCTCCTTTATCTCTTAATTATTGTTTCAACCGGGCTATCAACCAGTTATTTCTCTCTCAAATTCATTGACATCTTCTTTAATTTAACTAACTTTTTCTTCAACTTTATTAACTTTTTCTATAACGTCACCTTTAAAATTTTCAGTGAGAGATAAAACGGCGGCCTGCTGTTGCTCTAGGCTTCTTTTTGTATCTTCATTTTCCTCCAATCGTCTTATTTCCAGACCCTCCATCATTTTTCTTAAGTCTTCTTTTTCTTCCTGGCGTTTTCTTTCTTGTTCTTCAATTATTTTTCTCTGTTCATATTTCTCTTCCTGCCGTATTCTCTCTTGTTCTACTTTTTCCTCTTTTCGTATTCTCTCTTGTCCTTCTTTTCCCTCTTTTCGTATTCTTTCTTGTTCTTCTTTTTCCTCTTTTCGTATTCTTTCTTGCGCTTCTATAATTTTTCTATGTTCGTCTTTCTCATCCTGGTGTTCTGTTTTCTATTCTTCCATTTGTTGCATCAATGCTGCAAGTAAGTCTTGTGTTTGTTTCTCCGTCATGCTTCTTGTTGTTGGTATTAACTCACGACACGTAAATCAGTTCAGAATAAAGTTTATTATACTATAAAGTCGCTAAAATGATGTTAACATGTCTATTTTAATAATGGAATGTTCCAGAAAAATCTCAAAAGAGCACTAGAAAGTCTTGTTTAGAGTCTGTACTTCGCTCCCGTTACACAGTTCACGTATCTTCTATGGTTTCTAAATCGAATGTTCAAGAATTTTCACGAAAAGTCACATAGTCTTGTCTTGAAGTCTATAACACATTCCCGTTGACACAATTCACATATCTCCTATAATTTCCAAATAGAGTGTTCTAGAGTTTCCCGAAATTACACATAAAAAAACATAAAACACACCACATAAATTAGACAACAGTTGAAAAAAACGCAGACACACACAACCAAATCCTTCGACTTTGCCGGAATCGAAACCGGGATTTGAACCCGGGAATCTATAGGCAGTAAACCAGTAACGTTTGGCACTTAACGCTCTGGCCCACTGCTCTACCGAGCTCGGCACTAAATTGTACTAATAGTCCTTTTTTCCAGCCCCCAACACGTTATTGCTAGTGGCACTCGCGTATCTGCAGCTATTTCTAAATCGAATGTTCTTGAATCTTCACGAACAGTCACTTAGATCCTATTTTTAAGTCTATAACACGTTATTGTTAGCGGCACTCTAGTATCTGCGTCGGTTTATAAATCGAATGTTCTAGAAACTTCTCGAAAATCCACTTTAATGTCACTATTCGGTCCAAAAATAGTCTTCAAACACTATCCAGTTTTTTAATTCTTCGTGTCACCACTAATTCCTGAGAAGAACACTGTAGAATCTTTTCGAATGTTCCAGAAATTTCTCTTCCAATCCACTTCCGACACCAAATTGTTACGTGTTTGCTATCCACACAAACACTTATACTCGTAGATTCGTTGATTGAAAGTCCAGGTAACACTACTTTACTAACTAATTAAAAATTAACAATAGATTAATGAATGTCTTAACATAATCAAATTTAACACTTATTAGTCTCTTTCTTATTTCTTCTTTACTCGTTCACATGTTTACAACTTAAGACAGAGTCTCGACCCACCGTGCGTCTTATCTATACATCCATTCACACAAATTATGACAGCATAGTCACGATGTAAATTTTACGATTATACATGTATACGGTTTACATGTATATTATATGGCTTTAAAAACTGTATAAAAAATATTTTGTTAAGGGTTGCATTTAAGAAGTTTTTTTGTAATCATCGGTAACTGATTACATTTTTGTAAAATAGTGCTCTCCAAATCTCCAATAGAAAATGAAATATTTAAATACTGATCAGGATGTGACAGAGCAAGATTTAGTAGGGGCTAATGGTGTAATTACCCCCCCTCCCACCAAGGCTCTATTAACTTTCGTTTCAATATTTTAGATATTTCTAAAAGTAAAAATGAAGCAATTATCTGTAGTAATATATTAAGTGTATTAAAAATTATCACTGAAATCACGCAACGGCTTTTCCATGCGAAATGTTTCAGATCTCACTGTATTTATTTATAGCTATAACCTAATAAAAATTCACGTTATTCGTCAACATCGTATGTCTTATCAAAACCTCATAATGCTGAACCCTCCAATTACTATAATGTATAAATCTCGACCTGTAGGCGTAAATATCCATTCTTACATGAAAATATAGAAGTTTTAAAGGCCTCTAGAGACACAGCCCCAAAACGTACACCTACATACCTCGTTCTCTGACAGTAATTTGACAAAGCAATGGCTACAATAGATCCCGAAATAGATCAACAGGTCTATCATACTAAAACCACCGTTTTATACATCAAGATGCTTTTATTTGGGATATAAAAGCCACTGAAAGAAACCTCAGAATATAGAGATACATGAAAATACATGGTTGCATCAAAATTTTAGTAACTATTTGAGAATAAGAATGAATAACAGGAACATAATTAAGTACAGTGTGTAAATAATTCGACATTCTTCACAATGTATCTAACAAAGAAAAAATATTCCCTTGGTCATACCTATCCTTGATTTTTCTGCCATTCTCGTTTTTTGCGATGCGATGACATGTCGGTACTCACTATACAAAGGAACACTGTTAGTTCCGACTTGTTTGTCGGAAGGGCATTTCATTGTCGTTAAATTCTGGAAATTACCAAATTATCTTTGCAGGTTATAACGCAAGAAAGATTTACTTGTCAAGTATTGTGTTTCAACACTAGACACTTTTTCATGATGAGTTAAGATATTCTTAGTCGAAAGTAAGAGCAGGTACTGAAAAAATTACAAGGTACAGCTACGTCGCTTTTAAATGGCACTGATATCCATGTCTGCTACTGGCGGAGGAGCAAGCTTATTATTAAGTTAGCTCAAAGGTAATTTTATATTCCTGTGGCGGTTTTTGATATGGTTTGTAGGTTTGCACTACCCCCATAAAAAAAAATATTTGATGTAACAATCAGATGTTGTCGTTATGCGATGCCGTCGCAACCCAGTGTCATCGCTACCACTCTTATTTATGTTAGACATCGACGGTGGTTTGCAGACAACTGGCAAACCAATTTGTTACATTGCAGTATTGCACACTCAGCCTCTCCCTTCTTCATACCGGTCTATTCCATAAACGTTCAACAGGTTGCAAATTAAGTGAAAACTTAGTACCTTAGCAGGGCTACCATATTTAGTACAATTTTACCAGATCTGGACCAATGAACAATAGTTTAGTACCTCTTTTACAAATCTAATACAATATTTATACGAAAATGTTTGAATTTCTCTGTCGACTTTTATTTTATATTAATAACAAATTGTTGTCATTGTATTAATAATAATAATAACTATTTTGATAAATATAATAATAATAACGTTTATTTACGATATACAAGATAAAAGTTATAGCTTTCTTAAATTTAGTATAATTATTGTAAATAAACACAATGATTTTAAGGGACATTTGAAGAACCTTCAAGAAGTGTTTGGAAGAATTAAAAATGCACACCTGAAATTGAATCCCAAAAAGTGCCTAATGTTCCAGAAAGAGGTAAAATTCCTAGGACATGTTGTATCTTCGGAGGGGATAAGAACAGACCCAGACAAGATTTCCTCAGTACGAGATTGGCCGAGGCCTTCAAATGTTCACGAAGTACGAAGCTTCCTTGGTCTATGCACATATTACAGATGATTTGTGGAACGATTTGCTGATATTGCGAAGCCACTACACCAGCTTACAGAAGAGAAGGTCCAGTACCAATGGACACAAGAGTGCGAAACATCATTCAGAACACTAAAATCAGCACTGTGTACGAGTCCTCTTCTTTCATACCCAGAACGGAAAGGCCTCTACGTATTAGACACAGATGCCAGTAATTCTGGACTTGGATGTGTTCTTTCCCAAATCCAAAATCTGAGATGAAGGTGTTGCATATAGAGAGACTAGCGAAGTATGCAGGGAATAATGAATTGCCTGATCGGGACGTTCAGGCTTAAAGAGGGGGGCAGTGTTACGCCACTGGACTGTGTAGACTGGTTAGATGAGACTGGAATTGTACGATAACGGCGGGGAAAATTCTGGACTGCTCTTGATCGTGTGAATGGATGTATAAATAAGACACACGTTGGGCCGACTCTCAGTCTGTAGTCGAACGTGACGAGTAAAGAAGAAATACGAAAGAGACTTATAAGTGTTTAATTGTGATTATAGTTAAGACAGTGATTAATCTATTGTTGTTAATTGTTAATTTGTAAATAAAGTAGTGAGTAAGTGTTACCTGGACTTTCAGTCAACGAATCTACGAGTATAGGTGTTTGTGGGGATAGCAAACACGTAACAATATTGAAATTTGAACCAGTCAGTTTGCAAATTGGTATTGAAAAATACAAGTACCTACTCATCTAAATGTTTAAGGTCAATAATTCTTTCTGTACTTAGATTTGATGAAATGATTGATAGTTTGTTTATAACGTTTTTAATCTAGCAAACGGTGTTTTTGAATAAATCTTTATTCATTTTAGTGTTGACCATAGTTATAGACAAAGTACTGAAATTTTCTAACAATTTTACATTTTCAGAAAATGTGTCGCAGAAACAATTGATAACTAAAGTTTCTAAAGTGTTACAAAACTCTCCACGCAGGTTTAGGAAATTAATTTTTTTTGTAAATCATTTTCTTTTTTCAGAGTTTAAACAAATGTTAAAAATGTTTTCTTGTTCTTAAAATTTTTTCTTCCACTTTATTTATAGAGTTAAGTATTTTAAATAGGTAGCTTACTGGGTTACAAATAAAATTTTAAGACAAGCACGATACTATTTAATAGACTAACCATTAATAAACTACAAATAACAAATAAGAAAATGTACGTATGGGTGCGGTATGTCGTGGCATTTGAATTATTTACTTTACAATAACATACAACAATAACACTTTTTACAAAAATTCTATCTTATCAAGTATGATGTAAGCCTACTTGATGCAAATAATTAAATTACTGTGTGCTGTGTAGTATTCAGTTATTTCAAATAAAAATAGCCGCACAGCGGTTGTGAAAACACACATTTTTTTCCATTTAATAAATTGTATGTGACGCCCTATATAACTGAGGTCAAAGCAAATATGAAACACTGATTTCTCGCCACTAGAATCAATCTATACCGATTTTGAGCTTGACGTCAAGTACTTTTCGCGTTACACCCAACCAATCATTTAAAAAAAATCACTTAGACACCCTGTAAATCATTAACTAGGGCCATTTTACTTAGACATGTTTGATTAAATCTCTATATTTTGGGCCAAAGAATCTCTAGATACTCTATGTCCTATTGTTTATGACTCACCCTTTATGAACACTGGCACCTCCGCCAAAAATTTAAATCAAAAAAAATTTAAAAATTGATACGAAAAAAATAGACAGGAAGTTTGGATGCCACCTCAGAAGCAGATTTTTAAACCTAATACTATATTCCAAAAAACGCATGATATAATAGTAATAAATTAAACTGTAATTTTTGAAAATGTACTTACTTACACATTAATTAAATTTATTAATTAGCTTTTGCATGTAAAATCGGCACCCATGAGCGGTCGTCAACCATCAAGAATTATACTGGCACTGAACAGCGGCCGAGAATTATATTATGTGTTTATGTAGTGCCCACGGGCGAATATCGTTTACGTGCCTAGGTGACCATCTGCTTATTGATATTGATATTCTATTTGGTTTACATCCTTGCTCTTTGCAGTTTGTAATTTGTTCAGTTCGAAAACACTCTAGCTAGCAATCTGTTGTGTGTACGCCGAGCATAAAGACATTTTTTTGTTTATTTAAAATGTTCAGTTTGGTGTCGCATATTACTGCACGTAAAAAATGCCAAGGAAGTCCACGTTTTGTAATAGTCAAGCTTTCAAATGCATCCAGCTGTTTAATATTTGTTACATTTCTAATTAGTCTTAAATTAATGCTATATATTTTATGGTGGTTCTCAAACGCATGTTGAGCAACACTAGACTACTGTCTGTCCTACCATATTTAAGATGAGTCATATGCTCCTTAAATCTAGTATGAATTGATCGTTCAGTTTGTCCAACACACTTTTGATTACAGTTCTTACAGGTAATTTCATAAATCCCCAACTGTCCGTTTGTTTCCAAATTGTTGTGGTTCATTTCCTGATGAATGAACCGCTGTCATACATATATCTTTTAAAATCTTTTCAATACCATAGGTGAATCGATACAAATTTTAGATTTTCTTTTTCCTTTTTAAAAGTCGAGGAAGTTGGAAGCATCTCTTTAAATTTACGTTTCCAAAATGTTTTATCAACTAAACTTACAGAATTACCAATATTCAAAGCTATATCCTTAATTAATGCCTTTTATTTTTCAAATCTCTCCTTATTGAGGGGGGAACTTAATAGGCAATGAATTAGAAAATTAAAACTCGTCATTTTGTGTTGAGCACAATGGTGAGAGTCCTTAGGGATATATCTTAAATTATTGGTCTCTTTTCTATGTGTCAAATTCTAATTTATTTTCACTATTTTTACTTATTAATACATCTAAAAATGGTAGTTTTACATACTTTGTAATTTCATATCTGAAGTTTACTGACCCGAAATGACTATTTAATTTAGAAACAAAGTTGTCAATATCAGTAACTTTTGTATCAAACACTGTAAAAATAGCATCAATATATCTAAAAATAAGCCAAACACTGGGGAAATTCAGTATTCAGGTAGAGCTGAAGGTCACGCAGCAATTGCTGGACTGGCGGAGAGGGAAATCCCCATCTCTGCCTTAAAGGTGAGAGAAGCGAAAAATCAGCTAGGGTTGGAAAGGAAATATACTCTTACTCTTCCCAGCAGGGAGGAGTGGAGTGGTGGAAGAATTGACTTCCCTTCTGGACTCTCTGGTGTACTACACAGACGGATCTCGGGTGGCCACTAGACCGTTCTCCGGGGCGGGAACATATCTGGAAGGCAAAGGAGTACAGGAGAGCTTTGCTCTAGGTTCGTACACCACGGTCTTCCAGGCAGAGGTTTACACCATCCTAGCTCTGGTGAGTAAGGCTGAAGCAACGGGGTGGAAGAGATGGTATACATCTGTTCCTATAGCCAGGCTGCTCTAAAAGCGGTGTGCTCCCCCAGGACGAGATCAGTTCTCATTCAAGAGTGTGGGAACGCCCTAGAAGAGCTTGTCAGGCATAAACAAGTGAGGCTGGTTTGGGTCCCGGGACATAACGGAGTTCCAGGCAACGCGAAGGCCGATCAATTGGCTAGACTTGGAGCCGAGGAATCCTGTCTCGGGCCTGAGCCTATGTTAGGCGTTACAAGAAGGCAGGTCACAACAGCCCTCAATGAGTGGGCCCACGAGACACTGAGGAAGCATTGGTTGACCAACAGGGCCTGCAGGCAAACTCGAGATTTTGTGACAAATCGAGATCGGCCTGATTATTGGGCCGGAGTTGGAAGACTCTGATTCTTTTAATCAGAGTTCTGACAGGCCAATGCAGACTTAAGAGGCATCTATCATTGATAGGTATTGAGGAAGACCCTACATGTCCAGGATGCGGAAGTGGTGGAGAAACATCTTACCACTTCCTGGGACAGTGTAAAGCCTTTGGGCGCCTGACACATAGTATCTTCGGTTCTAAGGTGCTTCTAAGGGAGGAGATGAGTGACATCCTGACCTTCATTAGAAGGTCGGAAAGATTCGACGAGAGGGAGCAAGAGAAGCATATGGCTGAGGAGATAGCTGGGGGTTGGTAAAAATGGCCCATCTGCGACCTACTTTCCAGGCGTTAGCCTCCCCCACTATTACCGTTATCATTAGGTGGTTATCGGCGATCCAATTACCAAACTAATAGGGTGCACAAACTTTCCTGGTTTATGTATCTTAGGCAACCAGTACAGTCTAGGTATACTTGGGTTAGATATATGTAACTTCTTATTTAAAGCTGAAGTAATAAGGTTATTACAGTATTTAAGTATATTTCTTACGTCAGTAATCAATTGTAGTAATGGATTTCTAGAAAGTTTTTTGTAAGGACCATTACTAATCAAGTTGTCTACCCATTCATAGTAGTCCTCTTTATCTGAAATAACAACCTTATTATCCTTATCGACTTTTAAGTAGAAACAATATTTTTCATGCAATCGTTTGATAATGTTCTGCCCTTTGTGGATTTTGACTTTCTATTTACTTTAGTGACAACATTTGTAGAGATTTGATTCTTGAAAGCCTCTCTGATAAACCGTTTAAAAGAAACAAGAAGATATTTAATTGAACTTTCAATATTTCTGATTCAGAATGCCTTCAGAGGCAGGTACTGGCAATATTTTTAAAGATATTGGTGTGACAATGGATCATTCATCGAAAAATAAACTACAACTTTTAAGCAATCTAAAAGACAATTTATTATTAATTAGAAATGTAACAAATACTAGAGAGCTGGATACATTTGAAAGCTTGGAAATTACAAAGTGTAAAAGTAGCATGAATAGTGACAGGGAGCCCAGTCGCGCTCTATTGGTTAGTGAGTCACGGTTCGCCGAACCGTAACAAAGTTTCCAACCCACTTCTGAAATTTACGTCTAACGAAAATCACAAAGAGTTTTAGCAAATCTTTAAATTTCTTCTTTCAACTCACCTCTTAAACATTTGTCCGCATTTCTATCTGCATTTAAAATCCTGAAAGTAAACTATAAACAACCTCGTATATTTCCATCAAAGGTACAAACTATTTTTTGATGTTTATCTTGTAAAAAATATAGCATGTATATTTGTATCCCAGAAAATAACATGACAGCATAACTCTAGCACTAATGAACTATTAATTTGTCATATCTAGAAAAGGGTATTTTGTTAATTAATAAAATCGAACGAGAATGCGAATTATAATAAGCCCATATATTCCCCGAAAAATATGAGACACAGCAGGGAGCAAATCATAAATTTTATAAAGAACCGTATAAAGCATAGTTATGGGTTAATTGCGTTTACATAAATTATGTTTCAGACCATATAACGTATCGTTAGAGTAGAAAGCTTTTTATTTTTATTCGCCTGATTAAAAGCCTTTATTACAATTTATATGTAAATGGAAGTCGAACTAGGTTAGTAAATATTTGTTTAATTTTTCATTCGAATTTCTAGGTGGATTTAGGAGAAATACCGTAAAATTTTTACAATGTAACAGATGTATTACATAATAATAAAAAATGCGGTAATCATAAAAATACCAAATTTCTATATGTCATTTCATTAATTAAGTATTTACGATAAAATATCAATTTTAAATTACTTTTTGTTTTTATTGTAAAATTCCAACAAATGTCTGCCCCACAAATACAAATAAGCATTATAGTAGCGTCAGAAGAAATGAACTACCTACTCCTACGCCAATTATAAAACGTGAAAGTAAACACCTAAAAATTTATATTGCTTATTCCACAATTTGGTAGTCCTGAATTGATTAATATTTGTAAATGCTCCGACAGCCAGGCTGCTCTAAAGGCGGTGTGCTCCCCCAGGACGAGATCAGCTCTCGTCCAGGAGTGTGGGGATGCCCTAGAAGAGCTGGCCAGGTATAAACAAGTGAGACTGGTATGGGTCCCGGGACATATGGGAGTTCCAGGCAACGAGAAGGCCGATGAATTGGCTAGACTCGGAGCCGAGGAACCCTGTCACGGGCCTGAGCCTATGTTAGGTATTTCAAGATGGCAGGTCACAACGGCCCTCAATGAGTGGGCCCACGAGACACTGAGGACGCACTGGAGGACCAACAGGGCCTGCAGGCAAACCCGAGATTTTGTGACGGGGCCGAACAAATCGGCCTGGTGGCTGGGACGGAGTCGTAAAACTCTGAATCTCTTAATCGGTGTTCTGACAGGCCACTGCAGACTTAGGAGGCATCTATCATTGATAGGTATTGAGGAAGACCCTACATGTCCAAGATGCAGGAGTGATGAAGAGACATCTTACCACTTCCTGGGACAATGTGAAGCGTTTGGGCGCCTGAGACACAGTATCTTCGGTTCTGAGGCGCTTCTAAGGGAGGAGATGAGGTCCCTCGCAATGAGTGACATCCTGACCTTCATCAGAAGGTCGGAGAGATTCGATGAGGGAGCAAGAGAAGCACATGGCTGAGGGGACAGCTGGGGGTTGGTAAAAAGGGCCCGTCTGTGGCCTACTTGCCAGGCGTCAGCTTCCCCCACCATTACCATTACCATTACCAACTGCAGGAAGAGTAGCTACCACATTCACACAAAGACACCCAACGTGAATATTTTCCAATAGAATCTTAAATGCACCAAATTCGATCAAAGAAGTTTGAAAGCTTATGAAATGGGAACTTCTAAATGCAAATCCAACTCAGGGCAAAATTTAGTTAAATATAAATGGAATAATTTCCTAGACATGATGAGGCATTTACAAATTATTTTGCTACTATAACCATAAAAAATGCATAATCATTAAGATAATTGTAAATGAATTTCATGAGCCATTATACAGGGTGTCTCACCAAGAACTGCATCGATCGATATAGGGAAAAGTACGCACCAGAAAATTTTGAAAATTTAGGAAATTACTAATGGCAGTATGGTCAATCGACCTAAAATAATTACAAGCATCTGGCATTTCTGGTTATACCGAAAGTCGATACCAGCTTGCTTATTTTAAATGGAGCACCCTATATATTTTAGGGTTTTCGAAAAGAGCATAAAATTCTGAGTCAAAAACATGATACCCTATGCCTAAACCCAGTCGTTTCAGAGATATTTGACATTTTAAGAAATGTTGACAGGTGTAATGGTTTACAATAATCTTTATAACTTTCTTCGTGTAAAAGATACTCATTTGCTTTTTGGCAGGCAGAAAGACCATACGGTGAGCTACGATCTACAGTTTAAAGAAATTCAATAATAGTAGACCAAGTATTCCATTTTTGAGGTTACATTTTGTAAACCTCAAACCGCAAAAACTTGCTTAAGTCAAATGGAACATTCAATGGACCAATTCGTTGTAAGTTTATTCTTTGACTTATCTAGGGAGTTTGAATAATTAATCTGACTGGAAAAACAAAAATTGTTTTGAGGTTGGAATTTGAGATAATTTTTTAAATTGGATTATGCATATTTAACGAACAGATCACTCCATGCAAAAAATAATAAAGACGTTTCAACTGAATATGAAGTGGGTTTTGCCATTCCACAAGGTTCGTTGCCAGGACCATAAACACTTTTTGTTATTTGTAAATGATTTACCATCATTCATGTCAAAAATTTATATCACCATGTTTGCTGATGATCACTTTTTTTAGTATCTCTGCACCGAATCTGGAGGAACTCCTTGATAACTAATGCAGTTATGAGCGAATTTAATGAATATTGTAACAAAAGTAACTTAGAAAAAATAATTCCTGCCTGCTGATATTAAGATAACCTTTAAATATGTTGTCATATTTTTCAGCAAAGTATAACATTTTGTTATTATTCTGAGTGCAAAACTAAGCTAGGATATTGAAATCAACGAAATCTGTTAAAAACTTAACGAAAGCTTTCGATGGATCATCGACATATAATGAAAATAAAAATGATCCTATTATACTACCCTATGGAACATCATACTCTATAGAAAATAAGATATTGATATTGAATCCTGCCAAGTATACAATGTTACCTTCCAGATAGGTAGAACTAAACTAATTGAAGGAATACCTCATGAAAGCCATAGATACCTATTTGATCTACCAAAATTGACAAAGATACACATTGTTAAAGAATAGCAGTAAACAAAGGCTTCGTTAAGAAATTAAATTAAATCGCGAATTTGTACTTTACGCTATTTTTGAAACATTACCGAGAGATTTCTGAAGAGAAACAAACTGATATAAGCGATGAAATGTTTATTAATCCACATTCCTCCATTTCTGAGTTAGTACTAACTTGTAGTGTATCCCGGACTACTGTCAAATAAATTTTAAAGAAACACAAATTTCAGTCTCATAAGTTGAAAATATTACACTTACTTATCGAATATTTATTGGTGCAGACGAATTAGCTTTTGTGAAATTATCAAACCGTATTATAATTTCCTAAATCCAAATTTTCTCAAGAATGTTTGTTTTAATGACGAATTTTTTTTAAACACTAATTTTCAGTATTTTTTGGGTATTGAAGAACCTGTTGTCCATGATGTTCGCATCCAACTTTCCCAAAAACTTTAATGTATGAATATCAGGAAATCGCCTTTCTTGAAGAAAATTTGACAAGTCCATTATACCTTGAGATATTGAAAAGCATAATAGATCCATTCACAGTTCAAATATCAGAGAATAAGGAGTAAGAATACATGGATATTATATATAAACAAAATGGGGCATATTCTCACTGCAGCATAATGTAGGAAACTTGGTAGACAGAATCTTAGGCAGTGAATTAATTGTCAAGGTCCAGTAAAATGGCTCGCCCGCCTCTCAAACTTTATTCCACTGATTTTTTTTAATTAATTTAATGTTTATGTTTTTAATTAATTTAACGTCGGCCTATTTCCGCTACCAGGACCAATCACCAACGCCCGGACACGAACTACCACCAATCTGGAAATTTTGCCGACCTCCTCTTTATCGGAGAGTAAGGATTTTTTACTTTACTAACATGTAATAGACAAGGGAATGGTTTACATCCCCCTCTGAAGGAGGATAGTATCTACACATTTATTTTCTTCTCAATTTTTTTTTCAATAAACCCCTTGTTTAGTGTTTACGGAATTTAATAATCACGGCCCCTTTATAAAAAAGGGATTGGCAATCTTGCAGTTTTATTGTATATCAATATCACCTTTGCATATTTATACCAGAATTCTGTCAATATTGGTATGATATTCATTATCATTATCATTTGAACTCATTCTCATAAGAAATTCTATTAAAACTTTAATTTTCCATGTATAAAATTGAAATAAGCACTATTATGGATGCAACTCCGCGAAGCATATGTTAAAATTTTAAACCCCCTTTATATACGAAATTAAAACGTAGTTACGAAATATAAGCGGGAGTTAAAGTAACGGTATACTTTGATCAAATTAACCTGGTGACGATTACGAAAGTGTTCTTTCTCTGCGATATTTGCATTCAGTTTAGACCAGGGTCTTTATTTTCAGAAGAGTCATTCATAAAATTTCTCTTGCCTTTATGGAAAATTATTATGTGTAGTAATTATTATGTATACTTTTTAGTAAAATAAATTATACTGATAATACAATAATTTTACAATAATTCGGATCGTTTTCTTCATCACTGTTATCACCATTTAATGGTAGTGAAAGTGAGATTGCAATCAAATGATACGCGGACGTCCTTCAGTTCGGAACCATGTTCTATAGGAACAATCAAATTGTGTAAAGTTTAGCCTACTAGTTAATGTCACGATTTTGCATTTGAATATGTGGTTTTAAAGAAATTGTTGGTGCACCAATGAAAACCTTGTTAATATCTATTTTGTAACTGCTAACAACTAACTGGTGACGACTAATAATTGATATTATTCATCTATGAAAATAAAGATAGCAGGGGTCCCAAGATGTACCCCTGTGGAACACTTTGCGATGTAATTTTGAGATTGAGTATCTATCTGATCACATGTTTTTTTTTAAAAGTGGTAAATATACAAAATCTGAATAAGTTCTTCAGGTATTTCTAAGAAATTGTTTCTTTTCCACACTTTTCAAGGGCTGTAGCCATTACCACCTAAAACCAAGGCCTCAGTGCTGAGCCACCGCACCTGCTTATGTCACCCGCGCTAGGCCGGGCATTCTAGAATCTATCATGTAGTTGCACGTTTTTAGTACATAAGTTCAGTTATTTACGCGTGTTATACATATATGGATTAAGTATATCCTAGCTAACTAGTTTTTCAGAGAGTTTTCACGCTATAATTAGTGTTTTTTAATTAAAATTGTCAGTGTAGAAGTTCGTAAACATGCCGTGTAAATGCAGTGTACCGAGTTATAAAGGAAATTATGTGTGTTTTCTTTTCCGAAGGATGAAAGTATGTGTAAAAATGGATTTCAGCTATTCCAAGAAAAATATTTACACGTACAAAGTGCAGTAAAGTGTGCGAGCTTCATTTCATCACACAGCAATTCGTTACTAAAAATAAATGCACATAGGTAACACATGTTCTAAAAATTATATTGCATAAGTGATTACCTGTTGATTGAAAATGATAAATGATTAATTATTACGATATAATAAAACATAATTTACTTTGTTGACTCCTAAAAAAACAGTATAAAAATTTTCAAACAATATTTTAGAGCCAAGTCACAATTTTCTAAATTTAAGCAATCTACATGTATATGTATACTACATGTACAAGAAAGTTTAAAATTAAATTTATTAGAATCTGCAGAGATAATTAAATCTAACAATAGTCCCGAAAGTTATAATTAATGATCAGTTAGACATATTCTTCATTCAAACTTTGATGTTTTTAAATTGTAATTCTTATTTGTTAATCCTAGTATGAAAACTTCAATTTATTGACTTATTGCCTCATGCTATTCTAATTTATATCTTTGAACTTAAAATTTAAAAACTATTCTCATATTCATGTTCATGAATTCTGCTGGGTTTTTGCTTTAAAATTTCGTTTTCCCTTTAATAGAACCCAATGGGGTGCGATATAAGGGCTCAGTTCACGACTGGCAACCCCGTTTTGACAGGAAGCCCTTAACTAAACATTACAAATAATTTACCGCTGTTTATTATTATTTGTTTGTACTATGCACACGGCTAAGTACGCTGGCCTGCCTGGACTAGCGGTTGTGACGTCACGTCGCAGCACTGAGGCCTTGTTTTTAGGTAATAATGCTGTAGCTCTCTTAAAAAGCGTTTGGGTGTATACTTTTATAAGACATTTTTAGCTTAAGCTTATTTTTAATGTTAAATTCCTGTTATTGAAAACTGAAGCATCCTGTATATTTAGATAGTATTTCCTACATTTATCAAATGAATATACTATTTTTCTAGGGTACAAAATAGTGCCGTCTGGCCAAATAGACTTTGTTTCTAAGACCATCAAACGAAAAAAAAATAGTGCCGTTTCCCTATCCCTTATTACATGAGATCTAAAATTGTTTCTTTTTAAGTGACGTCAATTTCGCGCGCGTTGGTATGTTTCTAGATTTGAACAAAGCGTTCGATGCTGTTTTGCATGATAAATTATTTAAAAAAAGTAAAAGTGTTAACCATAAATTAAATTTAAAATTTGCAGACGGCAGTTCAGCACGAGTCTCTCGCCTATATCTTTAATAAGAGTGGGCGGTCTTAGCACTTTCCAGGTTTGTAGGAATTTGGATCTTCCTTCACCCCATTACCATAATCCTTCCAATGGCCTCCTCGCGTCCGGGGACATTTAAATGTTAATGTAATGCGTTACAACTCTCACTACCGTACACCACTTGTTATATACACAATAATCAAGATAGTTTAGGGCGCTTTAATTGCTCGGGTTACCAGTTATGGAGATTGTGTTGCAATTATTATTCTGCTAATGGATATAGATGCTTTTCTGTATGAGCTCCATTGCAATTCAGATTAACCGCAATAATAATTGACGTTTGGTCGATCCAGCTCGCTTTTTATAGCCTTTTACCGGCTATTAGTGGCATTGTTTTAACAGGGTGTAGAATTTTTCACCATGTATAGATATTACCAGTTATCACATAAATTTAGTGCATTACTTTAGGTAAATTGCATACCCTTGTAGTCTAAAACTTGAATAAAAACAGATATTACTATAACAACATTTTCAGACACTGTTAATATTCAGTTTTTCATTTGCACCAAAGAGTATGTAATGGAAAAACGCAACCAACAAAAATATATATCTATTAACTATTAACTAAAGGTCTATTTCTGAGATTTATTCGCAACCAAAGTTTTAATGATGTCTAAATAAATCGATATTTTTCAACAAATCTGATTTAATAGCCAGTATGGCTATGTTACTCAATTTTGAATTGGATAATTTCGTCTTCAGATAATTTTTAACTATCTTAAGAGTAGAAAATGACTGTTCTCCGAAACAGTTAGTCACTGCTTTGCAGGCGTAGATTCTAAATGCTATTTCCACATTTGGAAAAGTGATGTTACTGGTTTTTAATGTCTTAAGCAAGTTCAGGTGTACATTTGATTCTGATAACATATCAGGCATATTTCTCAATTAAAAACTTTCATCTTCAAATTGGTCTTCTAGTTCGTTATATGTTTTGACCATTTATTTCTGTAGCAGATCACAGATTTCATATTATCTACATAAATAATATAAATGATTTTAAAATTAAGTATAAACATAAATAAAACGAACACAATTTGTACAAAAGGTAAAATTAAGAAGGAAGTCAGAAGTAATATCGACAAAAAATTATCATCAGAATATAATTGAATCTATGAGGAGCAACAAAGCTAGCATCACCTCTTCGACAAGCGGTTCAAGTCATCCATCAAGTGTTTATAACAATTGTGTATTTAATATTACAAATAGTAATTAAAATAAGTAAAAGTTATCTGTGTTGTATTTTGGTGTTAATCTTAATAAAAGATATATTTACAAAGCTTTTTTTATTAACTAGAGTTTGCGAAATATTGTTGTTTCGAAACTTTTAGGTCTATTTAATAGCAGGTTTGTTTTATTTGCAACGTTAACTCTGTTTAAAAATTTCAGTTTGCATAACTATAGATAAAAAGTACGTTCCACCAAGTTTAGTTTTGAAACACTACTGAAAATCATTCAAGGCAAATCTATTGCATCATTAAAAACTATGTTTTGTTTACTAAAATGAGGGGAACGTTTTTGTTTATATTTTGAAATATCATAACAGTACATATCTAAATAGTTACAGAATATCTACATATATGCAATGTTAAAAAAACCTTTCCACCCATTTTAGTTGCAAAAACTGCTCGTGAAGGGTTAATATATATGTACTGTCATGTTTTACATTATGTTTTCTTCACTAAAATGGGAGGAATCCTGTTTTTTTATATATGTATTTTCAAGCTGTACAACAGTTTACGTGAACCGGAATAACTATATACGTATATAGATAAATAACATCCCTACTTTCTAGTTTCAAAAAATTAACGAAAATTCTTTAAGACAACTCTATTTATGTGTTATGAAATAAGTTTTGTTCAGTAAAATAGGTGGAACGTTGTTTTTTTAATATATTTTCATGTTTTATACACATGGTATAGCTAAGTTTCAACACATTATAACTTAACAGAGATGGCTTTGAAACAAAACGTCATTAGTTATTTATCATTATTTTATTGACAGTTTAATCAGTTTAAGCTCAATGGATGTTGAAGTTGTTTTCGAGGTTTTTAAAGAATAAGATTATAGAGAATGGAAAAAGAACATACATTATGCGCATATTGCGAAGAACACTGTGAATCATACCTGATTGAGAAGTATAATATGAAAGAAAACTAAAATGAGAAGTTATCCAGAGTAGTACAAAGAAAACTACTAGAAGTTTTGATGAAGTAGAAAAGATAAATTAAATAAAATTGTTTCAAAATTTTATATTTATGTAGTCAAGCATAGACACTTAATTGATATAAATTCTTCACCGATGTATTCACCATTGAAACGCGAGGAGTTTTTAAAAGACTTTCAAACACATTTGAAATATTTAAATTAATGATCATAATTAAACATGAAATAAAATGTTGCTTCACAAGCTCAATATTTTTTTTATAATTATTATCTCTAATATCAAAAATAAAATTTTATTTTTATATAAAAGCAAATGTCAAATATGATCATACGTCAATAATTTGACAGAAAAATTGCCACTTATTAATTTCGCTCAGGATACTCTGGAGGATGAACATTTCTGGAAATTTTTTGGGTCGCCACGGTAACGAAACCAAAAACAAACTTCTGATTGGCTAAAAAAGTGACGTGTAAAATTTCCAACAAAAAATTTTAATTACAGACCGACGACGATTCGTTGGATGATATCCACTATACTCAGGACTGCAAATACCAAATTATGTTTTAAATTTAATGTAAGCCATTATTCATATCATTTTACAAAAAAGCTTCCATAACGTATGAGATAAAATTATTAAAAAAAGAAAATAAAAACCTTTTAAAATATGAAATAATTTAAGATTAAATCATTTAATTTTTTGTATTAACTTCATTATTGCAAATTATCATGTTTTTGATGCGATGAAAATCACTGATTTTCAAGTTTTAAAATATTTCTAGAAGGAGAATATTTTTGAGACATTGGGTACATTCATGGATATATCACCCACCGTCAAGCGCTCTATGTACCAAACTCACAGCTAATATTCAACCTCTTTCAAGGCCATCCACCAGAAATTATTTTAGCTTTGAACCGTCATATTCACCTTGAGTACCACTTGACAAACTTATGGTGGCATCTGATATGCACACAAAACTAACGGTGGGTGTCCGAGAGAGATATGATTATTGTTGTTCTCGTAAATTACAATCGGATGACAAAGTTTTTTGACAACGCGTTATGTGGCAGTTAATTATAATGGAAACTTGATTTTTAAATCTCTACCTGTGAGCCATAACGAGTTGTCACAATATTAAGTTTTTAGCAAAATGCAACTAGAAGATTTCGTTTAGACTTGAACCATATTTTTCTTAAAATTAAACATTTAGTTATCTCTGCTCTCTTCATACTAAAGCCTTATTAACTCCAATCGGCGTAACAAAACAATAAATTCGTTTTGTGAAATTTGGACTTAACCCATTGTAGCCATTAGATACAAAAATATAATTAATAGCTGTTCGAACACAATGATAATACATATTCTTTTGGTAATTTGAGCAAGTTGTATTTATTCATAATTATAATTAAATTGTAAAGGAAAAAATTAATATTCATTATATAAATTATTGTGTTATTTGTACTTTTTTATTATTTTACGACATCCAGCCATATACAGCAGAACACGAAAGAAAAAGTGAAAAAAAATTGCACTGTAGAAATATATAGTATAGGTATTTCATTACGAGTTCATAAACTGGGTTTTCCCCGTGCGCGCATGACAAACATTGTTTATGTGTTTGTTAAGTCAATTTTACACGTTTTGTTTACACTAAGAAAAATTTTAATCAAAAATATACCAATTTTTCTTGTTGCCCAACTGTTGTGCCCGTCAATGTATATTAGATACAAATACTTAAAGTATAAAAATGTTATGTGATGTGGTCCACATATTTCTCTATTAAATAATTTTAAAAAAACAGGACCTAATTTGGAAAATTGTTAGTTGTCTATAACATCGAAATATTTGGCAACAATAGAAAATTCAAAAGATCGAATCCAGATTTTATATATTTTAACTAGAAATTATACAAAATATAATGTTGTGTGGGTTATTATTTATTTTCGGCACTGGCGGTTCTTCTATAGGGTCATTTGGTCAATGACCTCCCACATACAAATAAAAAAAATAGAGCTATTCATTTTCTGAAGTTTAAAAATATATAATATATATATTTTTAATATTCTTAAAAAATATATTAAAGTTTCTAGTTCATTCTATGCACAATACTATTCAAATATCTAGATCATTACATTATTCATTTATAGAATTTAAAAATCTTGGGTCAATCCACAACGTGTCCTCAAAGCTAGCTACGGACCGAATTTACAACGAATTAAAGTGAAATAGACTTACGCGAATCGTCAGAAAACAAAAGAGACAGAAAACACTGGAAGGGTCAATGTCCCTGATGACCTTGACACGGTAACGCATGAAGTTTAGTAGAGCACTAGCAGTCACCACTCGCCAGTCAGCAGTCTTAATGCTGACTTACTAGGTATGCGTTGGTCGGTAAATTCTGTCGCGTTGTTTTTAATGTTTTTATTTGTGAACATTTTATTAGTAAATCTCTACTTGTCGTGAAATTAAGTAAAACATTGTTTTGGTGTTTACTATTAAATATGAGTGTTGTACAAAATATATTAAAATTGAAAGATGGACATAAGTTGAGTTATGAAGACCGAGTGAAAATCAAAGGTGGCCGTCCAAAACCTAATATGACGATAAAGCAAACATCTCTTGATAAGAAAAAAGAAGTTAATAGGTATTTCTAATTAAAAAATTTTATTCATTGTTACGCTCATCAACTAAATTTAATTTTAGAAAAAGCATCAAGTCAGGATAAAAGCATAAATTTTTTTTTTGCTAATTTACATAGCTTTTCTTCATTCTTTGGAAAATCGCCAAAAAGAACAGCCGTGTTAGATAATGTTGTTAAGGTGAGATTACCTAAAGCGGCTCCAACACGATGGAATTTTAATACAAAGTGCATAGAGACTGTTAATACCTATCGAACAGAATTATTAGATTGTTTAGAAAAAATCATTGATAATGAATCAGAAAACAACACTCTGAACCAAGCTATTAGTTTAAAAAACTACTTACAAAATGAACATTTTCTTTATTGGTTAAATTTTTTTCATTTAGTTATGCCTCATTGTGATATATTGTTCTATCAATTACAAAAATGTAATATCGATGTCATAACAGTAAATAAATGTATTGGCGTTTTTAATAGTAAAATTGAAGACATCAGAAATAATATTTGTAGGAGACATCCATGCAGTCTGCCCAGAGATGTAAAACGGAAGAATCAAAAAGGAGAATTTCATTAGAAGTTTGTGATATAATTACATCTGAGATCAAAAACAGGTTTGGCTTCAGTAATCATTTAGCAGTGTCTCAGTTATTTCACGCAGATCGATTTAAAGATTATAAAAAAAGCTTTCCTCAAGATATGTTTAAATTAGTTAAAATGGAGTATCCAGTCATAAATCATTTCAAACTTAAAACTGAATTAGAATTATTATATAGCCGAGAAGATTTTTCCAATAGTGAAGGTGCAGTTGCTTTGTTACAGCTTTTTATTAACAATAATTTGTGCAATACTTTTTCTGAAAGTGTCAAACTGTTAAAAATCTTGTGTACTCTCCCTATGACTACCGTCGAAAGTGAACGTTGTATTTCCACCTTAAAAAGAATAAAGACATTTTTAAGAAATACCATGGGTCAGGAAAGGTTATCTTCTTTAGCTATGCTTACCATAGAAAGGTCATTAATAAAGAAGATAAAAGACTTTAATGAAAAAGTAATTGACCACTTTGCATCTCAAAAAGACCGGAAGATCGACTTGGAATTTAAATCACTTTAAAAGGTAGGTAATACAGTAAACTTTTCTAATTGACCTCCCTATCTCTTGACCCACGAACCGCCGTTGATTTTTGGTATATTGTCCCATTTTAAAATAAGCTGTATCCGCCTTTGTTTTGTATAACAAAATAACGAAAAAATTTAAACTAAATTTTGCCTTTCATTTAAAAGTTTTCATATATTACATACTTCTTTAATGGATTTAATTACTCAAGTTAACGCAGTTTTTATTTACGTTTTACTTAGTTTACATTTTTCCAGAAAATGAGAATAAAAACAGAATGGCGAATTAGACCTAGATTATAATCCTCCTTGATCACAATTCATGTTGTTTTTGTTTTAATATAATGGATTGTTGTCCCAAGGCAGTAGAACTTACAACCCTTTCGGTAAAGTAAAAAACTAGAAATAAATTTAAAAAAATATGAAATATCAACTTAAAACGGTCAGGCAAAAATATAAAATCTGCTTTTAAAAATTGTCTGAAAGCGTATGCCCTTCTAGGATATGGTATATTCCACATGTTCAAGGAAATGCGCAAATTACAGAAGCGTTTGTCAATGTCAACTTGATATACTGAAGCAGATTTTGCATTCCCCTTGGTTTTTGTACACTGAAAACGTTCTGGTGAGGTTTTGGCAAGTGCAGCGGTGAATTCCACTTCTTGGCGGAAACACAACTGAAACAAATCGGGGACGGAAGATTACTATAAATTATTTACTTTTCTTATTGCAACTATAACGTTTATTTATGACGTTTGAGGCACAACACGTGTTGGTCATTTAAAAAATAGCACACGAGAAATTTACATAATTCAGGTTTCGGTTAATCAAAAATGACAAATGGAAACTATTGTTGAATTAAAGTGAATTATTATTTAAAGACATTTTTTAAGTTTTGAAATAAATGTCTGTTTTAATTCCGACGAACCACTAACTGACCACATTTATCAAGTAGCCTCCACAAACACCAAAATATGCATTATTATACTTGATATTTGTTTCGCCAATCAAGTTTACATAATCGGGAGATGATTAAAACAAAACTTATATTAATAATGCTGCTATTTATACCTATAATTAGTCCGTTAGCAAGAAACAGTAATTTGGCCAACCAGAGGTCTACTGTAATACACAACATACAACAAAATTTTTAAACCCAACAAAGCCCTTCTGAAATGCAGTAACTACAAGTATAGTAGCAGAAATCGCTTTAATGACGGGACGTGCGGGGTAAGACGCTACAGAACGCAGAACCGGATTAGCTCTGTCACTATTCATACTGTTTTTACATTTGTTACATTCCTAATTAAATTGCTAATATCTAGAAATGGGTACACATAGATATAAGGGTTATCACAAAAGATCTTACTAGGTCGCAGTAAAGGGAGGTCATTATAGGGCCACAACGACCCACTCACAATCTAATCTAATGGTTGTTCTCAAACGCATGTTGGACAACACTAGACTTGTTTGTTCTACTCTATTCGAGATGAGCCATATGCTCTTTGAATCTAGTTTGAATTGATCATCTAGTTTGTTCTACATACTTCTGATTACAGTCTTTACAGCTAATTTCGTAAATCTCCGACTTTTCGTTTGTTTCAGTTTTGTCTTTTGGATTGCCTAAAAGTTGTTGTATATTGTTTCCCAGTGAATGAACCACTGTCGTACCTATATCGTTAAAAATCTTACCAATTTTACCATTTTTAAACATCTCCAGATAATGCGAACTTGGTTGGCGAAACATGCGTCGAATGCAGTATATTGTTTTTTTTGGTGTCTCGTGGTGAACTACGTTAGTGTTATATTGCACATCAAACGTTCCAGCCCACTTCAGGAACACCACATGTGAATCAGAATATCCATTACTCGCTATATCAGTGCCCTTTATGTTTCAAACCTCTCCTTATTGAAAGGAAAGCTTTATAGGCGATGAACTAGAAAATTAAAACTCGCCATTTTGTGTTGAGCACAATGGTAAGTGCTTAGGGATATATCTAAGAGTAGTTTTCTGTATATGTCAAATTCTAAATGAATCGTGGTTATATATGTATGAGGCGCTCACATAAGCTTTCCAAGAACCGAGACTATTAAAAACACCAACAAAAGAAAAGTGTTACTATTATGTGATGAAGTTGGAACTAAAACAGGTGCACTATTAACAAAAAAACTAGACATGAATGTGTACAGCGTATTATCTATTAAGAAGCCAGGAGCTTTATTTGAACAAGTCACAGAAAGCTTAGATCTATTAACACACTCATTTACTTCTGACGACTATGTTATAATAATAGCAGGAAGAAATGATATTGACAAGGGTATAACTCCATCGTTTCGTTATATCTGTAATCAGCTTAAAAAATGTGCACACACGAATGTGATAATCACTTCTGTACCATATTATACGAGCAAAAATAGGCATGCCTACAAATATAACACAAAATTAAAAGAATTTATATGTAAATTCGAAAGATTTACTAAAGGGTGTGTTACCTATGTAGACATTAATAGTATCCAAGGCAAAAAGCTGAATGATACAGCTATCATCAACAAAGTTCTTAAAGCCTTAGCTTATGTTAAAAATACATGTAAAACATTAATATTTATTGATACCAACGATAATATCCAGTGTCATGGGACAATGCGGGAAACTGTTTTGGATCATAATGTGTCCTTATCTTCACAATCCGTAGATTTGACTCACACGAGTGAGCCCACAAACACAAAAACTGTCGATTTGACTTCTACGAGTGAACCCAATTTTTTATATCCGCGTCTCTCGGATATAATTCTGATGGAATAGGGAACTCTATAAACTTTAGAGTATGTCATCTTAATATACGTAGCCTTAGGGACAAAACAAATGAGTGTTATGTGTTCTTAAAATCTCTAAATTTGCCTGAAGTTGTATGTATAACCGAAACATGGTGTTCAACAGAGGAAGTAAATTCTGTCAAACTAGAATCTTATTGCCTTGCAGCTAATTACTGTCGCTCTGAGTCAAGAGGAGGTGGAATCATAATTTTTACTCGCAGTGATATTGACTTCAAATCACGGAATAGTAATATTAGTGGTTGTGACTTTATCTGTGAGTATACTAGTGTAGACATTATTGTAGATAATATCACTATAAATATAAGTTGTTTTTATCGCTCGCCATCAGCTGATATTGCAGATTTTACTAGGTATTTTGAAAGTATTATTGAAAAAACTAATAGTAGATCTAAGCACCAAATAATATGTGGCGATTTTAATGTAAATTTTGATCCTAAGGCAAATGACAAAAATGCACAGTTCTTAAGTACAGTGCTCTCATGTTATGGTTTCGTACAACGTATTAATGAGTAAACGCGCGTACAAGGTTCGTCTAAAACCATTATTGATAATATATTTACAAATTTTGATATTTGCAACTCTAATGTTTTAACGACTCATTTGTCTGATCATAAAATGCAGATTATTTTTTTTCCATTAAAAATTTCACCCGAGAAGGAGGAGGTTAAATATATCTATAAAAGACTTTTTAATAATGAGCTTAATATAGAAAACTTTAAATATCAACTATCTACTGAAACCTGGGATGATGTTTATCTACTCACTAATGCAGATGATAAGTTCAATTGTTTTTGTGATAGACTCAGTAGTATCATTAATAAAGTATTTCCTCTGGTACGAATAAAAGTAGGTGGTAAGACAAATAAAAGGCATCACAAAGGATGGATAAATGATGATATTATAAATCGAGGGGAATTTTTACGTTTACTGTTCAAAACTTACAAATTAACAAATGACGAGCAGCTTAGGATGCGTTATAATATTCTATTAAAGTACCATAAGCAGACTATTCAATCAGCCAAACATCATTACAATGACTCCAAATTTCATGATGCCACTAATAAATCTAAAGTAGTCTGGCAAATAATTCGAAATGAGACTAATGGAACTTACAAGCCACGATATCCCGCTTCTTTTCGCGATAGAAATGGAAATGAAATATCAGATTTTTCTCGTGCTGCACAAGAATTTAATAACTTTTTTTATTGACTCTGTTGAAAATCTCATTCAAAAACTAGGTACTTATAACCCACCTCGAATAATAGACTCTTTGAACTTTAGCATATTTTTAAGTCCAATAATCACGATATACTTTATAAATATCAGTTTGGTTTTCGTAAAGGCATGTCTACTGAAGATGCTTCGGTTTCCTTTACTAACTATATTCTAGAGCAATTGGACAAAAGTAAAAAAGTTGTAGGCATCTTTTTTGACTTTACACGAGCCTTCGACATGGTGAACCATAGTATTCTCCTAGAAAAAATGTATAATTACGGAATAAGAGGGTTAGCCTATGACTGGTTATGTTCCTATTTATCAAACAGAACACAAAAAGTCCTTCTAAGATCTGAAACAGAGGACTATTATTCTGATCTGCGACCGTTAGGTGTCGGGGTACCTCAAGGCAGCACGCTGGGCCCCCTGCTATTTATTTTATTTATAAATAACATTCATGAAAATGTAATGTTTGAACATGTATCACTATTTGCTGATGATACGGCAGCAGTTGCATCAGCTAACGACTTTACGTGCCTCAGTCAATTAGCTAGTAAGGGTAACGAAAATATGGAATCCTACTGCAATAATAATGGTCTGTTACTAAACATAACTAAAACACATTTAGTTTCATTTTCAGTAAGAGAAAATAATTGTAGTATCTTAGTCAAATCATCTGAAAAATCGTTAATACAGAGTCCTAGTATAAAATTCCTAGGCTTGCAAATTGACTACAACCTATCATGGCATTCTCAAATAGAGTATATCATAAAGAGGTTGTCATGTTATTGTTTTTCAATTTTGCAAATGAGGAAATTTGTTAACAAACACACATTGCTAACGTACTACTATGCCTACGTAAATTCCATTCTCAACTATGGTATTATAAACTGGGGTAACTCAAATAGAATAAACGATGTACTTATTATGCAGAAAAAAATCATAAGAACGATGTGTTTCAAACCCAGATCATATTCTTGCAAAAATCTCTTCAAAGGTATGAATATACTAACAGTGATTTCATTATATATTTTTAAATGTGTTGTGTTTGTCAAAAAAAATCCTGAGAAATTTACTCAAAGTTCTGAAGTTGCCCAGTATGATTTAAGGCACGGAAACCACATTAGACTACCTCATCACAAACTAGCACTTTTATCAAATAGTTCCTATGTGATGCCTGTCAAATTGTTTAACCATCTACCTCCTCAAATAAAAAATATTGAAAATCTAAATCTTTTCCAGAACACAATTAAGTCATTGCTATTAAAGCATAGTTTCTATTCAGTCTATGAATACTTTAATACTCCTCTTATCTAGATAAACTGTTGTATGCTGTCTGACTGTTCGTATCTGCATGTATAAGTTGTGTTTACGATTATAGTTATTTTTTATATATATACGTGTATATATGTGTGTGTGTGTGTATATGTGTGAATATGTATATATGCATGTATGTATATATGTGTATGTGTGTATACATGTTTATACTTGTACAATTTTAATTCTATTTATATGTATACTGACGCATTCAATGTATTTTATTATACCTTAAATGAATAAAGAAGTTTATTATTATTATATCATGTATAATACGAAACGGCAAGCAGACACCTTGTTCGTCTCCGAAAGTTCGGAAGACCAAATCCTTCGGAGGCGGTGTCTGTACTTGCCGCGAAGAGATTCCTTTATTTGTGTTACATCCTGGGTGTGCCATTGTTGCACACCCGAACCCCATACCAATTGCTCGATTCTTCGACCACCCTAAGACCGTTTTGTAGCTCGCGCTCTCCGAGGCATACAGTTTAAGGTTATCCTTATAAAATAGATGAGTGACCTTATGCCTCCGGTCACTGGGTGGCCCACATTGATATCCTCTGGTTTGGCGGAGTCCAACAGACAACGGTAGCAGTGAGATGCAGAAGAGGAGATGACTCAGGGAGTCACCCTGAAAAACTGCTCTCCTAAATGCCACCTGCTCTGTCGTGACCCGCTGTGCACCTGTTGTTATGGTGAAGGTCCGCAAGACATTCGAGCAAGTGCAATAGCTCGTGCGATGTTTTATCAAATGCCTTGCGATAATCAATCAAGGCCATCGATAGATTCCGCTTGTATTGCACAGAATCCTGTGTAATACAGCGGTCTATCAGCAGGCTGTCTCTGCAACCTGCCATGCCCTTTTTGGCATTACGCTGTTCGTGTGTCTGCTGGAAGACCGGATCGACAGACCTCAGTGTCCTAGCATACAAGATACAAGTAAATATCTTGTAGCAGGAGTTGAGGCAAGTGATCGGCCTATAATTCTTCGGGTCGGAAAGATCCCCCTTTTTAGAGATAAGCACAGTACGTCTCTCGATGAACCAGTCTGGAATCTGCTGCCCCTCGTTCAACCATGAGTTGAAAACTCGCGCCAGACGGCGGTGAGTGGAAGGAAATTTCTTCCACCACCAGTTGTTAATGCCGTCTGGGCTTGGGGCAGCGAAGTTCTTGCTACCAGCAAGTGCTTGTTGGACGTCCCCCGTACTGATTGCCGGGCATACTTCTTCCGGCTCTTCAAGATGTTTGTAGCACAGAGCCTCGAAGTGTGCAATTGCTGGAGTGTCGCTATTGAATGGACGTGTCGTTTCGTAGATTCCTTTCCAGATGGTTTCGACATCTTCTACAGTCGGCGGATTATCTATAATACGCTGTGGCGTTTGAAAGAGGCGGGAAGGATTGGTACGGAACAAATTGTTTTGCTCCATACTCCTCACCCGCCTCTTCAACGTTTTTTTTATAGCCATGAACGCTCGGATCCTATCTAGACAGTCTTGTTTGATGGTAAGTGGGCAGGTCATTGTGTTGAACCTAAATGACCGGTCCATCGCCCAGGATACGAGTAGGTTATGTCGCAAAACTTTAGTATGTTACGAAAAACATGAGGATTTTAAACTCACTAATACTTTACATTTGCTTATGAAAAATACTGTTTAGAAAAAAAATTTGCGTTTCGTCACTAAAACAAGTATTCTTGAGATAATTCGAATTTTGGACAATTCCCGTCATATTATCACAAAACTCAATTCGTCCAACCGATTTTCGGTAAGTTGGTGTAAAATATTCGACTCATAGGGATATAATTGTAGTTTTTTAAAAACCTTCTTGAGAGTAGTAGGGGATACAACAAAATTTTATTAACCGGGATCTGACATGTTGAGGATTAACAACCATTCAATTTGTTTTAAAATTAACTTATTAACATTCAAAACGACGAATTAAATATTGTCAGCAAGTCTTAGCAAAAAGCCGTGTTTGGATATTATACTGCAGACTTTTTAGAACCCGGTAGTGTTAAACTTGAAAATAAAAATGACGAATATTTAAGTTTAAAGTTAGAAGCTCTCTCGGGGTGGTATAATGAGTTTACATAAAAAGTGTACCTCTAAAGCTTTATTATTATTTGCAGAACCCCAACTTAGAGCCAATTTACTTTATCCTACGACTATATTTACAAGAAACTTTTATAACAGCATTCATTAAACTGTTAGATTAATTCCTTGTACAAAAAGAGATTAAACAGATATTTTCTTTCTTTTTGTTTAATAATTCTCTACAGTGTGCTATTTTATGATGAATTTATGTTCTATTTATATAGTTTTAGAAAATGTTAACAGTGCTCACTTTTGGTAAGATTATAAATGAGTAACCAAAGCGTGGAGTGTGACCCAAATTGAATGAAGAGCTAATATTCCATATAAACGAACCATTTCTTCTAACGCTTCCCTCAAATGATATCTTCGTGTTAAATGGGAAAGATCTACCTGAAGCCGTACAAGAAATATAAACAAATTTGAGAGGCTCTACCTCCGTTAAACTACAAATTTTGAAATGTCTTAGAATTCGTAATTCACCAGAACGTGTCTTCGACCAAAAAATCGACGGTCTTTTCTTTTATGTAAAAAAAAAGTTATTCAGAGAGTACTCACGATGACGTGATAAAAAATTATAAAAAAAAAGTAGAGAGTACAAAGTTACAGCCAAAAAATGAAAACCAAACTATACCAAGGAACTGAGAACGGCTACCTAAAAAAATGACAAGCGTCGAAACAGATAGCTAAAAAAATTTCAATTCGCGAGTGGTCGGTAGAATTAGAATAAAGAAATCGGTAGAACCAAAGACAGCTATCGGTGAGACAGCAAATATAATTTAAATCAACGAAAAAAACATCAAGTCGACAAAATCAGAATTGGAAATCCGAAAGAATTAAAAGGGGAAATAATCGGGATTAAACTAAATGAAAAAAATGCCCACAAAACATTTTTGAAGTTAATAAAAATAAAGTATTTATTTCACAATGAAAACTTTTATTACAAAAAGCGTGGCAAAAAAAGTTGTTTTAATCAATAAGAGCTGCAAATTAAAAAAACTTTTTTGAAATTGTCAGACAAAACGACCGAAAATCACCATTTTCCTTGGAAAAATCAGAGTTTTCTGAAAAAGATAGTCGAAAGCCATACTGAAACCATAAAAAGAGTCCCTTCTGGATTGTTAAAAAAAGATGGCGAAATCGCGGCGAGACAAACAAGCAAAGAACTCAAAAAAGTTCCATTTTGAAAAATCGTTTGAAAGATTTCCAAACGAGGAACGATGCCTGATTTTGGGATTCAGTGCTTACACGTTAGACTTGATACCAAGAGATCCCGCGGTCGAATCCTAGCTAAGGCATGAATATATAGTGACATTTTTAAAATACCAAGACGATAACACTGTTGACTAGAGAGTTGTTGTGTGGCAGAAGACGATTAGTCACTACCTATCTCTACTAAGTTCGAGTCTCAGCTACGGCATAAAGCAAATGTCCGGGGGTATGGTGGTTGTGCGCGTGTCTGTCCTGGTTGAGTGATGATACTGATGATATAGCAATGTATTAAACTGCGCCAGGAAGTTCATATAAATAAGGCATTAAAAAAATGTTTTGAAGTCTAATACAAGGACCCCCAGTCCGTGTATTAGACGTCAAAAAATGTATCTATAAAAAGGAACCAAAAAATAAATCATATTAATCATTAGTCTGAATAAACTACAACGAATAAATGTTGTCTGATTTTTCTTAGTTGTTACAACGAAGAATTGTGAGGCCAAGAGCCGAATTCAATCGCAACGAAGAAGTGTTGTGGTTAAATAAGAAAATCCAACAATCATCCATTCATTGCAGTAACTTTGTCCTCCGAAAATGTGATTCGAAAGTGATAAAAATCCTCGAGGTCAAAGCCTTCAGCATAAAAATATATCGTGAAGATAATAAAGTTTTAAATCATATCTAATTTCAGTCTTTAACAGTATAGTGCAATTCGGTAGTAGTGATGAAGTTCATTCAATTTCACTTTTTAATTTTAAGAGAAATATTTTAAAATAAATCAATGGTGACGTCAAGCTGCTTTCGAGCGACAAGGCTTGACAGTTGCGACCGGGAAGTCAGTGTTGTCTTTTGTAGCAATGACATATTTGACATTGCTACAAAAGACATTCTTTTATCAAAGAAAGTTTCCTCTAGTTTTAAAAACAGAATCAGAGAGTATTCCGAAACGTCAACTCCAAATCATCTAAAATATTAGACATATGTTTCATTTTTTAGATTAATGTTTGTATTAATATTTGTTTAGGTGTGAGACATTTTTAAATAGGAAAAAACATTTTTACAAAAACCAATCTAGGACATCTTTTTGGCGCATATGTTTATTTAACAATTTTTTTAAATAATTTATGGAACAGTGGCTTAATACACATAGAAGGTGAGAAGAAAAAAAAAGGAAAATTTGCTATTAATTTCATACATAAATTCTGCAATTTTTTTAAATGTATCTCTGTCTTCTGCTCTTAGGCATGTCCCTATTATTATATCATAATAATTTAGATTTGATGGAACCAATAACTCACATCACATAATTATTGTTTCAGAGTCTAAATTAGATTTAAATTGAAGTGGATGTTTTAACTTATAGTAACCATTTCGTAGATTATTTTTCACTTGTTCAACGAACTTTAATTTATTATCAAACGAACATTTTTAACAGAGTTTACACCTTCTAGATCTGAGCCATTCAAACGTATTGTTAAATCTAAGTCTGGTTTATTAACAAGAATATGTTACTTATTTAGGAAAATCTAAATTTATTTTGTTTTGTGCATCGATATGGTTGGCTGAAAACTATAATATCGTGTTATCAAAAATTATCTTAGTCAAAGGTGGTCATGGATTCTAAAATAATTTTCAAAGCTAATGTCGTACGTTTATAGCACTTAAGTACTTAATTAATTATATGCTTATTCTGCACTTCCCTTGATATACATTCAGGACTACTGTTTGTGTAGATTTTATAATTATTATATTTGCATATATTTTTGCTTTATTGGCAATTTTAGAAACTTATTGAAACATCCTGTATATGAATTTTATTTAAACATAATATATTTGTAGACAGATTAATGTAAAATATATAGTTCATAATTATGATTTTAAAATTCAGCATTAATTCTTCAATAATCCAAGCAATGCCCTGGGTAGCTACTGTCAAGTGCTGACTAATGAAAAACTATAGAAATAGTAAATGGAAATGTTAAGAAAGAGGTATGTGGCAGTTAGTTGATTTTTGGGGCTGCTCCAATGTAGAGCAAGAAACACATCTCCCTCCCAGGCAAGTTGGCCTGATAGGTTTTATTCCTAGTATTACAACAAATAGAATAGCTCTCCGTTGCCAAGCGAGTTACATTTTAATATTTCATTCTAAACTAACGTAAGAAGCGATGGGGTGGTCAACCTCAGCGTGATATACGGTAGAGGCTCCGTGGGGGTGGCCAACACCGTTACGTGACATTTGGGGAGACACCTACCCCTTCGTGACATACGTAAAATCACATGCGTGACAATATTTTTAATAACTTTATATATCGTATTTTGTTATATTGGCCAGTGTTATTATTATATACATATGTTGTTATATTCGTCAGTGTTATTGTTATATACATATTTTTGTTTGTTTTTTATTACTATGTATGTAGATTGTATTTGTAGTTATTACTTGCTTTTTTGTAACTCACAATGTAAGAATGTTTGTCTTCAAATCTTGCATCCTTAATTTAAGACACTTCCTGACAACCAATTGATGATATTTTGCACAGTTGCTAAGGTCGAATGAAAATACAATATTCCACCGTTACTTTTGTAAATAATTTATTGTGTGATAATAATTTAATTAAGGTACTTATGACTAAAAAGTAGAAAATTAAAAAATATATTTTTTTTCAAAAACTTGCTTTTCTTAGTTGTACTAAAAAGTAAAAAATAATTTCTTTGCCAAAAAAAGCCAAAGAAAAAAAAGGCGTGCGCACTTTGTACAATTTGCGTACAATCATTCAAAGCGCGTACACCTTGCTTTTTTATTTTTTTTTTAATTTTTTTTTCATGGTAAAATGATTGTTAATCATTAATTAAAATAAAATAAAATAAAATAAAAATAAAATTATGATAATCATTTTTTGATTGTCAAAAAGTATGGGCCGTAACTTGACAAACTTTGACAAAACTTACAAAAGGACCACCATTGATCAAGATAATTTTTGATAACACGGTATATCTGAACATTGTCTGCATAAAGTTGCATACTACAATATATGGACCCTTTTACAAATCAAAAGTGGATAATATACTAAAATGGAGGGGTTCAAAAACACAGCCTTGGGGTACCCCAAATTAGGTTTTAGACTATGGGGCCATTTTTAAATGCTCTTGTTTTTTATGTGCATATTATTTTCAGTCAATTCTCACACATTGACTAGGCTTTAAAATACGCAATATCTGTCTATTTTAACATGAATTGTACCACTTATGCTTTCCAGAATGTCAATGGTGTCAACTCGAAAATATTGGTATTTTATTAAAGGAGACTAGCAGATTTTAAATTTTGAATGAGTTTGAAAGTCTTTAAATTTTATAAATAAAGATAATAAACGGAACAAAACAAATTTCAAAAACTATGTTTAGATTGTACGCCGTCGACAACTATATGGTATAAAAGAAAATTGAACTACTTGAACCGTTGACGAAACTATTATAACAAAATGACAAACAGGATAAAAAGCTCTATGTCAACATAAAGAGGATTTATGTCCGTAATCCTAGAGAAAACAAGACTGTCGATGATTCTCATATTTTATTCATTTAGATTAACAGCGCGTGTGTTTCACAATCAGAATGGATTCGGTATACACACATTTTATTACCCTACGATGCGGAAACACTTTTTTATCGTTTGAAAACATTTTAACGGTATACTTTTTATTCGGGATTATCCTTTTTCCCTTAAAAGTAACAAGTTACATGAAGGGTCTCTCATAAGGTTTCTAACTGTAAATATTTTTATGCATTTTTGTAATTTAATGAAGATCTTAATTTTCTTTTCGAAATACAAAATAAATAACTTATAGTTATTTATAATTGTTGTTGTGTATTGACTTTTCTACTAAAAATAACAATTTATGGCGTAAGTTACAGATTAAATTCTCATAATAACTACTTTACATTTAACTGTTTCATTTTTCATCATTTTCACTCGATGTATATATATATATATATATATATATATATATATATATATATATATATATATATATATATATATATATATATATATATATATATATATATATATATATATATATATATATATTAATAAAATTTGAAATAAATGTTATGAATATACAGGGTTCGGGATCCGGCAACACATTGTTATCCTCTATGTCGTTCAGACTAGTTGACGTTTGTCTCTGAACGCCAGGAAGAATAATTTCAAGTGATACTTAGTACCTCAGGGTCAATTAGTACAAGTGTTTTAAAACAATTCGGAAAGGGTCGAAAATTCAAATTTACAACAATGGGGAACAAGCTGACAAACCTAAAAAAAACTTGTTTAGTTGTATTCAACAGAGATTTTAAAATTCTAACCTAAAAATTTTCTGTCTACAATTTTTGGTTAAAAACTTTTTCATGGAAATTAAATTTAGTTCGGGATTTTCCCCGTAGATGACGTAATTTTAAAATTCGTAGTTTAATGACGAATGTCCCCCGTTGGAAACACTCGGATGTAGCCCCGCTGACTTTCGAGTCGGAAGCTCAGGGTACTGATTGGTAAATCAGACCCCGTTCACAATCTTCTAGACTTGAGACACTGCTTGTGACGTAGCAAGATTACAAAATCTAATTGATCCACTGAGTCGCTACTGAACAGCTCGGACTATCTTAATGACAGTTTCATACGCTAGAAAGAATTCTATGGGTGGACTTCACCACTGTAGAATTGCACTCTAACAATCACTTGCAATATTTTTTGTCACAATGTTATGTTAAATTGCTGGAAATTTTCTTGCTGAACTTTTTGTAGTTTGATCATGGTTGTCAATAATTGAATAATTATAACTACCTTCATCATAATTGACCCCATAACTTAGAAATAGTGAACTTTCTCAGATTTTGCTTCAGCTTTATTTCTATCTCTTTTTATATTTTCAGACTAGGCCTTTTATAGGAAAACTTGTCTCAAAATAATCTGGAACTTATTTATTTCTGACTTTATTACTTCTTCTAACTTGTTTGAATTGAGCAAGACCTAAAATCTGTGAAGAAAAAAATCGTTTCTCCGACAATGGTCGTTAGTTTAAATAGAGAATGGTGAGCTCCGGCTTCGTCCCTCGTTCATGTCTTTTAACTTATACAAAGACTAATCTTGAAACTTGTCAATTTGAAAATACTAATCCTTGTGGTTCCGCCATCTTTTGTACGATCCGGAAGAAACATTTGCTATGCGCCTCGGTTCGCTCTCTATTATCTCGTCTCAAGAAATGAAGATTTTCACGATAGGACACGTAACCTTTTTTGTCCTTCAGTCTGATCGGTTTTAAAAAACTATTTAATTTATACTACCTCAATACATTAGTCACGCCCACAAAAGTGTTTTATAAAAATTTTAAATTATCATTTTTAAACCAGATTTCTTCGACTTTTTTGCGCGGTTATGCAGTTTCTTATCTTTTAATAGTAGCTCCACAATTTTTGGTTTTCAATATTTTAAAATTGGTTCAATATTTCTAAATTTCATATTTCGTGATAAAGACGCCAATTTTTTATATTTTCCATGCGAGAAGTGCCGTGCCATCTCGAGATAACACTGATGAATTTTAAATACAGTATTCCTATTTTTAGGACTTAATTCATTCATTAGCGTTACGCTCGATGACAATATAAGTACAGACATTTTACTAAAAAGATGTATTATTAAAAAAAGTCAAAAGGCAAATTAGTCCAATGTATGTATGTAGGACAAGCAAGTGATCAGCTCAAACTAGGTTTAAGGTGCATATGACCCAACTCAAATATGAAAAAATAGAAACATAACGAAAAATAAAACTAGATGACTTTGAAGAGCCTAAACTTTAAAACGTATATAATAATTTAAAAACAAATTAAGCTCCTCTTCTTAGTAAAAGTTTAAAATATAGAGTGGAATGAAAAATAATAACTGAAAATTTTTTTGCTAATTATTATTTACTAACTTTTACAAATCTTATCACAGATAAGTTTAACATATATCTTTTTAAACAATTATTTTCCGGCTATTTGCCAAAACGCTGAAACTTGGATTACAAGAAAGATAATATGCACATTATGTTCAGTACAACTGACTCATTAATGAGTCAGTTGTACTGAACATAATGTGCATATTATCTTTTTGTAATCCAAGTTTCAGCGTTTTGGCAAATAGCCGGGAAAATAATTGTTTAAAAAGATATATGTTATACTTATCTGTGATAAGATTTGTAAAAGTTAGTAAATAATAATTAGCAAAAAATTTTGTTATTATTATTTTTCATTCCACTCTATATAATAATTTAACTTTTTTTTAGATTAATTCATATTTGAGTGACCACTTCAAAAAAATTTCTAATCCCTCGATTCCCCCCGCGGTATTGTTGCCTTGTACAAATCTTTTTTCTGTCATTCTTCACAAAATATGACACAACCCATTAACATATTTTACCCAAAGCCGCTGCTGAATACCACAACTATTGAATATTAACCTGGATTAGTTATTACATGTTTTAATAACTTATTTTTATTAAAGTGCAGCGTCTGCTTTAAAATGAAGAAATTAGTTTGAGAGTATAAAGCCTTAACAACTATAAAAGCCATCATAGGTTAACGAACACACAGTTAAAACTTGTTCGATTAAAATGATTTTATGTATGCGGCAGCAATTAAAATGTCAGCCGGTGTGGACATAAAAAAATTAAAACAGATAAAGCAAACCGTCCAAATAAACGAACAGGAAACTACTGCGCCGAAATATTCAGACTCATTCACATTTCAATTTATTTCTGAAACGATATAAAATTCGCATAAAGAGTACATTTTTACAGTGGTAGGAAAAATAAAAGTTATTTCATTTCTATTCGTAAAATATTTACGAATGCAGTCTTTGCTTTAGTTCAAACTTCAACAATGTCATCGTTAGAAACTGCCCAAACGCTACTAAATGCTAGTAGTTATTTTTGTATTTGACATCAAAGAGGTGTATTTAAAATTAAGTCATACTAAACTGTTTTTTTAAAATACATACCTATAACGTTTATAGTGTACGAAAAGAACAAATTCTCTATAGTCTTTTATTTTATTTTCTAGGTACCTAGTACCTAGTGTGACGTACTTCCTTGCTCTACGCAAGAGCAGAAGTGTCATTTGACGCCCAACACTACGGCGGTGCACACGGTACGGAGATCTCGGGCGCCAGTTTCTGTTTAGAGTGCAGAAACACCACTTTACTCTATCGGCGGGACGATAGAGGCCGGGCAACTGCAGTGAAGATACGGCTAAGCCAGGGGTCGGGAAAAAGGACCATACGAGAAGTTTCATACCTCTCACCACTACTCAATGGTTAGGAATTGACAAATGATATTGGCTATCGATCTATCATTATTTGAAGGTGTAATCCAATGCAGCTCAGGGTATTTTCCCGCTGAGTAGTTGTTTCCTTCAAATCATATTTAATAACAGTAGTTTAGTCCACCCGGGCTAGAGGTCGCCGTTCTCGGTACTTGCTTCGCAAGTCGCTATCCGCCACAGTGACATCTATGATGTCGGTCGGATAGTAGCATTTAGACCATACAAGAAGTGTCATACCTCTCACCACTACTCAGCCTATACTATGCATTTGTATTATTACTGGGAACAATTTAGTTCTGCTCAAGCCATTTTAAAGAGTGGTTTTTACCAGCAAACAGGTAGGTCGAAAAACTTTAATTAGCATCCTGTTTCAATTTTTTTCAAACAAACAAACAAACAACTTTTACAATAAAACTTAAAATAGTTTCTCTTGATTATTATTTTAAATTAAGAGAATTTGAAAAAGTTTTATAAATAGATCCAGAAATAAATTTTAAAAGAATTTAATTTTTGCAACTCAAGACGTTTCGAATTTACTAGCAAATAACTATGTTCTATCTACCCCTTTAAGGGGTTGTAACTTCTGTTATTAGAAGTTCGTCTTCACTATTTTTAAGTGCAGGAGCCATGTTGTAAACAAAAACACGTATTCAACGCGACCGACGATGGTTAACACTGCTTCATAAGCATACAAGCAATCGAAAGTTACCGTCGATGGTCGCGTTGATCAGTTGATGCGCTTGAATCAACCCACTTTCGTTGTAGCCCATAAAAGCAGTACTACGAATTTGTTGAAAACCGATAAACGCGACTGACGACGGTCGCAAGGAAACCAGACCTTAAGGCAGACAACAAATGTATTGTTTCAAAATATGTAACGGTAGTATTTTTAATAACTTTTAGTGAATTTCCTGCTCTCTATATAAATTTAATTAATAATACTCCATCTAGTTACAGAAAGACAAAATGACTAAAATATTATATTATGTTTGAAACACGAGTTCCATAAAAATATATAAAGGCAGCACCATAATTTATTTAAACATGTTTGTCTTATACCTAACCTTTCATCTCAACTTTGTCGTGATAGAAGCTAGAACAGACCGTACTAATAATAGCGAACAAGCGATCGAGTGACAGACGAACAAGCAGACATGCTGGAAAGTTTTTGCCGGGCGGCATCAACAGTAAGGCTCATTGAAGCTATTAATGTCCCATAATAATCAGCCTTTGTGAACGGGGATATAAATGTTATATATCAATTTAGCCTTGCTCAGTGAATGGTAAATGTGATAATACATCGTGGACTGGGGCAGTCATCTGTAGTGTAACTCGATCGAGCTAGCCTCTATTGTACCTTTCAATTTGCGAAAAATCGAATTTCGCCTACAGGGGTTATCGTTCTATGGTTAATTTCAAAATGATACGGTCAAGTATGCTTTGAATTCCTTGTTTTAAGTAATAGAGCAAAATAGTAAATTATTCCTGAAAGAGGTAATTACGTGACAGTTAGTTTGTACCTTGCCCGATTTTACCGCTAATTTTGGAGCCAAAAAGTAAAAATCCAAAGCGAAGGAAACCAACAAAAAATATGTCTCATAAGAACGAAAAAATTAAGAAACATGTTTAGAAAGAATCAATTGATATGATATGGACTTTAATTTACTTAGCCCTCTAATAAATATAGAAGTATTTTATACGCTACTGAAAAGCTGTTTAAATTTTTAATACGTGTGGAAGCACGTTGATTATCTTTGAAGCAAAGATACAAAGTTTTTGATTTATCGATTCAGTGATACTGATACTAAATTTTATTTCGTTTCATATGTTTTGAGTGTGTATATTTTGATGAATCAGTTATCGGTATGGGTTTTACAAGACAAGTTCTAGTTCAAGATATGCATCTAAGAAGTTTACAAACTGAGAATTATTTACTATCATTGCATCGCACAAGGTAAAGAACATTTTTTGAATTTTCAACTAGTCAGTAAACTACTCGGCAATGTTTGACTTAGTCTCCTCCAACTTTTGCTTAAGAGGAATGAGAATTTTACCTTTGATTAATGCATGTCATCAGCATATATTATAAAATCGGGATATAGATCATATACTTCCCAAATCATTAATATAAATAAGAAATAGTACTAGCCCCAGTACTAATCCTTATGGTACTCCATACTGAATGTCTAATGCGTGAGAATTTTCTCTGCTAAGAGTTACAAATTGCTTTTTATCTTCTAAGTACGACTCCACCAAGCTTAAGTTATTTTTATTAAATTTGTAAAAACTCAATTTCTCGAAGAGTTTATTAATAATAATAATAATAATGGATTTATTGCCCAACAGAATACTCCAGTTACAGGACAATTCTACGAGATATAATATATAAAATACAAATTATAAATATACAAAAACAAAAAAATAATAATAATAAAGAAATAAAGTAAAGTACTTATATCCTACAAAATGCAACTTGTCAATAACAAAATATAAAGGACAAAAAACAGTTAATTGTAAAGATTCAGTTATTTAACCTACAGTAACTTAGAATTAAAATTAATTGAAAATTACGGGTATAAAATTAAGTTTGGGTTACATGTCTCTAATGGATAGTTTTATGGTCTTGGAATAATTATTTGAAGAAAGACTAAATATGTCACAATGTCCACCAAGGGAATTATACATTTCCATCATAGAATAAATAGGCGATTTAGCCAGAATATTTGTTCGCTTTAGTGATAGTGCGAAGGTCGATGTTTGACGGGAGCCTAAACGTGGAATTCTGAAATTTATTTGGGAGAGAAGTTCGGGGCTGTCTATTGTATTATTGATAAGTTTGTAAATATACATTAAATTTGACATAGTTCTTCTACATTCTAGTGAGTCCATATTAAATCTTATTAACATTAAATAATTCGGATATCCCTGTTCGAGGTACTGGTGATCTACTTTAAATGATAAGTATTTTAAAAACTTCCGTTGAACAGACTCTAGTGATTGTGAGTGTACCTCATAAATAGGATTCCATATCTCAGAACCATACTCCAATTTAGAACGCACAAAACAAAAATATAGTGTTTTTAATGCTTGCGCATTAGTAAAATTTTTTGAATTTCTTATTACAAAGCCAAGTATTTTTAACGCAGATTTTGCTATTGAATTAATGTGTCCTGCGAATTCTAATCTGGAATCGAACAGTATACCCAAATCTTTAATATTTTCACACCGCGATAGAGTGATGCTGTTAAAACTATACGAATATTCAACTGAATTAACCTTTCGTGTATAAGTCATAACTTTACATTTTGAAATATTCATATGTAACTTATTTACTAGGCACCAGTTCTCAATGACATTTATTTGTTCCTCTAATCTTGTACAATCGTCTACTGTAGCAACTTCACTAAATAATTTTAGATCATCCGCAAAGAGAAGTTTGTTGCAATTCAATGCGTCACATAAATCATTGATAAATATTGAGAATAGGAGCGGACCTAAATTCGATCCCTGAGGTACGCCAGAGGTTGCAACATATGTGTTTGACTTGAAACCATTATACTGAACATATTGTAATCTGTCTTGTAAGTAGGATTCAAAAAATTTAACAAGTATATGACTAAAACCACAGTTATTCAGTTTGCTAATTAAAAGTCTATGATCGATGCGATCAAAGGCCTTTGAGAAGTCGGTGTATACCACATCTACTTGCCCTCGTTTGTCTAGAACATTTGAAATAAATTGGGTTAGACAAGCTAGATTTGATATTGTAGAGCGATTTTCCATAAAGCCATGCTGACAGGTAGAAATTACGTTTTTTATAGCGGGATATATTACGTTGTACACCGAGACCTCGAAAACCTTTGCAAAATTGGGCAGAATAGAAATACCTCTGTAGTTATGAATATCACTTATGTCACCACTTTTATGTATGGGACAAACTCTAGCCAGTTTCCAGCATTCAGGGAATTTAGATGTTCTTAACGACAGATTGAATAAAATTAACAGTGGAACAATAAGTACATTAGAGCAGTCCTTTATCAGGAAGCTGGGAATCTGGTCATGGCCAGAGGTCATTTTATTCTTTAACTTTTTAATGGCTTTAGATATGTCAACTTCTGACAGTTGTATAAGATTAATGCACGGAAAGTTAGATGTATTATTGATAGGTAATAATTCGTTTGATGGCCTTAAATATACACTATTAAAGTAGTTACTAAATCCCCTCACAATGCTTTGAGGATTGTCATGAATTATATCATTATTGTGCATTTTACCCGGTATCCTCGTTTGGCCTTTCTTATTATGTATATAGGACCAAAATTGTTTGGGATCACCTGTTAAATCAGTTTCAACCGTACGTATGTATAATTTATATGCTTCAGAAATTTGTGATTTCACCAGTGCCCTAATGCGCTTAAAATCTCCAGAGTCAGTATCTTTATGGGATTTATTATACTTTTTACGATACTTGTTTTTCAGTTTTATATTCTTTATTATTTCCGGTGTGTACCATATAGGGTATTTGCGTTTCTTATTTGTAAAAGTAGGAACATGCAAGTCAAATATTGAATTGAGTTTTTCATAAAAACGTTCACTAGCCACATTGACGTCCGTAAATTTTTTTAGAAAGTTCCAATCAGTATCAAGTAGTGAATTATACAGTGCGTGATAATTGGCTTTTTTGAAGTTATAACTTTTATTATTTATATTAGTAGGAAATTTAGGGTGGTTAATAATTTTTGGTAAGATGGAAATTTTTAAAGCTGGGTGAAAATCATCTTCTCTTATTAGGGGAATGTTATCGCGCGTGACATTACAATTTACCAGATCAGATATCACTAAGTCTAATAATCGCCCATTCATGTTTACGATGTTGTTTAATTGTGACATATTAACAAATTCTACAAACGACTGCATCATTTGACCTTTTCTATCAACTACGTTATTATTATAGGTTGGTACATTGAAATCTCCTAAGATTAGTGTATTATTACTAGTATTTATAATCTGTTCAAATATATTAAGAAATAGTTCGAAATCATCAAGCGAGATGTGAGGTGGTACGTATACAGCATAAACAGAGAGGGTAAAACAATTATTGAGTATACATTTACAACCAATGATATCTACAGAAGGTATAATATTTATGACATGAGACAAATCGATAGTTTCTAGAAACAACTCACTTTTTATGGCTATTAATGCGCCTCCACCAGTAGAACGTTTAGTAACTTCAAAGTTACGATCACATCGTATCACTGTATAGTTCCATGGAAAATATTCAGAACTGAGTACATCGACTGAGAGCCAGGTTTCCACTAGTGCCACTAAATCATACTCACAATCACTAACTGAAGAGAACAATTCGTATAAAAGATGCCACCATAAACATATCCACTTTAGGCAAATTATCAGATTGGCCCTTTGAAAAACCTTGATCAGTCATTTTAAAATATCTGTACAACTACAATAAGCGGTACTATAAAACACAATTATATATTTATATCAGAACAGTCACTAACAAATCAACCAGTCTAATAACACCATATTGTACATGTTTATATAGAATGTCATACTTTGTTAATTTGTTTGTATTATTATTTTTAAGTATTTTATGAATGAATTGATTTTTAGTTTTCTTTTTTCTGTATATATGTATATTAATACAAATCTTACTCTGTACCCCATACAAGTTGTAAATAATCTACTTAATTGTGAATAAAGATTTTAAATTTGAATTGGAATTGGTAAACATCTGATTGTGTTGCTTCCCGGCGCAACGACTACCGAATATTGTATGGTGTGACGTCACAGTCAATAGTAGCTCATTTCGGGCCACTTCAATTTTATCGCTGTTTAGATCCTTCATACTGATCGCGTGGAATTAGAAATCTTATTTTTTTGTGAAGTACACGTTTTATTACAACGTTACGCTATGTTTTTTAGTATTATTTTTATTTTTTAAATTATAGGCAAGTTCCCTATTCATAGTGTACACTTCAACTGAGAAATATCCTTCTTTCACCACAATACTTTGCTAAATCTTTCTTTGCTAAAATTACCACAACGCCATGTATGTATATGTTTTATGACAGCCAGTCACATTAATGTGACCCTCTCTAAAAGTAGTTCACTGTAAGCTATCAAACAAAAGTAACGGAATGACTCAAACCACTTAACTTTCGAACTACAACAGACCATAGCATAACGTAAACTGTACAATGTTATTTCGTTTATAAAAGGAAATATGAAAATTAAACCCATAATTAAACCTTGTGTACCGAAAAATCCCTTAGTTGTTTGTTTATTTGTCGGCATTCCACCTCAAACATGCTCATTATAAAGGCAAACGTATAAAGTTTCACAATGATATCAGGATAAACTGGGATGGTATAATAATAATTACTGAGTTCATTATAAAATAATAGGGGTAATGATAATTATATTAGCACAGATCTACTCGAACACATATGCTAATGTCAGAGGTGCTTTGCTGAGCTGTTAATAAAGAAAGTCGCATGTAGAGCGTGTTTTAATTAGAGCTGGTAATTAGTGACATTGCGCAAAGGGTGTTGCATTGTTTACACGGACTACCTGTCCTTGCAATTTCTTTACCAAGTGGTGTGGAAATTTCCATTACAGGGTGGCTCGTTTGAAATGTGTTGATCCACTTTTTCATGCAAATTACTTCACAGTTACGTATTCAATTAACTATCACTTAAAATGTTCGAAACCAGGGATTATCATATCATTAAAATAAAGAACGGAAACTCTCACAGCTTGAGCCGATATTTAAATATTTGCTTTAGTCCGCGTCAACTGCAGATTTCTACGTGTCTCCCACGGATACACGTGTTATCTTCAGGATAAGTTCCCCTTCGCAAATTCAAATGTTGCATATACAAACTCTTGTAAATTGTAAACTATAACTTTTGCAAGGTTTCAATTACAAAATTTTCGTTAGTATGAAATCTTGTCCAAGACTTTTAAAGTTAAAATTTTTTTTCTACTTATACAAACATTTGATATTCAAAAAATATCTTTTAATATTATTGAAAATTAATCAATTACCCACGTTAAAGGTGAGTAAAGTTCTTGTGTATTTTCGAAAATGGGTTATTATGAAAAAAAAAATTTTCGTTATCAGTTTCATTAGACATATCAATCAATTATTTGTCCACAGAGAACGCCAGTCAATTTACTGTTCAGTCATTATTCGTCCTAAAAGAATAGTTCGGGCTCTTTTAATTATTTTGGCAATCAATTCTATTGGCATTTAATCATAAGTGGATCATAGTAGAATGAAAGCTAGGTCGTTTATCGACTCTCGGATGAAGCTAAAGTCCAGAAGGATTGAAATAAGTCAAGATTATATTAACCATCTCATTTAATCAACTTCTAGAGGGTCAGAGGATGTGTGAGATTTTAAATAACACTTATTTACATATTTCTTTTTGTAACGATCCACTTTTTGATCGTATTTGGCATAAAAGAAAATTTACGTTTATTTATGACCCTGTTAGTTATGTAAAACCTGCACAATTAAACAGTAGGTTGTCTATAACACTATGGTTTTAATGAATACCTATATAGCCAGCGAGCGCCGGAAGCGGCTATAGCTTGGGTAGAAAACCCTGCCAGATGCGAAGGGGAATATTGGGTGACTTAAGCACGAATATGCTAATTTCTTTGTATCTGAAAAGTGACTGATGATTGATTAATGCATAATCAACATTGTTTATTTTTATAGTGTTCGGTATGTATTAATCTTTGATATTATGCAAGAAAAATTTGTCTCTAGTGGAGAAGTCTAACGTTACATCATCACTTGTAAGAGTATTCCGGTGCAAAAAATGAAACAATGAGTCATATATGGTCAGTCTAGTAGAGAACGCTCACGGACGTTTGCATAGAGCGTTGTGTGATTTCATCAATATGTCTCAAAGAGAGGAGTGCAGATTATATACTGTATTACCACAGCCAATACATTGTGTCGTATATCCATTTCATCATTCCATCATTCATTTGGACCGGGGCACTCAATTAGCTTCCATACGCTATGCTGCACAATTTTTTTTGTTTCGTTTAACCTGTTCCGTCTAGTTTAAGAACTAGGGGGAGTATGTAATATTTAATTTTAGTTAAATGTTATGTGTAACTTGAACGTTATAAAACATTCCACTTGGTTGTGTTACTGTTTTAATTTCCTTTTATAAGTACTGTTTATGTTTTATTGTTTTAAGAACCCAAGTTATAAACTTTTACGTCAGTGTTAAGAGTTAATATTATGTAAATTATTGTTATGAATGCATTTGTTTTATTTTTCAAGTAAGTATGTGGTAAACATAGAAATTTCTGGAAACTCAAAGTAAGTAACAGTAATTATTATGTAGCTTATTTGTAGTACATTAAAACTTATGTTGAACTTTACGAGTAAGATAAGTATTTCTAGTTTAAAACCAAATTCATTGCTTTTTCAGTTTTTAGCGGGAGACATACATTAGAGTTATTGTAGATAATATCAAGCTATTATTATTAGTGACAAGTGTAATTGGTGGCGCTCAATTAAAACAAAAATAAAAAATAGATTTAATTCTGATTCCATCTGCCTACACTTTAGAGATTTTATCTTTGCCTTCAAAGCTAATTTGGGCATTATTTTAAATAACTATCCATTCCTACATATTAAAAAATTTGAGTTTTGTAGAGAATCCCAAGTTATACTTGGCGTCCAACGTGGGGCCCAATAATAAGAAAGGTGGTTCGATTTTGGCTCTATTTTTTTGTTTACTTGTACGTAATTTTAATTCAATTATCAATTCCTACATATTACAAAATTTGCATTTTGTAGAGAATCCTAAGTTATACTTGGCGTCCAACGTGGGGCCCAATAATAAGAAAGGTGGTTCGGTTTTGGCTCTATTTTTTTGTTTACTTGTACGTAATTTTAATTCAATTCTCAATTCCTACATATTAAAAAATTTGCATTTTGTAGAGAATCCTAAGTTATACTTGGCACCCAACGTGTGGGGCCCAATAATAAGAAAGGTGGTTCAGTTTTGGCTCTATTGTTTTGTTTACTTGTACGTAATTTTAATTTGTTCATGAGTTAAATATATGTCTTAATTTACAGGTATTTATATAAATCTAAGTTTTATAATTTATGTTGTACGTTTTGATTATGTTGCTTACATGTTACATTTTAAATAGCAATCAATTATTGTCAAACTCAAGCAATCTTGTGCCTGGGCGATGAACTAAAATTTGTTTATGATTAGAGAGTAGCACCTGCCTAATTTAGACATTATTTATTATTTGACTCTAATTTAATTAATAATTATGTCTAATTATATTTTAAAATTGTGGTTATTTAATTTTATTATTAATAAAAGAAGTAGGGAGCTAGGGAAAAGAATATGTAACCATAGTCAGTGTACCCAATCTTAATCATTTTTCAATTTTGTTATGTTAAAGTGTATTAAATATGACGCTACATAAAAAAAAGGCTGCGATAAACAGTAATTAAACTTATTACAGAATTTCTTTCTTTATTAGGATAATGTGTGATCCAACGCTATTCTCTCTCCAGCTTAGTTCATAAAAACAGTATACTATTTTTTCTCTGAAACTGAAAATACATTAACAAAATCATTGTTCTAATTTTTTCTCATTAAAGGTATATAATACATTTTATGACTAACCACGTCCACTCTGTACATAAAATTCACACTGGCTCTGTGTGAAATGTTCGTGAAATAATGAGGAAGAAGATAAAAAGAAGTCTACGTGTTCTGAATGAGATTAAGACCTCGTCCCAGAAACATAAAAAAGGGAGAATATTACACAGGATTAGTTGCACAAATAGCCTTATTATATGTATTTATCTAGTCACGTTTCGTAAAGAACATGTTTTTTATTGGGTTATTATTTTGGTAAATATTTTGCTGAACATAAATAAAGTTTATGTATCAAGTAATAAATGGACTTCTATTAAATGACCAAAATGGCTGAGCAATATGTGTATGTATATAGAATAAATATAGGTTGCTTATAATACTTAGCCAATTGACCAACTCAAATATATTTTTTATTCGTTTATTGAACACATTTAAAATTTTAGTACGGTTATTATATTTTTTCAATCATTTTATAAATCAAAATAGAAAATGTTTAATAACAAAATAAAATAAATCTCAAATTAAACAATCAAAATAAGATAAAAGATAAAATACAAACATCATTTAGTAGCGGGTGACTCCACTCCTGTTTGTTATTACTCTTCTGGGCATACTTGAAATCAAATAATTTATGTCATCTTATGTTAGTTCAAAGTATCGCATACATCCAGAAGAACTCGCCTCCTACCTTTAATAACAGGGGGTTGTTGATTCAATAGTGATCATCCAAGTATGTTCAATGCAGTTTAGATTTTTTTTTGAGTTAAAATTTTTTTGTGACTTCTTGGATTTGGATTATTAACTTCCGTTAGATTTATGAATATCACCCACAAAATAACCTTAGATATGACCTCCAGTTCATTTCTAAAATAATGGTGTTATATCACTTTCTTAAGAGGTTGATTATTACCTCTTATAGATTTCACAATGAATGCTTCTTTATACATTCTTTATAGTGGTGTACAGTATATGAAATGTATTTCTTAATAATCTGTTGCAAGCCGTATGGATAACAGCTTTTGCTTCTTATGTTGTCCTGAAATTATAATCCTCCTAGCGCGGGGAGTATCGCTGCCTGCCGACGGCATGGTTTTTAATTCTCATGCACTTTGAAATGTGATATAGTTATACAAAATGTAGGGGTCTGCGTTTTATTATATCCATGTTCGCTTTGGTGAAAATATATTCTTATATTTTGAAAACGACCGTTCGACATCTGCTGATGTAATACACGCATACCTAAAATAGTCTTTGAACGCACTTAACGAATCTGGGACTGCACCATCACATATTTGTCTTAATTTGGTAAAACCGGTGTCTTTATTTAATACACTTGCGAATTTTTCTTTAACGCGCTCATTTGTTGCGTCACCTATAACGTATAGCAGTAGATTTACTTCGTCCACTATTTGCAGTGAGCGTTAACGACAACGCACTGTTTTCTAATTTTTTTATGCTTTCATGTAATGGTTTATAGTTCCTCGCAATATTTTTTAAAGCTGTTTTAACGGAAATATCTTCGAATTTTGTCTGGCTTTCCTTCATAGCTGCAGCCTCAACTGGATTGAATTGTAGTACCAGAGCTTTTATTTGTTGGAAATATTCAGCATATAATAAAAAGCTGCCTGCAACCATGTTCCCCAACGTGTAAGAATCGGCTGTGGTGGTTCAAGAATACCGGGACACTTGCTATGAAATGCACGGAGACCTTTAGGAGATTAAAGAAACACTTTTTTTGTACTTGCTATTAATGCATTCACCTCTAGAAAATCTTTTCGAATAGTTTCTGCCACAAGATGTAAAACATGCACTTTACACGTAACATGTATAAACGTACAACCTAGGTCTTGCAAAGTACGGCCTACCGAATGCATTATCACGGCACCATCAGTCACAAACATCAACACTTGACTTTCTGACAGTTAAAATTTTTCTAACGTCTCTAGCACCACCCTGGTAATTGTTTCGCTAGTACACTGACTTAGTCTTTTGCTAGCTGGTAACAGTGGAACTGTCGGTTTAAGAGAGTCCAGTACTCATACTATAACATTTAAGATAGAATTTTTTTTACAATCTGTTGTCTCATCAACAGATAACCACAGCCGTGTATTTTTTAATTCACATTTCATCTTATTTACCGTGTCTACGTGTACAGTTGGTAGATAGTTACATAACGTTGTGCGACTTGGTAACTTCACCTGGCCATTGTATTTATTCCAGAACTCTTGAAATGGTTGTTTATCGAGTATGTGCAGCGGAACATCACAGGCAATCAGCATAAATAGTAAATCAAACATAAACTGTGTTGTCGAAGGCACGCCATTTTTTTATTTTTATGGTGTACACTATTTACGTGAAGTCCACAATCACGCTTATCCCAGCACATCAAATCTTTCTCGCACACTTTACAAATTATTATAGCACCATCACAGAATAAATCCGGGATTTCACCTACGAATTTATTCACTTTGTCAGCAAATGGCCGTTTTCTATCTCTGCGTACGTCTACCATGCTTTATTATTAAATTAATATCAACAATACAGTACAACAAATAAAATAAAAACACAAAAACAATATGCAATACGCCCAAGTGACTTAACGTGTACATAACTCGAAAGCTAATAATAGACTGAACTGGAAAAATAGTTTCGCGGTCAAGGTGAATGCCGGCGACAGTAACTACATCTGTACTCTAGGACCATGATACACAGAAACGATTTGCAGCTTTACTCATCGTGATAACAAAGTTATCAACCTACGGCAATAAATAAATATTTATAAAAATTTCTTTTAACGGTGAATAAGTACGTCTTAGCAAAACTATTTTTGTTGCGATTACAAAGCAGTCTATTTGGAGCCTATTTAATGCAGATATTTTTTTGGGGCTAGTAAATTTTTATTTATAGTTAATAGAAATTTCTTTCAGTGTACATTTATTGTTGCCGTCGACAAATTTAAAAACTAAAAAATGCAAACAAACATCGTCGATAGTAACGCCTATACTGAGTTGTGTCAGGACAATGAAGCTTCAATTCCAATGGATCTTTTTTTCAAAGGATTTTAGATTTCTCTAGTAATCTCCCTCGTAGCAAATTGTTAAAAAATTGTACATATTCTTCAGTTTCCCAAAACTGCGACGTACTCGTATATGTAACAGATTCCAAATTTAAAGTCCCATAAATTTTGTTTTGCCTCTCCCGTCCCAACAAATAACACAACCGTATAGTAACAACGCATATATCCTGAAATTTAACTTGTAAAGTTCAAATGACGATTAATTAGAACAGTTGGTGGTTGAACGTGTGGTTTTAATAAAACTAAATAAACTAATTCCACATACATGATGAGGGATTCTGCTGGTGCTTAAACACTGCTAAAACTTATAGCATAGCGACATGTTTGTTACAGGCGCATAGCAATTAAACTAATCTCAAGTATAGTAAGTTTAGTATTACAAATTTACGTCGTTCCATAACTACCTAATCCCTCATATACAATTTGAGCAACTCAATTGTCCATGGAAATTAGGAGGGTGGATGAACCGCGATCGCGTTTACCCAAAGCTCCAACTATTTATCCCGTCAAATTATTGGGATTCGGTCGGACGTTGTTGGAATATTCAGCAGAGTAGAATGTAATTTATTATAGAAAAAACATATATATCAACGGTTACACATTTCATATGTTTACTTTGTTTTTTACTAAACACTTTTATAGGTTTTTCTAAACAAAAGGTACAGGTGAGCGTATTATTCTTTTAATCAGCATTAAATTATAATTATTATTAATACAGTAACTTTTGTTTCACTAACAAATAATATTTAATTAAAGCATAAACTACAACATAAGACACGTTGAATTGACTAATTAACAACAATTAACAAAATCATAAGGAGTCATACGGTCTTGATTTATTTGGAATCTTTTCAATTTTGCCAGTGTCTTTCGTGACGCAACGGCTTTTCGGTTTCATTATCAGTATAGGCACGAAAAGTGTGACGTCACTGACAGTAATTACACCGTTGGTAACACTGAAAAGTTTCTAAACAAACAATAGGGAACCTGCACTTTCTTTTTTCCTTCATAAAAATGTTCAACAATACTAAAAATTAAGATATGCAAAATATGACGCCTTAATTCCCAATAATAAATTTGTTATAAATTATTAAAGTTTCGCGCGCGAGCGAACCGTTTCAAACAGGTTCAAAAGCGCGGGAGTAGTCGTGACATCACACCATACAATTTACAAGCGACGACTGAGATCCCAGCACTCGACCGCTTGATTTCAGATAAATTTTAAGTGTATACTTAAAATGGAAACAAAAACTCCTTATTTTAAATATTGCATTGTACCGTTGTGTAAGAATACTACAGTGAAAGTGCCAGATAAAATATTTATAATATTGCCAGAAGATAAGAATCGTCGATCAAAATGGCTAAAAGCGTGTAGAAGAAATGAAAAAGACATTTCACAGAGCAGTAGGTCTCTACATGTGTGTGAAGATCATTTTAATGTAAGTACATTATTAAATACTATATCTCTATCTACTAGTTTTTCGCAGGCGGGCAATAAAATATTCCGAATTCCGAATTATTGAATTTTAATTGGGATAGGATTAAAGAAAGAATGTGTATACAATGTTAGAAAATAAGATTAGTAGATAGAATGTAATTTAGTGATACTAAGTAAAGGTAATTTCCTGGTGCGAAAGTAAACAGCTATTTATTATTATACTCTTCGCAAATACGATTACGAAGAGTATATTGCATTTGATCGGGACATTTCTAAAATCGTTAATATCGCTCGCAGAGAAAAAATCATTTCGTTCGTCATCGAATTCTGAACAACTTTCAAAATGTCCGTCTGTTCATCTGTCCGTCCGTCACTTGTAAGCACGATAACTAAAGAAAGAAAAGTCCGATCGAATTGAAATTTGGGCTATAAGTTAGTGTTAGCTAGAGGAAGAAATCCATTGTTTTTAAAAAAATCAAATAGTAAATAAAAAAGTTATAGGACATTTTATTTAAAAATATGAATCTACAGAGGGTTGCAATTTTCAATGTGCTACTAAAATTGAAATAATTTTCTATAGACACCAAAATGCTGTACTACCACAAATTTCGCCTACGCAGTCGGCATCATCGGGAGATGAAAAATATTGAAAATTAAATATGTGATCAATATATTAGGTATCGTAAGAATGGATCTTAGTTTATACTATAAAATATACTGCCACGCGTTTCGCCAATACAGTCGGCACCATCGGGAGAGAAAATTAAATATGTAGTCAATACATTAAGTATTGTAAGAATTAAGTTTTAAGACAAACACAAGATTCTTTTCAAAAAACTGCGAAGAGTATCCTACAGAATGTGCAACAATTATATAAAAGTTCATACTGTCTGCGAAGAGTAACATGTTTACCTCTAGTATATATAGTATATTGCAAATACCTTTCCCTTGCCCTTTAATTTATTCTATTCAAATCTTACATTTATCTATTATGTGAATGATAACACGACGCAATCACTTATTTCCCTTGCCCCATAACATAGTACGAAAATACTTACGATAGGTAATTATACATTTGCGCAACATTTCCTTTGCAGAAAATGTCTTCTATAGAGATACTTTACGCGTATGTACAAAAAAAACACGAAAAATATAGAAGTGGCTGTTGTAAAGAATTACCCTAAATTCTTTCAATAAGACTAAGTCTGCTAAAAAATGCTTAGTTGCGACTAAGCATTTTGTAGTTATTTTTTTTTATTCCGTGATCAAGTCATAACTATTTTATGTTTATAAATTATTACTAAAAGCTAAAAAAATTCATACTTCTCTGCCTTGACCCTGCGGACCTCTCCAAGGGAAAAACTTTCACTATTTTGTATAAAAGATGCTACCATAAACATATCCACTTTAGGCAAATTATCAGATTCGCCCTTTGAAAAACCTTGATCAGTCATTTTGAAATATCTGTACAACTACAATAAGCGGTACTATAAAACACAATTATATATTTATATCAGAACAGTCACTAACAAATCAACCACAGTCTAATAACACCATATTGTACATATGTTTATATAGAATGTCATTGTTAATTTGTTTGTATTATTATTTTTAAGTATTTTATGAATGAATTGATTTTTAGTTTTCTTTTTTCTGTATATAATATATGTATATATTAATATAAATCTTACTCTGTACCCCATACAAGTTGTAAATAATCTACTTAATTGTGAATAAAGATTTTAAAATGGAATTGGAATTGGTAAACATCTGATTGTGTTGCTTCCCGGCGCGACGACTACCGAATATTATATGGTGTGACGTCACAGTCAATAGTAGCTCGTTTCGGGCCATTTCAATTTTATAGCTGTTTAGATCCTTCATACTGATCTCGTGGAATTAGAAATCTTATTTTTTTTGTGAAGTACACGTTTTATTACAACGTTACGCTGTTTTTTAGTATTATTTTTATTTTTAAAATTATAGGTAAGTTCCCTATTGACTAGGTTTCTGTTTCTCTGTTGTGGTTGTATATACATCATGAAAAATTTATAAATGTATACATATTATGCAACTATTATTGTCTTCAAACTGTCATAACAAAATCTGTAAACTTATATGTCGGTCACTGAGTCATATGATTTTTATTTGAAAACTTTTCAGTGTATGATGTCAAGACCTTTTGGGTTCAGTATCTACATTATTATCAAAATGTATTTTTTCATACATATGTCCTCTATAGGTTTAAATTAATGCAAAATATCTAAAAAGTAACAAAGATTAACCCAATATATTGCAGGCACAATCAGATGGTTATGGTGATCTAAGATTAATTCCCAGTAAACCTGTGAAGTTACAGACATTCTGGAGAATTCTAAAATACAGCTAAAATATGAATTCTTAATGCAATGTATATAAATCTTCTGCAAAACATTATTTAAAGCTAACAGATGTATAGAAAACTGCTCCACACGTAATTACTAACATACTTCCGCAAGAATCTTATTAAACTAATTTACGTAGAAGTCTTGTTCATAGATTAATATAGATGGTTGGTAGTTATCTTTATACTATCATTAAATATATGATTTCTGCAGAACTCGCATAATTGATTAGGAATTTAGGAGATTTTGGTCAATCTAATTATGCCACTTGTAGTTTAAAACCACTAATAATGTAATCACTTATATGTTGACAGGTTAAATCACTCAAATTTGTGTATCCAAGAAAAAAATTTGAATTTTTTTTCTAAAACTCATCATTTTTGGGGCCCGCTTATTTTTTCAGCCTACAATGTCCATATTTTACCATGAACTGGTCTGCGTGGACAAATTTTGGTACCACAATGCCCTTAAAATCTATTGAAATATCACAATATTAAAATTAGTAAAGTGAGAAAGCCTGGGACCCCTAAACTTTATATAAATATTATATCACGTTGCAAAGTGCATGAGAATTAAAACCATGCCGTCGCAGAGACCGCTCTGGCGTTTACGCCGCCCCGGACAAAAAACAAATTGCCTCCCCTTTTAAAGTTATTTTCTCTTAATAGAAGATGGTTTTAATTTGCAATGAAAACGTATATTTAAAAAGAAACATTAAAACTTAACATTTGGTACAAAACAGTATAAATTAAAATAAAATAGAGTTCCAGTACCTATAGATACCAAGGTGTTATATTTCAAAAATATTTACTTAATTTTAAACATACAGGGTGCAATTTTACCGCTATTACGATTTAGATTTTTTTTTCACTTATACCTAAAACCTAAATAGAAAACAAAAGGTAGATACATAGAACCACAGTAATACATTGTTTGTTTGAGTTATAATCAGAAGAATTTTTTTCTCACTTTTAATTCTACAAATTTTTTAAGTTTATTTGATCAGCATTTCATGTTCAATTGCTAAGATGGCCAAGCAGTTTAATCGATGTTGCGTTGTAGTTGAGCGTAAAAAGGTTTTGATTAATTTTAATTAGGAAAAACTTCTTTCTCCACTTGCTACTAATATTGAAATAGTCAGTAGAATTCTGAAGGCAATACTAAGATTTGGAGCAAAATTTAGCGTTGATATTATTTTAAGAACATCACTTGGACTTTCTTTTTTGCCCAAAAGTGCACAAACTGCAGACATTTCCTCTACTAATTCTAGACCGTTAATGTCAGCTGATTCCCCATCAGACAAAATATTTTCCAAATTTTTGCAAAACTTTATCAGTGTCTCTTTAGGCATGGTTTTCAAATCATATATATTATGTAGAGATTGAAAATAGTTACTATGGTGACTCAGTTCTTCAAATCGACTATCTAGTGCGTTTAATGCTTGATCAATAGTACAGAAGAACAATTCTATTTTGTATGTTTCTTTGGGATCTTCGATTGATTCGTCCCTTGCCTCATATGAAAAGTTGGCCTATTTTTTCTTACACGGTGTCGCGGTGTTGTTGATTCAAAATTGGCTCAATGTTAATTTCATCAGCCAATTCTCTTGCGTCAACAATAATTTCATTGAAAGACTTATCTGATCGAGGATTTTTAAAGAAATGTTTGCAGTTCTCTAGAAGATCAAGTGCTTTTTTCAAATCAACTTTTGTTTGCATAAGCTTGCAAACAACTTTTACCGAGCATTTTAGTAATTGCTACAATCCTTAGAAGCACCTCGTACCAGTGATTCGTTTCAGCGTTTTAATAACTCTTTGGGTAGTTGCATCTAAAGTTGTACAACACTTTAACCTTTGACTCAGTTCTAGCCAGGATTTTTTGAGCCTGAATATGATTTTTAGAAATTTCGTGATTCTTTAAAATAAGCCACGGCGTTACTAAAATAAAAATTGGAAAAATCTTCAAATCCAATTAGTCAGTGACTTAGTCTGAAGTTTTGAAAAATAAAATGCCTAGTTTTAGTTACTTACTTTAACGATTTTTAAATATAAAAACGAATTTCTTTAACGTTTCGGGCTAATTTTCAACTCCCCTTTTGAAAAAAATAGTTAATACTTTTAGTAACTAAAATAGACATTTAATTTTTTTAAACTGTGGGAAAGACTAAGCCACCATCACCGACTAATCGTATTTGAAGATTTTTCTTCTTTTATCTTCTTATGCAACATATTGGCTTATTACTGCACAAAATAATAATTTATTAAGTAGTAAGATTTTTTCAGTTTTTTTTTTTAGGTGTGGTGGATCTCAACAAAATGGACAAATTGCGAATCACTACAACGAACGTATAAATACTAAATATTTAAAATAGATACCTATCTAAAAGGTTTGAATTTTTAAGATGAATTTTTTGTTTCTCTTTTTTCGCGGCGAAAACCCCAAATAAATTAATAAAAGTCCGTCACAACCAACATACAGAAACAATTTAAAAATGTATAAGTACGTATTGTAGAAAATATTTTTGTAAAATAATTCTTTACCACTTAATATAGGTATTTGCAAAAGTACTTACCTTTAGAAATTGACAAAACACACAAAAGTCACTATCCCGAACTAAACTGTTAAATATTTTTAATATTCATAAATTTACTTCAAGGAGATGTTTTCACCGGCACCGACGCGACGCATTTGCAATAATAACACAATTGCGCTTAGATGACTTTATACAGTAAGGCGCAAAATTATGTCCATGCATGTTATGTCTTGCAGTTCCTATTTTAAGCAAGTAACTATATATGTACCTACAAGTTCATGCAGGGTCATGCGCATCTTTTAACTACACGTCTTGTTTTATTTCAAAAATAAATATGCTTTTTTTAAAAAGATGTTTGAATATTTTTCTAGCTTTAAAACATAACAAACCACAAAGATCAAATGTAAATTGCATAGTACTTATTTTACAAATGTAAATTGCATAGTACTTATCAAGGAATACATTGCATAGTTTATACACCTTACATTTTAAATATGAATTGTTACTGCTACAGAACATATTTAAGATGTTGTTTGTGGCTGACATTCGTAATTCACAGTGAAGTTGATAGTTTTCGCATAAGACTTCACGTAAGACGTTTTACTTCTTTAAGAAACCTCTTTGGCATTTCTTGTAGAGTTTTTTGGTTTATTGGGTTATAAAATAATATATAATTTTTAATTTAAGAAGGGACAGAGCGCAGAATAAAGATGCATTTATTATACTAAAACAATCAGACAATTTCTGCTCTAATACTTTTTCTATCTGAATTCTACAAACAGAAGTCGGTAAAGGTGTGAATCTATGCTTCTCTAGAGCTACTTTTTTTCTTAAAATTAACAATAAGTGAATATATTTGAATATTATTATTAGATCATCCGAGAATCGACCTGAAAGTATACCGTCTAGCTTATCTCTATATCAAGCTGGCTACGATGTAGCTGAGCTCGGTGTAGTGCTTCGCACGCCGCCGATCGTGGTTCAAATTCAAGTCTTTGCCTATTTTTGGTTTTTTCTTTCACTTTTAGGTATATATTATCTATTTAGGTATATATTATCTATCTTTATTCTTTATATCACAATCAAAGAGTAAAAGTGATAAATACTGCCACATTTAACACAGACATAATGGTTTGCTTTTGCGACATATGTAAGAAATATTATGGGAGCTCATTTTTATACTATACTCGCCGCGAACTCGCGAAATTTGCAAATTCTCCTCAAGACGTTATTTTCCAATATCAGATGGAAAAAAAAAGTTAAAGATATAGTTTACAAAGGACGTTATGTAGAGGTTTATAAAAATAATATAATTTGCATAAATGAGAGTATTTATGAAAAGTTTTATCGAACGCTGGCTGAAGTAGCAAAAAGAGGTTTCATTGTTTCTAAAAAATTAAATAATTGATGAAATATTTATAAGTATCACAAAAAATCGTACAATTAGGGGTGCAAAAAAAACTCTCTAAATTGTTTCTATTACTCTATGAACAGGATATTAGGTAGTTTCATAAACCTCAAAGTAATGTATTTTGTAAACTCTATATTTAATGTTTATTTGGTCATCTGACATCGGAAAATAACGTCTTGAAGAGAATTTATATACGTTCCATAAATGATTCTTCTGCCTATCTATTTTAAAATTCTTCAGTAACTCCAGAACGGCCGAGGTTGCTTTACACAACTCCGCCATTTTTTTAAGACCAGCTTGCGGACGAACGTACTTCGTGTCGCCGCCATTGTGATGTTGACAAAAATAAAGTGAATAAAAATGTGAATTAGGAGATTTTGGTCAACCTAATTATGCTAAGTTTAAAATCACTAATAACTAATAAAGTAATCACTTATGTGTTGACAGGTAAACCACTCAAGTTTGTATATCCAAGAGAAGAGTTAGAATTTTTTTTAACTCATCATTTTGGGGGAGCGCTTGGATTTTCGGCCTACAATGTCCATATTTTACGACGAACTGGTATGCGTTGACAAATTTTGGTACCACAATGCTTTTAAAATCTATTGAAAATATTACAATAAAAAAAGGTAAAGTGTGAAAGCCCTGACTTTGTATAAATATTATATCACACTGCAGTGCATGAGAATTAAAAACTATAATAAGAAATACGTATTGCGTATTTACTGTACACCACTATAAAGAATGTATAAAAATAGCATTCATTGTGAGGTCTATAAGTGTTAATATTCAACCTTTTAAAAAGTGCTTAAGTGTAGTGATATAACACTATTATGTTAGAAATGAACCGCAGTTACTTCTGAAGGTAATATGAAAAAAATTATTTTGTGGCTCATAGATCTAACGGAAGTTATTAATCCTCACACAAGAAGTTGCAACTCTCAAAAACCTTCTTTAACAATACTTGTAGATGTAATATGGTAACTGGGTACGTAACTGATTTTACAGAGCTATCACTATCACGGTTTATAAATGTCTCTAGCTCCCAAATTATCAACTCTAGACTCTATGATAGTTACATGAAATCAGCTCGTCACAGAGAGTCCAAAATTGAAGAAATATACAGTGTCCCATTTAAAAAAATAAAATTTATTTTATTTATTTAATAATGCAAAATTAAAAATAAAATCGACGATTTAGAAGAAGATAGTATATTAATATCACGGTGAGGACACTTTAAACCCCAAATTGGCAGCGTTTATTTCTGAAAGAAATTATTAATCATATTTTCTATCTAGACATTATACCAGTGTATATTGCAAGCTATTTATTAATGGTCCGAAAGACAGAAGCGGGAAATATTTATTAAGTAACTTATTTTTCTTATGTTAAAGTTATAACTAATTAAAGGCTCTATAAGAAATATTCGTGCAAATAATGTAGTCTTTAAGACAATGTATAAAAATTTTGAGCAAAGAGGCATTCAAGTTAACTTAAAATCTTGATCAATGTTATATAACACTTTTATCCAATTAAGCTGAAATAGAGACAAAGAATTTCCAGGAGGCATTAAAGTTAAAAACATAAGCGCAATGTACATGACATTCCCATCAGTGAAATTAAAGCTCTTTTGTCTCGGGGGGTGTAAAAACTTAGCGAAAACGCAAACTCGCATTCACAATTAAATTCGTTGTCATTCGAAATCTGCAATTGTTGTTTTTGTTTAGCTCGGACAAAGAATGTCAACCCCGTATCAGTTGTCACTTGTTTGGATTCGAGGCCTGCCATCCTAGAGGGCCGGACGGTGGACAGTAGTAGCCAGTGTCGCAACGTTGGGGTCAAAATGTTTTTGTGAACTTTTTTGAGTTATGTTACTAGTACAATTAAACAATTAAATTTTTGTTTGTTTATGGACTGGGGAAATAATAATAAGTAAGTTATTTATAGACATTTGTAAAAATGGATATCAAAAATTAAACGATGGTTCCGACAAAACAAAAGTGTATTAAAACATAGTCAGAGATTGCCTTAATGGTTCATATAACAAATAAAAATTCCCCAAAAATCCAGGTTAATTGTCTTAAAAATTTTAAAAAATGGCAGCCATTTCATACAAAGAATATTTTCTTCATAAGAAGGTCTATCTAAAAATATATGAATTGCAACATCAGTAGAACGATTAATTTGAACCTCTTTATTAGAACTTCCTCTAAACAAGGATTTAATTTGGTTTAAATTACATTCTACTGTTTCCGTTAAGATAATATAAATGGTTATGGTTAGTTTAACGGATGATATAAGTAGTTCAGACAATGAACATAAGAAAGTCCATCTAAAAATATATGAATTGTAACATCAACAGTCTATTGATATTGATGATTAATATCTGTATTTCTTTATTAGAACGTTCTTTGAACAAGGATTTCATTCGGTTTAAATTACATTTTACTATTTCCGTGAAGATAATGCATATTTTAGAACCACGGCCGAGGTTGCCTTGTATAACTCCGCCATTTTTCAAAACCAGGCATGGACGAGTCCGCTATTGTGACAAAAATTAAAGTGAAAAACAATGCGAATTAGAAGATTTTGGTTATTCTAACAGCTACTTTTAGTTTAAAACCAAATCAAATCAAATCAAAAATAATTAATTTCAATATTACATTAATGATGTCCATCTGGATAGCCCAAGCCACAGTTCATAAACAATACGGTTGTCGCATTTAATAAAATTATGGAGGGGGAAATGACGTCACAAAGGGCATTTTCGCTTCTCGTTCGAAGTGTTTATTTTTGCATTTGTGTTATTTTAAGTTTTTAACCTTGTTTATAAAGTATTCGTAAAATATTCAGAAATCGAAAAAAAAACCAATATTAAAAACTTAAAATAATACAAATGCAAAAATAAATACTTCGAACGAAAAGCGAAAAAGACCTTTGTGACGTCATTGACGTGTCCCTCCCCCCACCATAATTTTATTAAATGCGACAACCGTATTGTTTATGAACCGTGGGCCCAAGCTCGGATCCAGTCTAGCATCCATGCAACTGCGTGAAGTGGTAGTTGCTAGGCCGAGCGAGATTGGGGACCAGTGGATAAAAAGCAAATTTGAGTGGACTACCAGCTCCTTCTGCGCATAGGCAGATTATTTGGCCTTAAAATAAAATAAATACATACGGAGAGAAATATGTTTAAAATACTTAAAATTAACAATAAAAGCTTAAAATTATGATTGTATGTAAATGTTATTTACAGGTTGTTATCGTTACTGGACATACGGAAAATACCTCAATTCAAAAACCTGCTGGGAGCAATTCAGAACTAGAACGAGATGGCAATATCGAGCCGCCAGTTTTACGTTTGAAAGAGAGAATTTGGATATTTGTAAATAGCAGAATGTTAGATTTTTGGGCAACGTTAATAATTTTTGACAATACATATTTGAAATAAATTTGAAAACAAAACAAAAATATACAAAAAGAAAATAAAGAAAGGAGGGTTAATATGAAATTTTGCTAGGTTTTGGGCCTAATTTTGTTGTCCAAATATTAGAAGCATTTGATAGGGCACTTTGTGTTTGATGTTCAATTCGGCATTATGCTCCCTAACTCGGGTAATGTTTCTGATTAACAGGCTGTTGGATAACTGGGTAGTATACAAGTTTCTAGATAGATCTCGACGAAATGAGGATTTTTGTTGTAGATATAAACTTATTTCATTTTAACTTACTACACAAGACTGACGGTCGACAAATGGTGGCTCTGCGAGCCCAGGTAAACAGTTTTTTATGTGCTCATATGAATGAACGGAGTATAATATGGTGTATATTTTAATCACTTTTTTACATAGGTCAATAGTACTAAATGCTCAAAATGCAGCATATTGCTTTTTTATTAAGATAGAGAGGAACATAACATTGTTTAAAGCAGAAATATGAAAATTGTGCAGCTAAAAGCTGGTGCGCTTTAAAGCAGGTAGAATTTAAAGCTGTTTTATTTTCTAACATTATTTCTTATGGGTACACAAAAAAAATAACGGAAATTACTAAGATGTTTCGCTTTCTTATAATTAAATCTAATTTTTTTATTAAATTAGGATGTTCTTATTTCGGCGTAACCAGTCATTTTAGTTTCTTATTTAAAACTTTAAAGAAAATATATAAATTTCATTTTTGTTATTTTGTTTCTTTCCACTGTTAACCAATAAAAGGCACTGATTCAATAAACCTAAAAGACATTTATCTTAAATCTAATGCCTTGAAATATTTTTTACGCCTGGTAATAAATAAGTAACCCACAATGATATATTTATTACGCCTTGAAATAAGCAATTTACAATACACTCGCTACTTTGCCATTGTAAATCGGACTCACTAATAAGTCCAACCCACCACTGTAAAGTTTAAGTGAATAGAATTATATACAAGTTTAAGTGAATAGAATTATATACAAAATATGATCAAAGTACAATTCTAAAAGTATGTAGGTACTCATGCAAAGTACATGCGAACTCATATACTTTCTCTAAAGAGTAAGAATGTACAACTTATAAATACAATAAAAAAATTACAAATTATTGGCATCAAATGAAAAGGTTTATGCATTAAAGTGAGTGAGTTAGGTGACTGTGTAAAGTAAAATTAAAAATCTTTCGAATCCTAAAGAATCGAAACCCCACCATTACCCATCGTTGTCGGTTCTCGGCTCTTATATCGTCCTAGAAACATTTAAATGATCATTCGATTATTGAACTATTTGAATATCCACTATCCGATTATTGGAATCATTCAATTATGCCCATCACTAATATAAATTTGATTTGTATATTGCATGTGAAAAACATAACAATAGTTGTACTAATTATGTTTTCTCCGAATATTTTTATGATTTCTTGGATGTTGTGGAAGGAGAAGTTGGAGGCTAAGGGAGAGTAATAATTGTGGCTAAAGAGATACAACATTTAGTAAAAGACAAATAATAATGATCGTAGCCTAAACTGCGTTAAGCAAGACAGACATAATGGGTGATAACTGATAAGTGTATATACTGAACAATATTTACAGGAAACAACTACTCAGCAGACAAAAGCCACTATGTCCATTTTGCTTAGTCTACTTTAGGCTAGCCTGGTCTGCTACCATTATTTGTCTTTTCCATTACTTATGGCATACTGACGAGAACATAACAAGTTCGAAAGCGGTCTATCTCTAATGAGAAATTGACAAATGATCTTAACTACTAAACAAGCAGGTTTAATTCAACGCAGGTCTGGGCTTTTGTCCACTGAGTAGTTGTTTCCTGTAAATCTTATTCATTATTTAATTTTTTTAGATTTAACATGTTTTCAAGATGGTGTTGTGCCAACTTGAATGATTTAGCGTTATTTTTTTTAATGTGCGTGTCCCTCTATCGGTATCCACCACTGTCGAAATGCAGAAATTGAACTGGACCCGTTCTGCGACAGTTTTAACAAGGACGGGGAGCTAGATTAAATTTTTCATGACCAGCTATTCCGCTGTGGCGCTTTCGTGTTACGGAGGAGCCGTAAAGGGACTGCTCGGGGTGGTGCGGAAGGCAATACAAGTCAAGGGGGTGAGACTCGGAAAGCAACAGTGCGGGAAGCGAACGAAACGGCACGCCTGGGACCCGCTGGTCTCATTCTCTAGCCAAAATAGTACGGCCGATGAACTAGGCTACGCTCTTTTGTCAAATTAACTCGACCTATGGAAACTTTTTTTAAATCTTAGCACATAGCACCACCTGACGAACTATACGTTTTCTTCCATTGACCATTATTGAGTTTCTTATGATAAATTTAAATTAATAGACAGTTATAAATAAAATTCAAAAAATTAAGTTCAGTAATATAAATTTGAAAGTAAAACTTGATTTCGAACTGTGAACTGTGAACTACGGACAATCTATAGGGTGTCTCAGTCTTAATCTTATTCTGGGGAACTTCGGGAACAGTTAAAAATAACGTGAAAATAGTATTGTAAAATTGTCGAAAAATTCTGGCTGAATTGTGTGAACATAATTCGACTTTTTGCAAAAAGTCTGATCAGTGAAACGGGCCGGGTTTTAAGAAATTGGCTGGCGTTGGTGAGGGGAATGGTGTATCTTACAAAGACTTACCTCTCATATCATGTCCATTTAACAGTTATTTATGGTTGTCAGCGCATTAATAAACCTTATATGGTATCCTCTGCTAAAGTGCTATGCCGGGGTCGCGATCAGTGCCCTCCCTCGGTGTGGTTGTCGATGGTTGTTGGTGTAAGTGCATATCACATCGCTAAATTTTAAATTCACTGAACGGTGCGATATTAAAATGTCACACAACACGTAACCTTAAAATATCGAGTTTTTTAAATGTAAAGACATTTATCGTTAAATGTTAATTTTGAAGATTACCATTCTATATGTTTTTAAACTTATAGGTAACTTCAACATCCCTGAAGCAAAGACAAAAATGAAACGAGCCACGTTGCCAATTCGAAGAGTAATATTAATTTCTTCGAAGTTTATAATATAAAATAGCATTTCTTTTAAGAACTAAAAAATTAGTAACTAAGTTGGAATAAAAATTGTGAAATTTGCTTTTTTGCAAAAAAGTTTTTGGTTTTTTGTCAGGGAACCCGCTAGAACAATCTTCGTATTTTTGTGTATAAATAAATACGGCAATGATAAATAATAAGATAATGAATTTACGAAATGAACCCAATGCGTTTCGGGTTAAAAGGGAGACTGTTCGTGCAATTAGCATATAAATTACACAAAAAACCCACAATGGTATTAAATAATCTCAAAAAAAAATCAGTCGTAACTTTAAGGGCGAAGTTACATATGTATATATATACTGGTCAAAAACCTGGAATTATCACAATCCTCTGTTCGAATCATACAGTACAAAACAACCCCATATTGCTACATAACCCAATACTACTAATATATCTAATAATAATGTCAAACAATCGACGTAAGATTATTTAATGACAAAAGGGAATAAAAAACTTCCACAACTAAAAATAACAAAAAAAAACTATGATTAATAAAAACTCGGATACAAAAGAAGTTTGTTACGGCGTGGTTCACGTTAAACTAAATTGATATGTTTATCGAGTATCTTATATAAATTAATTATTTGAAAAAAAAACCTGGAAGCATATGCTTGTTGTTCTCCGCCTCGCGGGTGGTGTACCCTCTCCTGCGGTGTTCCAATGTGTCTCAGTCGTCTCCAAAAACTTCGCTGCTGCCCCTCGTATACATAGACGTCCGCTCCAGGGCGATATTTAGAGTAGAGAAGAAAAAGCCCTGCAATGAGGTAAATGGCCTTAGGCAACGCTCATTCCAAAAGAAAATTTTAGAGAGTAATTTTGGGACTAAAATACTATATATACAAGGAAAAATATAGGAAAAAGAAAGGGACTTACTTGAAGTTATTAATCGGCTTGAAGTAGCCTCCTTGTCCTGAGGAATAATCGATAGACGTATTCGGCGCGATGAGAAAAAAAATTAAAATCCAGATAACTCTGCTTACGGGACAGGAAAAAAAAACAAAATCACAACAGATCGCACAAATCTCACTAGATAATTCACTATCCCCTTTTATCACCAATTTCACCATAAATCCCCAAACTGGGTGAGTAAAAAAAAATACAAGCTCGATGAAAGGTCTATTTATTTCCACAATCGGTCGAACAGTCGTTATTCTAATCTAATAAAAAGGAAAAAACGTCAAAAAAACGAATCGTTCACAAGAAAGCTATCAACGGCATTTCAATAAGTACTGCTCCAGGCAATTGCGAATTCCGACAACCAGTAATACTTCCCTTTGTAATTAACGGTAACCTATATTAATTTATACCAGGCTCCGCGGAGGTTATTCCTTGATAAATCTTTATGTTAAGTTGAAGTTACATGGCCGTGAAAACGACTGTAACAATTTCAAAAAATTCCTCCATGTTAAAGAAAAACAAAAAATAAATAAAGCCTATAAGTATGCACTAAAAGCACATGAAAACAAATAAAAGTATCTATAACCCGAATCGCAGTAAACGTATGAAACAAAACCACAGAAAAGCTTACACTTCCTGACAAAATGTACCTATTCGTGATTGCCGTTGCAACACTGACTGACTGCTTCGGGATAGAATCTCAAGGTAGCCGCGCTTAGAGGCTACCGATTACTGTGCCTAGCGACAAGCTTTTATATCCTACTGTGCTGTTGACATACGTAGTTCTCGATGCATATTGTATGTCCGCGCTCTATCTCCGCTCGCGCACAATTTAACAATCGGTGTGCTCGAGCTCCCGAAATTTACTAATCAAGGCTCCATATAACGGACATCTGTTTTTCCATTACACTTCTGCTCACCTTCACCTCCAACAATTTTTTTGAAATGTTCTTATTTTATTATATTGTTAAGTGACCCTCTATATTCCTTCGTCTTGTCATAGGTCGAAGGTCTAAATAAACATTTAAAATATAGAACTAATCAAAGAGAACTAATACTGATTAATAGAGGCGACTCTTCCATTTCATTAAAATTTCTCGGAAATACCTGAACGCTATATTAGCTTATTGAAATTATAGGTAAAATTTTAACTCCATAGTTCCCCCACAGTTTAGTTTAGTTAAATTAGAAAATGCAGCAATTCCGTTTGTTTTTTTTTGTTTTTTTAATAGGGTACCTGACTGTGCAGGGCCGGAGTGTGGCCACCCCGTGCGCATTTCGACTCCCAGGCTCCCTGGATAAATCACAAAAAGTTACCATTGGGCGACTCTTTCATTAATCGTTGTAAAATAATAATTAAAATGTAAGCGAATTCTTATGCAACAATACTCACTACACTATAGTAGCCACAGTCAGTCGTAAAGTAGGGTGCCAATAGGTCACACACGATCCACACGTCTTATTCTTTGGCGCCCTAAAAAATATTGGGAAAGATCTTTTCCAAACTAAAATATATTAAACAGATTAGATCTACTCTGCAATCAATGCCATCTTAAGTTTATGGCTGCGGAAAAATACGTTCTAATGTCAAAAATGACAATTAGTGTTTGCTAAAACGGGCAAAAACCTAAGGGATATCCTTACATGTCGTAATGTATGTCAAAGATTTAAGGAATAACTATACATATAGTCTGAATTACATATTTGAGTTTATACTTTTTATATGCATTTTCATGTTAAATTGACTGTTTTTGCTTTTAATGTTTTTTTATACCTATTTGATCTCTTATATTTGTTTTGTACTATTGCGGCCGAAAAAAGTAATCGATTTTTTATCAAGTAGTATGTTTTTTCAAAAAAACGTCTGTTGTAAATACGGATTTTTACGTCAGTTATGTCAATTAAATTATTTTGAAAACAAATCATTGGTGGGGTATCACAATGACATTGATAAAAATAATAAAATATATTATGGTATGTAATTTACAACGGGAAACTCAGTCGATCACTTTTTTTCGGCCGCAATAGTACATTGTACAAAAAAATTACATTTTTCATTTTTTTATATTTTTCATATATTTTTCATTAAAAAAAATATAAACAACAAACATTTTAGCGATAGGGTCGACCAGGGGCACGCGCCTTTTTTAAAAGCCAGTTTGGCCCTGCCAAAATGAAACTCGGGTGGCAGCAGAGACAACTCTGGTGGCAGATAGACTCACGTCTAGAGACAATACTACACTTTGGCTCCGGTTTGACGGGCGGCGCCTGCGCATAACGTATTAAAATATCTTTGGTTATGTTAAAATGTTTTGACGGTTTGTACTTTGTAATCATGATAAAAAAAATAACATGCAACATCGGAAAAACAATTATTATTTTATGAATGAAATACAAAAATTCCACTGAGCAGTGTAGTTTGCTGTATTACTTGTTTTCGATTTGAAAAATTTGATGTATTTTTTTTCATTAGGTGTGCAAGTCTACAATGCTGAAGTAATCAAATCTGATCTTGTCAGAGTAAAAATGTACGTATGTTTCGAGGTCCTTACGGACCTCGCGTATGTTTAATGCAATAAGCATGGTTTCATGTTTAAATAAGTGAGAGTTTGGAAACTATAGAACTAATTGGTTATATTGAAGTTTTATTCAGCACTAAATTGCTTATAAAGCAATTGAGTGGAATAAGATTACTGGTAAAGCGATCTCACAGCATAAATATAAAGCTACTTTATTAAAGCGTCTTATAGGTTTTTTTTTTTACTTCATAAGAGGCTTAGTAAGATCTTTTATACAGATACAAACCACGTGGATTTATAACAGGTGTATTAACCTTTATATAACATGTATGCAGCAGTTTTACAGATTAGCTGTTTCTCGATAGTGGTTATATAACATTGAGTTTTAAAGGCTTTTAAAGCAAAATTTTATAGCAAAGTCTCCATCCAATATAGTTATTTAAGCCAAATGCCACCTATGTCAACCCTAATATGGATTATGTTTATACAGGCTTTCTACGTGTAGTAGAAGAAGTATTCAAAAAAGTATTTATTCAACTGAAATTCTCTTTTGGAGTTATGTAGCTGTGGTCTTCCATCTTTATAGAGATCTTTTACAGCTAAACTTACCCTGTCTCATAACCTCTTTAAAGATCACTTAGATAGTTTGATTGAAGCTCCGTGCGGATTTCATATGTTCTTTGTTGTTAAGTGTCACTTTACAATATGGACAAGTATTTGAAAAAAGACAAAGTAAAGTGGAAATTTCAGAAGGAAAGTTAAATTAACATTTAGAAAAATGCTCGAGGAATTAAACTCTCAAGCCAGTAATATTAATTTAATTGAACAGACCACTTTTATTGTAGAAACGCCAAAGAAGGAAAGCAATGAGAAAAGCGAAGAAGTATTTTAACCCATTATATACCAAGCATCGAAAAAATTCGAAAAACGAACATTTTTGTTTGTAAATATTTATTTTGTTACTCTTAAGAATACATTCCTTGTGTCAAAAAAAAATTAAAAAAATTAACGTATATAAAAAAAAATACTGATGCGTAAACGAACCACTGGGAGGATACATGAAATATTATTTTGAGGCACATAAGATATAACTAATGATTTTAACGAAAATATATCATAGAAAGTTTCAATCTTACATAAAATAACTAAGCATAAATTATTTTCTACATAGAACTTTACTTAATAAAAAAAACATTATAATATTTCATGGTGCGTGAACGCACCACTGGTAACACCCGGTTTCATTTTTGCTGATACTGTACAAAGCATGAAGTATGTAAATGTACATTACATTTATTACAAATGTAAATTGTGTGGCTATGGCAAATTCTACACCTCCTTCGTGCTTTATTGGCATGAGAAATCATGAGGTGACCTGTATTATCATAACTCCGTTCATCTATAGCAGGAGCAAGATTCCTTTCAATTATTGTTTTATCAGTTTTTAAAAGTCGCAAGGCTATGTAAGATTTAAAATCTACTTGGGAAATTTTTTTTCATTGACATAAATTTTCCATGCGTTGACGACTAAGCTATCCAATGAATTACAAAATAAAGGCCACCACCATTTTTTCCCAAATACTTGGCATCTATAATTAGCAATTCCGTTGTAGTGTAAATCTACCCCACCCATATATTTATTGTATTGGGCAATTACATAAGGTTGGGGTATCTGTACATCTCTTCATTCTTTTCTATTATAGCGTTTAACATTTTGAACAGGAGCTACACTATAAACATTACTTGCCACCGTTACAACCAAATTATCGTGCCAAAGGACAATAGAAACTTTTGATTCAGAATCATATGCTGAAATATGGGACTCAGTGGTCTTTTTTTACCAAATGATTTACAATTTTCGATTGGACACTTATTTGTCCTATTTTCGTGGATAGTACCGGTGGCAAAATAACGATTATTTTTTAAATGTACGAAGAGTTTGAATGACGAAAAAAAGTTGTCGAAAAAAATTTGGTGATTCACTGGCTTATCCACAACAGAAAGTAGACTCATGACAACGTCACCGCTAAGACCAAGGCTAGAATAAGTTGTATCTATAAAATATAAAAATACGTAAATACGAGTAATACGAAATTCATCATTATTCTCCAAATCCGTAACGATCTCCTCCAGAGCCGCTTCTAATTTCCTTCGAGTCAAATACCTCGAAAACGGCATATTTTACTGATTTCAATTAAATATCACGTGTACTGCACAAAAAACAAACAAATACTAAACAACACACTAATCGGCGACTGTTTACACTACATAGGCTGACTTGTCGAGAATGGCAATAGCTTGCTTTTATTTCATAGATAAAACCAGTGGTCCGTTCACGCACCAGTAATTATTTAATAAAAATAAATCATAATCTATATTATATTTTAAATGTATTTTTTCTACCATGTAATCTACATATTATAGACATACCAAAAATGACAATATTTTCCAAAAATAAAATATTTTACTGTTTTAGAATCACCTCAACCTTTGACACAAAATTATGCAGCGTTTTTCTTGATTTTTGAGGTGTCATAAAATTTTTGTTTTAAAATAAAAATCAACAGTTCGTACGGTACTAAGTTCTCTAATACTGATAATAATACAATTTATAAATGGATATGCAAAAATATTTACTGAATTTAACAAAAAAAAATCATAAAATATGTGGTGCGATAACGCACCATTGGGAGAAAATGGGTTAAAGCTATATGGATAATGCCATATGTAATTGCAAAGTTCCTAATTTCATTGCGGAGACTAATACTGTGGTCCACTGACGGTTCTTCTATAGGGTCATTTGGTCAATGACCTCCCACAAATAAAAATATAGAGCTATTCATTTTCTGAAGTTTAAAAATATATAATATATATAATTTTAATATTCTTAAAAAATATATTAAAATTTCTAGTTCATTCTATGCACAATACTATTCAAATATCGAGCCTCTACATTCATATTCATTACATTATTCATTTATAGAATTTAAAAATCTTGGGTCAATCCACAACTTGTCCTCAAAGCTAGCTACGGACCGAATTTACAACGAATTAAAGTGAAATAAACTTATGCGCGAATCGTCAGAAAGCAAAAGAGACAGAAAACACTGGCGGGGACAATGTCCCTGACACATTTTACGGAAACGGTAATGCACGAAGTTCGCTAGTATAGCAGTCTTAATGCTGACTAGGTACGCGTTGGTCGGTAAATTCTGTCGCGTTGTTTTTAGTGTTTTTATTTGTGAACATTTTTATTAGTAAATCTCTACTTGTCGTGAAATTAAGTAAAACAGTGTTTTTGGTGTTTACTATTAATATGAGTGTTGTACAAAATATATTAAAACTGAAAGATGAACATAAGTTGGGTTATGAAGACCGAGTGAAATTCAAAGGTGGTGGCCGTCCAAAACGTAATATGATGATAAAGCAAACATCTCTTGATAAGAAAAAAGAAGTTAATAGGTATTTTCGAAATTCAATGTACGATTTATCCGAGTGGATTTGCGGATGCGAGGTAAAAAATGCATTTTTTGTTTCCCATGCATGTTATTTGGTGATGATCCTGATCCTATATGGTCCAAAATGGGTGTAACTGACTTGAAACATTTAAAAATAAAAGTACAGAAACATTCGCTCGCATCAAGTCATATGAATAACTGTTGTAGTCTAGCAACACTTGGTACAGTTGATATTAAAATGCAGTTAGACAGTGCCTATAGAAAAAGTTTAAAAGCTTACAACGAAAATGTTTCTAAAAATAGATATATAAAATAATAGATAGTTCCAATAAAGTACAAGTAGTTTTTGTGTTTAGATACGTTTTAGACGGTGTTGTATGTGAGAGATTTTAGAAATTTATTCAGCCTCAAGGAACGACATCGCAGCATTTGACAGATGTAATTTTAAAAGAGTTAGAATGTCTGAAAATTAATGAGTCCTGAAAAATTGATAGCTCAAAGTTACGATGGAGCATCAGTAATGAGTGGTGCTTTTGGAGGTGTATAAGCCAAAGTTAAAAAAAGTTATCCTTCAGCAAATTTTATTCATTGTTACGCTCATCAACTAAATTTAATTTTACAAAAAGCATCAAGTCAGGATAAAAGCATAAAATTTTTTTGCTAATTTACATAGCTTTTCTTCATTCTTTGGAAAATCGGCAAAAAGAACAGCCGTGTTAGATAATGTTGTTAAGGTGAGATTACCTAAAGCGGCTGCAACACGATGGAATTTTAATACAAAGTGCATAGAGACTGTTTATACCTATCGAACAGAATTATTAGATTGTTTAGAAAAAATCATTGATAATGAATCAGAAAACAACACTCTAAACCAAGCTATTGGTTTAAAAAACTACTTACAAAATGAACATTTTCTTTACTGGTGACATTTTTTTCATTTAGTTATGCCTCATTATGATATATTGTTCAATCAATTACAAAAATGTAATATCAATGTCATAACAGTAAATAAGTGTATTGGCGTTTTTAATAGTAAAATTGAGGACATCAGAAATAAAATTTTGAATAACTATTTGGAGGAGACATCCATGCAGTCTGCCTAGAGTTGTAAAACTGAATAATCAAAAAGGAGAATTTCATTAGAAGTTTGTGATATAATTACATCTGAGATCAAAAACAGGTTTGGCTCCAGTAATCATTTAGCAGTGTCTGAGTTATTTCACGCAGATCGATTTAAAGATTATAAAAAAAGCTTTCCTCAAGATATGTTTAAATTAGTTAAAACGGAGTATCCAGTCAAAAATCATTTGAAACTTAAAACTGAATTATAAGTATTACAGCTTTTTATTAAAAATAATTTGTGCAATACTTTTTCTGAAAGTGTCAAACTGTTAAAAATCTTGTGTACTCTCCCTATGACTACCGTCGAAAGTGAACGTTGTTTTCCACCTTAAAAGAATAAAGACATTTTTAAGAAATACCACGGGTCAGGAAAGGTTATCTTCTTTAGCTATGCTTACCATAGAAAGGGCATTAATAAAGAAGATAAAAGACTTTAATGAAAAAGTAATTGACCACTTTGCATCTCAAAAAGACCGGAAGATCGACTTGGAATTTAAATCACTTTAAAAGGTAGGTAATACAGTAAACTTTTCTAATTGACCTCCCTATCTCTTGACCCACGAACCGCCGTTGCGCTGAAGTTAATTGAGAGTTGGAAAAAAAAAAACGGAAAATATTTTTTTTAGTAGTTGTATATTTATAACACTCAGGGCCGCTTTTACGCAGGTACGGGAGTTGTTTTTTTTTCATTCTGAAGAAAAAAGTCTGTCTGTCTATATCGCGATAACAGCAACAGTTTTTGAGATAACTTTGGTACACATTCTAGAGGTCAAGAAAAAAGATGTTTACAAGCAAAATGGGCTTGCTTGAAATTGTTTGAGAAAACCGATTTTATTTCCACAACTTAATTCTTGAGATTTAAGGGCTTTAGGAAGTGCATATTTGCTGTGTCTTTCATGTAAAAAAAGAACGCGTCAATGATTTCGCCACCGAGCAAAATGGAAAACTATCTGTCAATCTTCTATTATAATTATCATATTACGTTTTAACAATAATTGGGAAACACACTAAGTGGAAATGTTACTGGTGAATTATAAGTAGGCTGTCAAAAATGTTCCGTGGGATAGTGGCGTACGCGAAATTAACTAATACGAGAAACAATAAACTGTTACAATTTATAACAATGTATGTAAAGCTTACCCTCTTAACTAGCTTGCTTATTACAAACTGGAGAAGATGTGTAGCCATTTTGCAGCATCAGGTATGTTTCTATGGTTGTCTCCATGAGTGATGTTCGCTTTGGTGAAAATGTATTCTTATATTTTGAAAACGACCATTCAACATCTACTGATGTAATACACGCATGCGTACGCACTTAACGGATCTGGGGCCGCACCATCACATATTTGTCTTAATTTGGTAAAACCGGTGTCTTTATTTGACACACTTGCGAACTTTTCTTTAACGCTCTCATTTGTTGCGTCACCTATAGCGTGTAGCAGTAGATTTACTTAGTCCACTATTTGCAGTGACTCTGCTAACGACAACGCACTGTTTTTTAATTTTTTTATGCTTTCATGTAATGGTTTACAGTTCTTTGCAATATTTTTTAAAGCTGTTTCAACGGAAATATCTTCGAATTTTGTCTGGCTTTCCTTAATAGCTGCAGCCTCATCTGGATTGAATTGTACTATCACAGCTTTTATTTGTTGGAAATAATCAGCATACTAGAAAGCTGCCCGCAACCATATTCCCCAACGTGTAAGAATCGGCTGTGGTTGTTCAGGAATACCAGGACACTTGCTATGAAATGCACAAAGACGTTTAAGAGATTTAAGAAACTTTTTTTGTACTTGTTATTAATGTATCCATCTCTGGAAAACCTTTTCGAATAGTTTCTGCCACAAGATGTAAAGCATACACTTTACACGTAACATGTATAAATGTACAACCTTGTTCTTGCAAAGAACGGCCTACCGAACACATTGTCATGGCGCCATCAGTCACAAACATCAACACTTGACTTTTTGACAGTTCAAATTTTTCTAACGTCTCCAGCACCACCCTGGTAATTGTTTCGCTAGTACACTGACTTAGTCTTTTGTTAGCTAGTAACAGTGGAACTATCGGTTTGAGAGGGTCCAGTACTCGTACTATAACATTTAAAATAGAATTTTTTTTTTTTAATCATCAACAGATAACCACAGCCATGTATTTTTTAATTCACATTTCATCTTATTTACCATGTCTACGTGTACACTTGGTAGATAGTTACATGACGTTGTGCGACTTGGTAACTTCACCTGGGCATCGTATTTATTCCAGAACTCTCCATGTGGTTGTTTATCGAGTATGTGCAGCGGAATATCACAGGCAATCAGCATTAATAGTACATCAAACATAAACTGTGTTGTCGAAGGCACGCCATTTTTTTATTTTTATGGTGTACACTATTTACGTGAAGTCCATAATCACGCTTATCCCAGCACATCAAATCTTTCTCTCACACTACAAATTATTTTAGCATCTTTATAGAATAAATCCGGGAATTCACCTACGAATTTATTCACTTTGTCAGCAAAAGGCAGTTTTCTACCCCTGCTTATGTCTGCCATGCTTTATTATTAAATTAATATCAACAATACAGTACAACAAATAAAATAAAAACAAAAACAATATGCAATACGCCCAAGTGACGTGTACACAACTCGAAATATAATAATAGACTGGACTGGAGAAACAGTTTCGCGGTCAAGGTGAATGCCGATAACAGGAAGTACATCTGTACTCTACGACCATGATACACAGAAACGACTTGCAGCTTTAATTATAAGACAATGCGAGCGAAGATTTTAACAGGACGAATATAATGATTTGGTTTTTGTTACCAATTATATTACATAACTTACAATAATACAAAAATAATTAATGTAGCTTTTGTTATATATATTCGCAATTTTCTTCTATGAAAGCCATAATAGGAAGTTGAAATTTAAACCCACAAACAAGTGTACTTTGGTTTTTTTATTAACAACACATTTTATTTTTATCCACTTTAACCATGGGTCAAATACTATAGAAACCATTCATTCTCTATGGTATATGATCCAGGATTAAATTTAAACTGCTATGGTGCAAATGGCCCTTAGAGATGATAAAAATGCTTAGTTACAATACTTTACAATATAACTACAAAAAACAAAAGTTACTTATATAAACAAAAAAATTCTAAACAGTCGGCTGTTGAGATTTTTCTGAGGTGTGAGGATCCTTTGCCTTCTCTTTATTCCATTCCTTCAAACCCTCTGGTAACTCAGTGTCTTCTTCAAAGGAACCAGTTCCCTCAACAAACTCCTCATATGTTGACTTTTCTGGGAATGGCCGTTTACCTAAAAGTTCAATCATATCGTCACGACTAATAATTTCTTGCTTCAATAGTCTTTCAGCTACTTTAGCCACCTGATCTTTGTGTTCAATTAACAATTCAGTCGTTCGTTTATGTGCGCTGTCAATCAATTTCCTAACCTCGACATCAATTAATTTTGCCGTACTTTCTGAATAAGGCTTTTCTAACTGCATCTCACCCTCTCTTGGCATATCAAAACTTACGTTGCCTACTTTCTCGTTCATACCATAATGTACAACTTGAGCATAGGCACTTTGAGTTACTTTTTTAAGATCATCCTGAGCTCCGGTGGTTATTCTGCTAAAGAAAAGTTCCTCAGACACACGTCCACCAAGCGTCATACACATCCTATCGAAAAGTTGTTCTCGAGTGTATAAGTACTGGTCTTTTGGTAAATACTGAGCATAACCCAAACCCTTACCACGTGGTATGATCGAAACTTTGAGAAGTGGATCAGCATTCTCCAAAAACCAACCCGCAACGGCATGGCCAGCTTCGTGATATGCAACCGTTTTCTTTTCCTCTGGTGATAAAACATTAGTTTTCTTTTCCATGCCAGCCACAACACGTTCAATGGCTTGTTCAAAATGTTTCATATTAATCGTTTCATTTAAATCACGTGCGGCTATAAGAGCAGCTTCATTACAAACATTGGCTATATCAGCTCCAGTAAAACCAGGTGTTAGAGCGGCCATTTTCCTGGCCAGATCTAACTTATCTAGAAGAGTTTTAAGTGGCCCTAAGTGAACTTTGAATATACTAGCCCTGCCTTTAATATCAGGTGCAGGCACAAAGATCTGCCTGTCAAAACGACCTGGTCTAAGCAAAGCTTTATCAAGAATATCGACCCTATTGGTAGCAGCCAGCACTACAACATTTGTGGTAGTGTTGAACCCATCCATTTCTACCAAAAGTTGATTTAGAGTGTTTTCTTGTTCAGAATGACCCCCAAAACTACGCCCTCCCCTTTTCCGACCCACAGCATCAATTTCATCAATAAACAAAATGCAAGGGGCATGTTTTCTAGCCATAGAAAATAAATCTCTCACTCTAGATGGACCTACGCCTACAAACATTTCTAAAAATTCAGACCCTGACACGGTGATGAAAGGCACGTTGGCCTCGCCTGCCGTTGCTTTCGCAAGAAGGGTCTTACCAGTACCAGGAGGCCCTAAAACAAATATAATGTTTTGTCTCAAAGTAGGAAAGTAATTATTTTTTTCTGCATCCGTCTATAAAGTTAATCGTTCTTGGTCAACTTTTTGAGTGGAAAATGCATATTTACTGGCAAATCTCTTATGTCACTTTTGGTAGACAGCAATAGGATAGGCACCTAATTAAGCACTCTAAAAAAGAGCATCTGACATCTGCCACTTCTATTTCATGCATTTTACAAAAGACTTTAAGTTAAAAAGAGTTTTGCAAGTAGCAAAAACGGTTGCAGAAAAAATATTGTACGCAACACACCCCGAAAGTGTGGTCTTGTTACGTAAATAACTAGTATTGAAACTAAACTGAAAAATAAAATAATTTGTGTGAAATGAAATTAACGATTGCAATGGCAAGTTGCAAGGTGTAGTTTAAGGTTAATTCTAAGAAAATAAAAAGGAAAAATATATGGAATTTGTCTTGTCAGTATTTTACAACCTTACAATTTAAACAGTGTTTTTTTTTAATATGCCCAGGCTTTTTTAAAACAAATTTGTTTGTTAATAAATGTCCAATATATGGCAAGACATTTATGGCCATATTGATATAACAAGTCAAGAGAATAAAAGTTCCGATATTTTACAATGCTACATAAAAATAATAAAAATACCTGTAAGCATTGCTCCCTTCGAATTTTTGCACCAAGGTCTATGTATTGTTGCGGATTTTTCAAAAAGTTTACAAATTCCATTATTTCTATTTTGGCTTCCTCACAGCCTGCTACATCTCTATAAAAAAATTACAAATCAATGGGTCAAAATATTTTTTTAGGTAACAAATAAATAAATGCATGGCTACCAAATAAGAAAATATCTCAGGAAATACTGCAGAAATAGAAGAAAGAAAAAAATTAGTGAACACAAAGAGCAAACAACATTTAAATGCTTTTTATTATAAATGTCGTTCATGGTAAACGATCCAAAGATGGGGAATTTTAAAAATCTTCAAATTAGAGTGTAATTTATTTATGGGCACAGCATACACAATAAGTCCAAATATTTAAATGTTTTATCATTAAAATTTTGGACATGTATCATTTGATGGTTTTTCGCACAAATATTAAGAAATTAAAGACCCACGTTCATACGTAACGATTTACAATAAATTGGTGTTACTACACAAAGTATCATTTTACAACATTTATCTATCAAATCGGTACCTATTATTAAATGACTAACTTACTTAAATTTAACACCAATCTCATTGGAATTAATAAGTTTGGCTGTACTTTCCATAACACCTCCAAAAAGACCACCCCCTTTCCTTCCTCTTTTGCCCCCCATCATTTCTGCAGACCTTCTCATCATGTAAATGAGGAAACCAATGACAAGAATAGTCGGCAGCATGCCAGAGAGACTAGCCGCTTCTATTTCAGTCTTGTAGATTACAGGAACGAAGTTTGGAGGCTCTAAGTTCATTTCAATTTGGGAGTTTTCTAAGTTTCTCTCGAAGGAGTCCACACTGCCTATGTTGAACCATATTACATTCTAAATATATTTAAAATATTTTATTCAGTTGTAATGGATATCAATATAAGCTTATAATTATTTTATAGAGTGAAAAGAAAAATAATAATGCTGAAAAATATTTTTTTGCTAATTATTATTTACTACTTTTACAAAACTTATCATAGATAAGTACAACATATATCTTTTTAAACAATTATTTTCTCGGCTATTTGCCAAAACGCTGAAACTTGGATTACAAAAAAGATAATATGCACATAATGTTCAGTGTGACAGACTCAATGTTATTTTGTGTTGTGTTGTTTGTGTTGTAATCTGCAAAATTATCACTTCAATATTATGCAAACTTACTTTTGGAGAATATTATATATATCGCAAAATTAGCCAACAAAAAATATTAGGAATGTAGTAATGTAGTATATATGGTCTCACCATGTTATGTGGTTCTCCATTATATTTTGTTTCACAGCACCGAGTAGCCGCATGTTACATAATGGTTTATGAACATATTTAAATATTTAAGTTAAATCGTGATTCAAGGTAAGTAAAATCATAGAAATAATAACTTCAAATATCACAGTCATTCAATTATGAAGTATTTGATTTTTGAATTCCACCACTAAGAAATAATTATAAACAATAATATTACTTACAGCTCCTTCTACAGTGTTTCCAGGCAACAACTTAACTCGTACCCATTTTTTATTCACGACTTCCAATTTTTCCACAACACCTCTTTGTAGATAACTACAAGAATTTAACTTAAAATATTTTACCAAGCTGTACAAAATATACTCTTCCAAAAGAATCTAATTGGAATTTTAAATTGACATTTATTAAATAAAGTGATTGCAAATAAACCTCTTTATTCTAAATTTTTAGTATAATACTTACCTATGTACAAACTCCTTCCATCCAATTTCTTTATAACCCATTTCCCACATGGTAACAGTGGCCAAAAAAGCAATAGCCGCTGCAGCTCCTAAAATGTACCATTTATCTCGTTCATTATCACCAAATGGTTTGCCACCACTTCCCCTAAATATAAATTATAATTATTTCACAATAATATATAAATATATAAAAATATGCACTCATTCAGTCTCACCCTCTTCCTGTGCCTCCAAACAATCCAAATGACCACTGTTCATAAGGTTTTGACCCTCCAGGGCTTTTAGAACTTGGTGGTGGAGGAAATTTAGGTGATTCTTTGGGCTGTTCTTGTTTGGCATCTTTCCCTTTCGATTCCTTACCATCTTTAGTTTCTTTAGCCTCTTGCTTCAATTGCTTTGTACCCCCAGGTTTGAAGTACTTTTCAAATCCCTTTGGAGGCTTTTCGCAAAACAACCTCCATTCATTTAATACTGCTTTTTTAAATGAAAATTTATTCTAAAAATATGACATTTTATGAACATACATAGGTTATAAAATATTTTCGTCCTACCTGCGGAGTATTTACACTGTATTGTTTTAATGTTTTCCACATTAAATTTTCTAGTCTTCTGCCACTATTTAGGAGCCGGTATGCCATTACACTGATTTAAAAAAAATACTTAAGTCAACATCATATAACTTTCAATAAATTAACCCCACTTCTTACATTTTTTCCATCATGGAATAAAATATTTCTATTCATTCCTTTATCTGACACAGATGAGTTAAGAAATGGTCTGTGCCACAGAACAACTAAATTGAGTCTGTTCTAGAATAGGTGCGTTCTTTCCACGATTCATAAACAATAAACCGTGCGTTCTTTCTACCTGAGATCTGAGTTGTTTTATGGTTGCACTGTATCAATAAAAGCATAATTTTATTTGATACACACCTCGATAACCGTAAAACTACTTAGATTAGGTGAGATCTCAGTTAGAAAGAACGCACCTAATGTCTCTGGTCAAGGATTATAAACTATTCGTTTACAGTCTCTGGTGCTGACGCTATGTGGGCGTTAAGATAATCTAATTGTAAGTTGTTTTACGGTTACACTGCATACATAAATAAAAACATCATTTCATTTGTCGTAGCCTCCGTAACCGTAAAACTATTGAGATTAACTGAGATCTCACCTATTAGGTGCGTTTTTTTCCAACTAATATCTCAGCTAATCTAAGTTGTTTTAGGGTTACACTGCATAAATAAAAGCATAATTGCATTTGATGTAGCCTCCGCAATCGTAAAACTACTTAGATTAACTGAGATATCAGTTAGAAAGAACGCACCTATTGAAAAATAAATAAAAATATCAAGAAAATACATGTTTTTACTAAAAAATAATATTGCATAATTCTAAAGCAGATTTAATTAATATAAGAAAGTCAAAACGTAACGTAATATGCGATACGCATAATTATCTTACTGCATTTTAAAACGCCAAGTCAAGTAGTTTTGATGAAAAACTTTCAATTCACAATTCAAAACCTGTACCGACCGCAAAAAATTGAAAATATTCATTTTTAATTCGTCAATTTTATTTCAAATTTAAGCCTCACCGATAGAATCCGTAGGTTTTTTTCGTGTGTATTGTAGTGTAGTGTAGTTTAATGCAATACTACACTGACAAGCAGCTGATTTTTGGTGTTGAGTTAAACAAACGAAAGATAAAGCGTAGTTTGCAATGTCATAAGCCTTGTCAAAAGTAACATTACCCAATTAAAAAATAGACTTGTAAGATTAAGCAGTCGACAATCGATATTAATGGATAATAATAATGACTAAATCAAATGTAGGGATTATTGTCGAAGATGTATTTTTTGAATCTGAAGATTCAGACGAACACGGCATGAATTCGGGGGGAATTAAGTATAATTTCGACTTTCAGCTTTTTCGGCTTTCCTTGCATTAAAAACCGTATTGTGTTATTAGTATTATAGCAACAAAACAATGGCCACATTCGAATAACTAGTAGTAGTGTATTTCACACCTGCTGCAGTCACGGTGGAGATACTACACTAGTGTATTTTACACTACACTATTTTAACAAACGAAACCTAAAGTGTAGACAGAATGCAGGAAGATTTTACAAATGAAAGGTTCCATACCAAACGGTGTCGATCGGGATTACGCTAGTGCTGCAAACGAAAGAACCTACGTAATGCCTTAAACGATTAGCTACTTGTTTAATATTTAGATATTTAATTGGGACAAATTTAACTCGATATTTTAATTTGATTCTTCTTTTATTACCAGTAATATTACTGACTGTTTGTAAAAGCTCCGTCGTTTCCTCGGAGCAAGTTGAGTTATATTGGTTTATAATGTGTTGTGCAATTATTATTACAGCAATTTTTGGTTTTCGTAAATAGAAAAAGTTTAAAGACCAGTTATTCAATCGTGGTTTAACTAAAATGGCCTATAGATGATCTAAAGCTAAAAACCTTTAGGACACAGGTAATACACATCAAAATAATAAACTTAATCAGTAAACAGCCAGGAATTGCAAGGAATGCGATATTTAAATTTTTGCCAAGAAATGCCAAGAATACAATCAAGTGTCGCCAGTAATTTCGTATTGAACTGTTGGCAACCCTAACGTCAGGAGGCCGTTCGAAATTACCCTAAACAATTAGATATTTAAACAACTAAAGGATGATACACAATGGGTTGCAGTAAAACTTAAGACTTAAGACTTAAAACGTATTACGTAACCAACGCATGCCGTTTAATGAAGCAATACACTGGGTTCCAGAAACTTAAGACGTAAAACTTAAGAGTTGGAATTTCCGTCTTTCGTCTTACGGAGAGCCAATCAAATTGATGTATTTTTTGGTGAGAAAGAATTACCAACAAACGAATAAAATATTACCTGGAAACGGAAATGATAATCGTTGTATGGTGTACGACGAGTTTTCGGGTTATATAAATCAAAATCTCTAATTTGTTCAGTCTTTTTAATATTTATCTCGATATTCTACTAAATACGCTAATATAAAAGTATTAGATAGCTTTAGTATTAAATAGCTAAATACTTTAAAACAAATTATTCTATTAAAACAATTACCTCAAAAGGTAAAATAGGCCTGCCTGCATGGCACACATGGTGAGAGTTAAAATTTCGCCATCCATTGTCTCAAACAAAAGTATTTTAAAATTTTGGGTTTAGAAAAATATTTGTTATGATATATTATTATCCAATCTGGAAAACTAAGGTTCTATTTTGACGTTTCTGTCAATGTTTTTGATTCGCTACGTATAGCAGAGGGTTGTCCCTGCATGTTAAGTTTTTCATGCATTGTGTATTGGAGACAGTAATTAAGTTTTAAGTTTGTTTTAAGTTTTACTGCAACCCATTCTGTATCAGACTTAACATGTCAAAAATCGTCCATGCAAAAATATCCAGAAATGCATGTTAGCCACATCAAGAACAGAAACAGTAAAAAAAAAGTAACTAACTTTACCTCTTGCTTTCATAAAACAGAGTAATTAAAAGGTCATGTGACGTTATACCTATACCTTAACTTATACTATAAAAGCTCTCAGTTAATTTCGAACACACTCCAGTATTTTTGTGTAGCCACAGAACAGAAAAAAAGATCTGTACTGTAATTTGCTTTAAGGTAATTTACATGTCAACGTAAATAAGAAACATTTAAAAACTATGACAAATTTCAAAGATGAAGGAGGAATTCTTGAAATACTCTCAAAACTAGAAGAGGATGATTTATGTGCCTTATCTAGAACTATTACACAAGGTCTACTAAAGATTAGTTCTAAAGATGGTAAGGAATTGCATCTATCCAAGAACACTAGGTGACTTTTTTTTGTTTTAGATGCCATCAAAGGCATACTAAAATACTCACCAGATGAATTAAGCATTTTAAGGCGGAAAGCACTTACAAGAGAAATACTATTTTCATATCTTGATGAGAAAAATATTACTGTTAAACTTCCAACGACTAAGAATGAACTTATTGATAAAATAATTCAATTTTGGAATATTTCACGTCCTAGGCTTCGATCTCAAGAAGACAGTAGTCAGACAGTGTGTAACCAAGATGGGCAAGAAGTTGGTGATAGAAATGAAGCAGCTAAAGAGGACAATAATATAAGTGTACTAGCCGAACAGTTTTCAAAATGGTTCTACTCGTTAATGAATAGTGAGGAGTGTATAGGATCAGAGCATTTTTTTCCGGATGCTAAATTAAAACTGGATTTATATTTCGGTAATGATTGTCATAGTACTGTTGTTGAAGACAGCCCCGAAGAAATAGTACAAGCGCTTTTACAGGTAAAGCTACAGCATAACCTCTTTTTCAATCCCAATGTATCCAAAGAAGGTATTCAAGGACGCATGGATCCCCATGGTTTAGTGATAGTGTTAGCTTGTGGAACTCTACATATACAACAAGCGTGTGCTGGTATTTTTGAACAAGTTTTTGCCTTAGCTAGAGATCCTTTCTGTGACAATAATTGGAAAATAAAAAACACTCATCTTAATTTAAGGAGTAAAAACAGTGTTGTTAGTGAACCTAGGCTATGTGATAATGAATTGACTTCTAATTTGTTAACGTTACCATCTGAATAATAAATATTGCAGCTGTTATACATGATCTATTTATTAGTTAGTTGCTTCGCATGGTTCAGAATACGATATTCTCGAATTAATTTATAAATATTTTGTTCCTAGTATTTTATTGTTATTATCGGTTATTATGGAAGGTCAAGAATACATCCTGCCCATAAAATTGGTGTTTGTTGACAACATTATACATAAGTAATAGTATATTAAACAAGTTTAGAAAAACAAAGTTTTACTAAACGATTATAACTTTTGAGTACGAGCGAGTAACTTAAAAGCTATATGAGTTTAGTAAAACTGCTTTTCTTGCGAGGTTTGTTTATACCATTTTTTCGCATTTTGTGTATATAAAGTATTTTGTAATTGGATGACAAAGAACGCACTAAGAACTAATGAAAGTGTAATGCTAGCATATTTTTTTGAGAAGGTAAGCTATTATTTATACATATTCTAGTGTTTTTCATATAATGTCTTATTTTATGCAAAAACTCTTAAGGCATCCAGTTTATGGTCTACATATTTCATGTTGAAAAGTACTATACAAATAAATGAAAATGTGGATATATCACAATATAAAAAGCTACTTGCCTTTTTAAAACGTCAAAATGACACATACGAAGTAACGAAATCAGAAGTTTTGACTATGGAAAACGTTACTATGTTTTTAAAAGAGGCTTCAGACGATCAGTTCTTATTTATGAAAGTGGTACTAATATTTAGTTTAAATGGGGCATGTCGGCATGCAGCTTAACTGTAAAAGATATAGAAGACACGGGGAAAATTTTGTTATAACTTTACATGATACCAAAACCAAAAAGAAAAGTATATTTACCGTAGGATCAGAGTGCAACGGATATGAAATTTATCAAAACTGTTCACGATTGAGACCCAAAAGAGTAAAACAATAGATTTCTCATTTACTATAATCACAGTAAGTGCACAATACAACCAGTTGGCAGCAACAGTTTTGCAAAAATTCCCCAAAAAGTTGCAAAATACTTAAAACTCCCAGATGCATCCAGTTACACTGGCCATTGCTTAAAGAGGATGTCTGCCACCTTCCTCGCTGACATTCAAACATTTAAAAGTATTATTCAAAACAAGTATCCCCACATTAAATGTTTTGGGTATGCTGGACATGGACTAATAAATTTCTTGGCCAAAGGTATTTTATCTTCGTCAGTGTGTCAATAAAATGTTCATATACCTAGTTATATATGTATATTGCGAAAATATATTTTATTTTAAAATTGTTAATTTCTGTTTGAAAGTAATAATTGTTTGAGTTTATTTTTATAACTTTATTTTAATATATTATATTATTAAAATACTAAAATAGTGATTAGAGACAGTTCAATCACTATATCCGAAGTATAATTTTATAATTATAATTATAAACAGGGTAAGCAGTAAAGTACCCTTAAAAATATATTAATTTATTACAATGACAAATAAAAAAAAAACACTTTTTTAAGTTTTTCAAATCAATTATTTTAAGTATGGGTAGTATATATACAATATTTACTATCAAATTGAAGGATTTTCAGTAAACAATTTAATTCCGTGAGAAATTACTTTAGAACCCAGGTTCATTAACAGATTAAAAACCAAAATTATAATTAACCAGTTAATTTACAACACTAATTTTTGTCTCATACGAGTCTTTAATCTACATAGACATGTCTGTAGATAATCGACACTTCTCCTCAATACCAATTCCCCTCTATACAGAAACATCTCGGTCTGAGTGCCTGTGAGTGTGAAAATTTTTGGCTGCATGAATCGTTCTACAACAATGATTCTAATAACATGCCCACCCCACGTCATCACTATCCTCCTCTTACGGATATTATAATAATAATAAAAATATATTATTAGCAAATTTCTGCAATTGTTTATTAATAAAATTACGAAATTGGTACATATAAAATGTAAACTATATATTATAAATTTAATTACATTACAAAATTATAAATACTCATTAATTTTTGGAGTTTTTCTTAAGCAATAGATTGGTCAGGCACTGGTAAGGGATATAAATGTCTTGGTTTATTTGATCTGATAACTTTTGGAGCCATAGCAATTGTTTTTCTCTTCAAATATACTGGAACATAATCCACGTCTTCCTCTTCTTCCTCAGGATCATTAGAAATTTCTACTAATGGAATATCTGTGGGGACTGATGTTGCATTTTTGGGTCTCAGTTGCATTCTTTCTTCTTTTGCTAAATTTAAAATATGAGTGTTTGTTTATTATTATAAGAAGTATAGATATGACATTTAAGGTATTATGAAAAAGAGGTGTACAGATAAATGAGCAGTAACAAATTCAAGGAGCAAAAATTTACTTGGTGTCAACCCTGTTCTAGTTTTATTATCTCGTTTGTTAAAAGTTTTAATAATTAAAATACCTACTTAAATATGCAACTTCATCATAGCTGTCGAGAGGATTTACTCCAAATAAATTGTACAGTTCTTGGTCATATTTATAGTCCATATATAAGATTACAGCTGACAATAGTAAACAAAGCAATCCTGAAAAATCAAAATTATTTTAGAGGAAAATTTTTTCACAGGGCAATATTGTGAAAATTGTTTCATTTATATTTCAATATACAAATTCAATTAAAAAGTAATAACTTCGGTCTAATTTACTGTAAAAAAAAAAAAAGGAAAATAACATTAACACGTTAAGCGCCAAAGCAATATGACGAAAACTTCCCCTTGTGCCAAAAATTTTTTTTCCCGTTATTTTAACTTGTTTTAATTAAAAAAAAGTTGTAATGGTAAAAAAAATTTTTTTAGAAAATACTTTCTCATTTTTTTGGGGTTTCGATTGTAGCGGTCCTTAGGGACCAACGTGGCGGGGTGGGAACAATGTTCCGTCGGCGCCATAGCGGTCCCATTAGCGGTCCTGTTGACATGCGTTTTCAAGGAACGTATTGTAGAAAACCTAATGTTTCCAGAGGATGAGGAGGATAGATCTGGCTCTGCATCCAGATCACAAAAAAAGGACGAGGTTCATCTAATGAAGAAAAAGGATGGCATTGCTCATTAAGTACGACGTATTGTAAAGGCTGTTATGACAAGAAACTCAAGGGAGAAATGGATAAAAATAAAGTGCCAAAAGTTACAACATATTGTGATAGTTGTCCTGATAATCCTCATTTTTGTATAGATTTCTTTGTTAAATATCACAAGTAGTGGTCCCAAACATATCTTTTCATTTTTATGGTAAAATTACTATTTTATTTACTTATTTACGATTGATATTATTAGCCTAAAAGTTTATAACTTAAAAGAGTAACAAAAAAACCTATAAGCAGCCCTGAATTTTTATTTATCCTTTATAATAAAAAGTTGTATATAGTAGACATTCCTCACAGGCCACAGCGGTCCACCTATGATGTTAAATTGGAATCTATACTAGCCCGCTGGCGTGTATAGCCAGTCTTGTATAAGAATATCCAAGCGGTCCCTAGGGACCGCCGTGGCTTGGTAGACAAATCCACCATCGGTCCCTAGGGACCGCCTTGGCGCTTAACGTGTTAAAAACATGGTTGCCGTCTTAAATAAATTTTACAAAGTTTCCTCTTACAACATTTCTTTTACTCAAAATATAATACTCATTAGATTAAATAATAAACTTTAACAGTTATTGGTTTTTTTTTCTTACCCATTACGAATGTTGCCCAGTAATTAAACCCATACTTGGTAACCATGTCACCATCTTCAAAGGGTATAACAAGTGGATTTGGATTTCTAACAACTAGCCAAACTAAATTTGCAACTAGCTGAAGCGCTCCGCATATTCCCAAAAAGTATGCTCCATAATTTATAACTGGAAGTAAAAATATAAAAAGCATAGAGGTAAATATAAGATGTTTTTAACATGTGCCAATCAGATCCATGAGACTGAAGATAAGTACCACAAGATCACTTTAGGAGGATGCATACTTTAAGACAATATTTTTAAACATGTATTTCATCGAAAAACAACTTTACAGACAAATGAAGCAGCAGAACAAGCTTTTAACAGACGATACTTGAATTACGGAAAAAAAATTATTTTTAATTTTTATTGCTGAATTTTGCAGTTATTGTCCAATAAATCGAAAATGGTTACAAATAGCCATAGGAATGTATACACAAAAAATGTTCGTATTTCAATTCTACATCACAACATCCAAAAATATTTGAAAAAACTGAGAAAATTCATTTCAAATAGTTGTAAATTTAAAAATTATTTTTGGCCACCATGTCTCGTAACTGGTTCTAACATACTTTTTCTTAAACTCGATAATTGTGACTGTAGTGACTTTTTTTAATATATTATAAATGACAATTTCAAAAAAAAAAAAAAAATTACATCCAAATGGTTGGAAGAGAGTCAATAATAATACAGGAGTGGAAGGAGGTGACAAGGAGGTTTCAAAAAATGTTCCGATATACATGTCATTCCATTTAATAAAATGTTAGTTGACCCTGTAGAATCGTCTTGGCTCATACTGTATATTCAAAAATAATTTCCGGTTATAGGCTTTTTGTCTAGTTTACTTATGTTTTTAAATCAAGTTTCTAGCTATCATAGATTTCGACATGTCGAAGTCGGGTGCACTATTGCCTCACCCTGTATATTAAGTATTAAGGGAATAAGAAAGTTACAGCACTATTAGATGGGACGTCAAAAAAATGCTAAAAAAATTGTGCTTTAAATTTTTCTTGTTGATTTCCTCAAGCTTTTAAGTTGTTTCTGTTGAAAATTTGCTTTCATAATTATTTTTCAAAACAGGATGCCTAACAGGGCTAACCAAGATTTTCAGAATATAATCGATCCATGACTATGTAGACTCACCTGATGTAAATAATATGTTCGCAAGTAGCCAGCAAGCAAACGCAGTCCACATTATAATGTGTGTATACCATCCTGCTGTCCTATAAAACCTTCCAAATCTAAAGCCTTCACCATCAATCACGAAATAATCCATTATCCACAATATTGGTAACGGAAGACCCCTATATTGTGCAGCTCTAAATTGTTGTTGCAAATGCCCAGCTAAAAACAATGTTAAACTGATAAGCTGCCTACATGTAGCAGGAGCTCATGTTGTATGCAGTATTTTTCAATGAAAGTCTTACCAAATGGTCCAAATCCAAATCTCCCTTGATCCCAAGTCCATTCAAATCTTTCATTATAATCAATTATTTCATATTTTAAATCACTGTCTGGTCCTGGATTACTCTTCAATGTTACATTAACACCTCGAAGAGCAATTTTTATTGATATTGATGCATTTATTTCGGCACCAGTACCGGCTTTGTAAGCAGTTTTTGATTGTATATGCCCAACTTCCCATTCTTGACCAAAGTTATTAACTGGAATAAGTTTTTTTAGTTTAAGAAAAACAGGATCACAGTTAAATGAGCAAACACTGACAAACAAAAAATAACAAGTAAGCGATTATAAAGAAAACTTACTGCACTAATTTCTTGTGAGGTAAAACAGCAAAAGACGTATTTTATTGAGCAAAAAGCTGAACTAAAACAGACATCTCGTTTTGAAAATTTTTATACATAATAAATGTCACCCTGTATAACAACTGATGTAACTGAAATGTGCATATCGATTCATAGAAAATGCAACGTCGATAAACTATTCATCTATCTCTAGGCTATTCTGCATTAATTTTGAAGTTAAATTCTCTCGTGTGCACTTTTTCTTTATACTTCTAGAATATATTGATATGGAAATGAAAGCGAAAAGCCTATATAGGTACCATAGCTGAGACATTAATCTTACCTAAAAGTAGGGCTCCTATTAATAAAGTGGTCGAAACTCTCGCAAATATTATTAGATTCTAAAGAAAAAAAAAGACTGTAAATAGATTGTTCTGGAGAATTTAATGCAGTAAAAAAAAAAGACAATAAGTATAATAATTTTGAAGGTGTTACCCCATGGATAATTGAAGACAACAAAATGTGCTAAATATATTTTTAAAAACAGCAACTTAATATCAACTTAATGCCACATATAAATAACTATAAACAATGCTTTACAGGTATCGATTCTTTCCGACTGTCTCGCTCTAAAAATGACATACTACAAACCACAAATTTTTTTTACCACAGGTGACCCAGTGTTACTTTCAAACATGTACTGCGTACAATTAGCGCTCAATATATCGAAGCATCAAATGTTAATGTCCTCTTTTCTCCCATAATTGGAAAGAAAAAACCGTCATTGTATTTCATAAGATTTTCTGAACAAAAAAAAACATCAATATAATTTTATTCATTTTTTTAACTATAATTTAATATCTGCCTTATAATCATTAATGAGAATGCAAAAAAGTAATTTCTAATTGTTTAATTTTACACATGCAAACACTAACTGAAATAAAAGTTATGAAACAGATATTGGGAGTTATTAAATTTAATTAAATAGCAAAAAATAATGTCCAACTGCTTTTGTAAAAAAGGTGAAGTGAAAAGCTTTTATTAATTTTACCCTATTTGCAAATAGATAAAAGTATATTTTCATTTTGCATTACTTTCCGTTTTATTTTAATTTTTGAATTAAATTCTTAATATGCCTAGAATCTACAGTTTTTTAGGAAAGTTATTAATATTTACTTACCGTTTTAAGTCTTGTAGTTGGTAATGATACAAGAAAAGACACACCTAAGATAAGAAATGCTGTTATTAGCCCAGCTTCCAGAACATCCACCGTAACAGGTGTTGCGTTTGGACCATACTGAGTCGGAAAATGATCAGATCTTGCCAAGTCAAACCACATACTTTATTAACTTACTTTTTAACACTATCTAATACTCTTTTGTCCGAACAAAAATATAAAAAGTTTGGTTAATTACCAATTCTAAAATCAAATGTTTCTTCTGTTAAGTTTCATTGAACAGACTGTACCTTGTACTTCATCCAAGCTGGATAAAATTACCACAATTTGTCACCGTTTCCTGGTTGGTGATAAGATAAAACTGCACCATTCATTTACATATTTTTATTTGCGTTAAGTTACAATTTTAATTCCCATAAGTTAAAAAATATAAAATGGAATGTAATATTATTGTCAATAAATTTTTCATTTTGAAAATTGAGCTAATATATTGCTTATAGTTAGTTATATAGCTGTTTTGTTTATCACAATAGCAACAAATACTTGGAAATTTATTAAATAACAATGAAAATATTTACAAAAGTCTTACGAATAAGCTTAAAAAGTTTAGAACATTTTCAAAAACTTATAAATAATCATTCGATTTAATTTTAATATCTAATACCAATATCAAAATAATATTTATTTAGAACTAGTGTTGGCAATCACTGACCAAAATATGTCATTAAAGTCATATTCAAAAATGACCAGTCATTTTCAGTCACCAGGTTCTGCTGCCTTTTCCAGATTTTCTAACCTCAACATATTTTTCTGGCACTCGATGGCTATCAAAGTAAAGAAGCTTTTTAATAACATTGTTTTTTGTCGAGATTGAAATTGTTTTATACGTTATATTACAATAAACAGTTACGTTATTTTTTTTTTTTCGTTAATTTTATTTAGTTTTTTTACCCATAAAGTAAAATTTTTATATTTTTATTAGGAGTCAAGTATTTTAAAAATTTAAAATAAATAATTGCAATTCAATATTTTTTATCCTCTTTGGTTACTATGGTTATTAGGCTACTGTCCTATAAATTTTAAATTATTTTAAAAAATTGTTAAATAAACCTCAGCGGTTGGTTTTTGAAAAAAAAAAAAGGTTTATAGGTATGTACGAAATTACTGCCGTAGAACGAAACTCAGGTCGTTGTACTTGTGGTATGTATGAAAGTACATAGAACTGGAAACAAGTTTTCTGTGCAAATGATATTTACGACCATTAACACGTTGAGATCTATATCATCGATGACTAAACCGGTAATTGACGTGTAAAAATTAAAAATTGTATTTATAGTATTACATGTGTGCTGTAAATTTTATGTTGGTGAATCATCTAGGCCTTTCAATGTAGGGCTTGTTGAACACAAGAATTATGCTAGGAAGAGTCAACTTGAAAAATCAAAAATACGTGAACAGGCGTGGAATAGCAACCACATTATTAAGTGGGATTTTGCATAATTTGGAAAAGTGATAATACAAGAAGACTCAAAGCTGCCATTATTTTGTTGAATGGTGATAAATGTGTGTCCAATTACTCTATAGATTTTTGTACGAACTGGTTGACAATCCTTAGAGCCAGGGTAAGTGAAAAAATATCAACATGTCTTGGAAATATATAAACAGAAAACTGTCACATTTGACATTTCCACCAAAGACAATCCATTATCCAGGAAATTTTCTTTTAGTTGTGAGCATGGAATCAGTGAGTATTCCGAAACGTCAATTCTTAATAATCCAAAACATTTGACATTTAAGTTTCATTTTTCAGATTATTTTTTTAGGTGCGACATTTTTAGTGGAAAAAACATTTTTTTTCAAAAACCAAAACCCTGACTAATCCTTTTGGTGCACAGATTTACGCAACAATTTTTTTAAATAATTTATAAGACTGTGGCTTAATACCCAAAAAAGGCGAGAAAAAAACAATATACACACAAATAAATAAATATAGGCAATATTTGCAATTCATTATTTTTTATAGATTAATAAAAAATAAACTTCCTGATAACATGTAACTTGATAAACAAAAATAAATATAATAAAAATGTTTAATCTTTCCTTTTAAATTTGTATGTGCAACTGAGATATTTGGTGTTATTTTGAGAGTCATGAAAATGCAAATCAATAAATGCATTTTATATGTTTCAAATAACCAAATGTGACTGGTCACATTGCCCGGTAACTAACCAATCTTTAATGACGAGTGATTTGCCATCTTTAGTTAAACAGATACTGGTCACAGCATTTGAGTTTAAACAATAAAATTACTATTAAAATCAAGAGTTACACCGATAAAAAATAATAAATATCTACTTAGGATAAAATATGATTACAACAAGAATTATAACACTGCAGTAACAAAAACAATTATAAATAAACAGTGTACAAAGTTTTAAATTTTACGGCAATGTTCAGAAATTAGTTTTTCTCACACAGTATGTAACACCTTGTAATATAAGTATTAAAGACGTGTAAACAGACAATAACAACAAGGCAAAACATGTATTTTTATTTCATAATTTTTTTAAATTAGGGACTGCCACCAATGCCGACAACAACAAAAGGTGTGCGCATGACTGTAGTGTTTCTGTGTGCTCTAAGTTATTTAGACAAAATATCTTCGAGGTCGTCAAACAGTATTCTGACCTATTGTAAGAGTTAAAAATACAAATTAAATGTAATAAGAATATGTAAGTTTTATACATATAGTGTCACTTTTTTTTCTGCAAAACTTCAAAAATCGATAGAACAAGTTAAAATAATGTTTACTGAAGAAACTCAGTTCCAACTCATTACCATTTTTACAGGCAATTTCAATTCATTTTCAGATTATTTTTTGTATCACTAACATTTATTGTGATATCAAACACAGTGACATAAAATTTTCGAAATAAATCAGGGATTCTATATCGACGACCAAAAGTGACCAGTGGTGTAGATAAAAAAATCTAAGTGACTGAAACGGACCACGATCCCAAAAAAAAATATTACCCATTATATCTTTTTCAATAAAATAGTTCTCATTATCGGTCTCGACAAGCATACTATGTGTACCATATTTCGACTTGTTTTATCCGATTTTTGAGGTTCTGCAAAAAAACTGTATAACTACAAAAAAACCCTTACTGCAAACTTTGTACACTGCATGTTAATTACACACATATCTAAAAAATGGAATGTAAAAAAAAGAATGTATTTGTTGCATAAAAATGAGTTTCAATATCGTATTTTTATTTTAAAACTCCTTATAACCTACGTAATAAATATAAAAACAAAAGTCTACCCATATTAAATAACATTATGATTTGGATATGTACACTGCACCTTAGAATGTAAGGGAAATAATAGTAATACAAATTAGTTAATTAGTTAATAATATTCTACTTTGTTTACTCACAAATGTTAGGGAATTATCACAAAATTTGCATTAATCATATCATAATACTAAACTTACATGTTTAGAAGATAGTATTACCATATTGTCGTTGTTAAGACGAAAAGGCTTACCTCACTTTTTGTAACTTTACAGTACAGTGATTTTAAGAAAAACAGTGGTATTATTTTCTCAGAACACAGCGGATTAGTCTTACACTATCCTTTACAATTTATTATAAATGGGATGTAAAACAACATAAGCTTTTAAAATTATTTTTAATTTTATAATTACTATCATTTTTTAATGTTAATTTGGGATACGCCTCTTCTCCCAGCAATAATAAATAGAAGGCACTTTTATAAATCACAATGTGTTCTTTGACATATTATATCACTCTGTATCTCGGGAATTAATTAGGTTATCAACCTAATTTTTTTTTCTTTTGTAGGAGAAATATAAACGTTGATTATGATGTAATGTAAAAAAAAGTAACAATAAGAAATTTACATTTTCATGTGTCGAAGATTCCACTAAGCGAAACTTTTTTATTTATGGAAATTTATATATACATACTGAGAATCAAATGAAGACGGTACATTGAAAATTTTTGAAATACGAAAAATGCGATACAGGCGCCGGCTTTCACCCAATTTTGAGATACGGCTTTTCGTCTTAACATGTTAAAATTTCAAAATTTGTAATAACTTTCTAGAAAAGTTCTATCAAATCAAAGATAAACCTTGACATTTTGAATCATTTTTGAAATTAAGAAACAGACACAGAAAATATTAGTAAATTACCTTCTGGTACACCAACTTATTTAAACTGAAAATAAATAATTTTTTAAGGTGGCCAACATAAATTTGTAAATCGCTCTTAAAAGATGATAACGAAAAACAAAAACTACCATCTCATTTTTAATTATATGCAGAATTATAGACAAAATTGCAGGTAAAACTAATGTTAATTTTCTTTTATTTGTTCGAAATACGAATTTTTACAAAAGTAACTTTTCCTACAAAAAAAAAAAACAATCAGTTTTGTCTGTAATTTCACCTACTAAATAAGCATTTTACCGAAATAATCCTAGTATTTTATTTGCATCAATGGTCATTTTACTTGATCACATTTGATGTGGTTAGAAGTGACCTGCACGAGTTGCAAATAAAACGTGCAGCAGCCTTGGATGTCGGGCACGCATGCGTATTTAGGAGGTACTCGTTAATTTTATGTTTATGTTTTATCGGTTTTACCAGAGACGTATAAGTGTAATATGCGTCTCTGGTTTTATGTAGGTTCTTATAAAAACCCTAAAAAAAAATGAGAACAGATGATCCAGAAACCAACTTGACATTTTCCTTTCCTAAGACCTTGATTATTTTTATGTTATGAAATATAGTAATTGCAAAAACGATATTTTTTTTATGAAAAATATGCAAATTTATTGTTGCGACATGCAAAACCTGTTTATACGGTCAACCGTTTGCCGCTATTCTTACCCCACTACATTACTGATCTAAAGATCACATGTGATCCTTTCATCCGGGGTGGAGCAGCATCGGCAAGGGGGAAACTGACTTAGTCACTTTTGACTTCAGATCAGTTGTAAATAAAACATGTAAACAGCTGACTTAATTGATCTAGATCAGAAGTGACCTGATCCACACTGCAAAGAAAATACTACTAATAATTTCTGGTTTTTGTTATTATCAATAGAAAAACTTTAAGAGTGATTTACAGTTTTATGTTGGTCACTTGTAGAAAGCACCGCCTAAGAATTTCTCACTGTTCTTGAAATTAAAACAGTATAAATGTTTCCCTAACTTTGCAAAAATGAAGGACTCCAGTAAATGTAGCTTTAATGGCCAATTTATCCACGTTGAAACACCAAATATGTGCATCAGTAATGTAGTTGCAAATAAATTAGACATTTTTTGCGCCACATTGTAAATATTTTGTTAAAAAGAAATCAGTCTCCAAATGTTGACCTACCCACATAAACTAATAATTTTATGACTAGCACACAAAAAATATAACGTAAATGAATATAAATGCGAATTTTAGCCGCACAATTAAAGAATTTTCTTCCCAATTCAAATAGAGACCAGTTTCCATTAAAAAATAACTATTTTCTTTTATTACTTACTTTACCATTTTAAATAGAATAAGGATTTTAAAAATATTTTTTGGATACACAATATCATCAGCAAATATTTTCAAATTCCAAATATCAGGATTATTGGAATATTTGGCAAAAATTGCATAAACCCTGATACGTAATTCTAATGTCAAACAACACACACATAGTATTTGATAGCAAATTATAGCTTTCATTATTGGCTTCGAAAAATCATCTTTACACATTTTTTATAAATGTGTTTAAAAATACTATGTCTATCTGCCTATCTACTTGATCTAAGATGTAGTGTGCCCATAATGTCCATAACATAACCGTTAGTTAATTAATAAAACACCAAATTGTTCAAGATTCTATATAACAATTAACAAAAATGTTCAATGAGCAATAAAAACAAGAAAAAAAAACAATAAACTTAAATGATCCCTGCTTCTTCTAACCTTTGTTTACGATGATGGTACATATGCACCCGTAAGCAGCTTTGGTTCCTCATAGTCTTACCACAAATCTGACAGTCTAAATCCATGGAATTGTCCTCATGTTTGTCACGAACGTGCACCTTTAAATTGTATCTGTTGACGAATTTTCTACAGCAATACGGGCAGTACACGTGACCCTTGTTGTCCGTCGAGTACGAGAGCATATCTGAAAAAATTTAACATAGAATGAAAACATAAAAATTAAACAGGTCCATATTACCTTACTGAAGTATGTACAGTGAATAAACTAAGCCCCTTGTCACCAAAACCTCGATAATTTGTACAATAAAACAGTAATACAAGGTTAGTCAAGTGCTTTTCGTACGATACAAACAACAAAAAATTATTTATTAAAAACCAAAATACACCATTTACAAGTATTTATACATTAATGTTGAAATAAATAATTCTTCTTTGTGTACAACGTGTAAATGGCATTTTTGACTGGCCAGTTAATGGGTCAAAAACTGTCAAAAATAGAATTTTGGTCAATAGTCAAAAATGAAAATTCGCATTTCCCGCTCTAATTTTGGAGTTTTTCGTAAATTATAATCTATCAATTAATCTATTTCATAAGGTGTCAACTTCTGAGCTGAATTTCTAAACTATGTTGGTGGGTGAATGGACCTAGCTTCCGAAGCCAAGAAAAATTTTGTTACATGCTGCTGCATTATGAAGAATAGGAAATCAGTATGTCAATTTATAATGTCTGCAACCACTGTGGTTACAGTTCATATTCCACAGGTAGATGACGATCTTTTAACTCAAATGACAACTGCAGTACAGTGACCAACGTTTGCGAAGAAAATTGTAAAATTTATTATCGATACGGTAAAGATTCCAATCCAATGTCTCATATGACTTCAACTTTGTTTTGTTTCTCTTGTAATGTTTTTTTAAACACAATTCTACAGAATCAATAAGTACAAAAATTAAAGAAATAGTTAAATTTTGCAGTTGGTTAACAAATGAGTGCAAAATTAAATATACCATAACGGCCAATAGGAAAGTTTTATAAATTGCAAACGACAACAATTTTAACCTCAATTGCAACTGCTGTGGACTAAAATACAGATTTCCTCACATGTTGAATGCAAATGTGCAAAAAAAAACAAAATAGACATCCATTCGTTTTGTTTCTATCGAAAGAGAAAGTTGAAAACATTTCTTTAAATATAAATACCATTATCGTAATTCAGGATTTATTATAGACCTACATATGTATTTGGTATCAAAATGCTCATCTTGAAGAGGTCAATTCGAATTGGGTGAGATTCAGAAAATTATTTTTGTCCTGGCCAATGACCGGTCAAAAATTGTGTTCAATTGATAACAAAAAATTGACCAGACGAGTTTACAACACTATTATGTAAATAATCCAGATACAATATCAGAGTTTTAGTATAAAATAAAGTGGATATTATAACACGAGAAATATTTCTAATATTTATTTTACTTTAACTGTAGGAGCATAACAGGTAATCATTTGTTAACTGCCAGAGGATTTTCTTTTAATTCAAATCACCAGCTTCTACAGTTCCTTTTTCATGATTTCTTGAGAAACTCGTCGATTTCTCAGTGCTTTTCTTGTTTTGGGATTTGTTTTATAAACTTTACTTTCCATACTTTCCTAAACATATAGCATCACAGTTACATTTCAACTCAGAACATCCTGGGTTTTTTTTACATTGGACACACTGGACAGAATGTAAAAATGCGATTTAAGGAACACAAAAAAACTCATTTTAAATAATGTACATGGACAGTGTCCCAATAGTGTGCCAAAGTCAATTATCAGCCTTATTAGAAGACTTTAGAAAATTATTTTTTTACGAAAGTGGTATTTTTTCAAATAACTGCAACACCACATCAAAAACAAAAAATCTGAAGGTCGTTAGAAAGGTAATTTTCCGCTGAATTCAAAAATGCAAAAATATATAGGGTGTTCTATTTAAAAAAAAATGACCTCGAAGATGCTCCACTGTAGCCAGTCACCGTGTATATTTCAAAATATTTTTAAAACATACGCCTCTTGAGGCTATATCTCTTTCAATAAGGCCGATATTAAACAGTGATTGGGATACCCTGTACATAGCACGGGCATCACATTGTAGAGAACAATCATTTCATAGATTTGAATAATGTTAAACTACTCCAATCGGAAAAGAAAGGAAAAAACTTGATTTATTAGAAAAATTAGAAATAAGAAGTTATTAAATAACGATTAAATAAAAAATGTTTGCCAGTCACCATATTTTCGATAAGGTAATTTAGATTTTAAGAATATAGAAATGTTCAAATAATAAAAACATATTTTACAATAGTTTTCAGTGGTGACTTGTGAAATTTCGGCTATCATATCTTAGTACTGGAGCATAGGATCCAAGCCATACTCTAAGGCATAACTATTAAGACTAAATGAAGAAGTTTGCAGAAAAAAAATCGCGAGGTAATTTTTTAAAAAATTTGAAAAATATTTGCAAAAACATTTTTTTTCCGAATCAGGTGGAGAACATATCGGCAAATTTCACATTTCATAAAAAAAATATTGATTTTTACAGTTGCACCTTTTTAAAATTTGTAGTAAAAAATTATTGTTTTTGCAGCAAAATATTGGTCTTCAAAAGTGTCCTAATGACGTAAAAGTCTAGAACCTGTCTGACCAAGGATTACTTCGCTAGAGCCCAAAAAAAATCACAAAATTTTCGTTTGTTCCACACCAAATTTCATTCACTAATGATAATGCCATTAAACCAAATTTTCCATTTAAATTATACAATTACTATCTGATATTTATATTTTGTTTAATTTCTGGTCACTAAAACCCCCTTTAAGTTAAAAGTCCCTTTAAAATGTTGATAATACGCGGGGTTTTTAGGAAATTTTATGCTGATTCCGAATGTCAAGAAATCACAGTTAGTTAAGTTCGTTTTTAAGAATTTCTGAAAAAAACCAAAAGTTTCATAATTCCTTTATAATCGTTTTTCTTAATGAAGTCCCTTAAAAAACAAATTTTCTACAACGTGATACATCATTAAAAAGCTCTTTTTTGAGTGCAGTCAGAAAAACGAGCAATCCAATATGGCTTCCAAAAAAAAAAAAACACAAAAATTAACTAGGGTACCTAGAAAACAAAAGACTATAGAACATTTGTTTTTGCAGCAAAATATTGGTCTTCAAAAAAAGTGTCCAAATAACATAAAAGTCTAGAACCAGGGATTACTTCGTTAAAGCCAAAAAAAAATCACAAAGTTTTCGCTTCTTCCATACCAAATTTCTTTCAATAATGATACATGTGATGTGATCCAATTCGAAAGAGGTGGGACACACATAAACCAGACCAGACATTTACACTTGGCTAAAAGTTGATTGCTCACTTTGTAGTAGCTCACAGTACCCATTTTCATTTTTGCTTATAATTCAACATTAAATATTAGTGCATATGTTGTTCTGATTATGGTGGAAACGTCATGAACAGAATCTTTGTTGAAGACTGTATGATTGTGGATTAAGATATTTCACTATTAGAAATTTGAAAAGGGGGGTGTTGTATTGTAGAAACTGTCAAAGTCCACTGTCTGTAATTGCAAATCCCATAATTATGATCGTATTTCTTCTTAACAGAATAATTAGGGGTAGTAAAATACAATGGTTTTAATTTAGATGATGGTTTCATATACTATAGTTCTGAATGAATTGAGTAATTCGTTCTACTGACAATTTCTGCAGAAGTGGTGCATATAGGTTGGTGTACTTATATTGGGTACGTGGTAGAATACTTAATAAGTATATTTTGTTTGTGCAATTTTAATTTTAATTGGTAAGTAAATATGACTATAATCGTAAAAATCAATGAAAGAAAATTATCCATGTTTACAATTCCACTCTATTATATAAATGCATTTAGCACGAACGGTGAGAGATACTTGGTCATGGCCAAAGGTGTTGGGAAAACTTCACGCTGCCATACGCCACACTAGATACGAATGTGCCACCAGACGGCATCTTGTCGGTTCTCTCTGGTGATTTTATGGCATTTTTCTATTTCTTCCAAACATAACGAAATTAACAGAATCGATGATGTTAACAAATTTAACCTAACTCTAAAGCAAATCATTCATGGCAACACGCCGATCATAGAGATGCAATACTATTCACACACATTACCACCTTATAATAAAAATGATAAAGACGAAAAGAAAAATGCTACGGGAGTATCAAGCAAACTGCGATCCAGAACTAAAAAAACAAATAAATTAATTCAACAAACATTCAAAAAATGACCTTCCAGTACAAAACCCACACATGGTTACAAACATGTAAAACAATCAATGAATTCAGAGGACGTCTATTCTACCAGCAAGTAAATAAATTATGCAAATACAAGGCAAAGCCAAATCTTCCAGCTATTGAAGTAAATGGGCAGTTATATGAAAGTGACAAGGATAAAACAGACATATTCGCAAAATACTATGAGGACCATTTCAGTGAACAAATCCACCCCAATTTTAATCAGGACCACCAGCTTGTGATTGATAACTGGTACCAAGACTATTTCAACAGCAATTATTCCACCAATGAGGATATTGAAATTGACGAAGAGGATTATTTCAACATTCTTAAGCAGAAAAATACGTCACCTGGCATAGATAACGTTCCCTGGACTATTATAAAGCAACTGGAATATGCAGCACATGAGTATATAATTAAAATATTTACATTCTGCTTAAAAAACAATCATTTTCCGAGTGAATGGAAAAGAGGAGTGACCACAAAAAACCAAATGGTTATAGACCGATTACTTTACTGCCATTTTAGGTAAACTTTTGGAAAAAATCGTCAGGAATAGAGGGTATAGCATCATTAGATCAAAAATACCAACTCATCAATTTGGTTTCCTAGAAAATTGTGACACCACACATTTAACTATTGTTACATCTAACGTGCAAATAGTTCAAACTTAGTTGTAAACCGAAAAACATCGTCGGTTAGTATAAAACAGTAAAAAGTGATGTGCTCGCTATACGCACAAATTATTAATTAAGTAACATTATTGTACGTTAAACTATAAAGTGCCACATCAGATTATTTTTTCGTTTAAGTCATTGCATTGAAAAAGGTGGAAAACAGCCACCGGAACGTTTGTAAAATGTGTTTATGAATAAATAAACAATTTAGACTTTCATTCATATCATTAAAGAACCAAAATCCCAAGAACACAATTGCTATAAAAATACATAAATAAGGTTCAAGAAGTCAAAAAGAAAAACAACTTTCTTTCAAACGTGCAAATAGCTAGACACCAAAACTTAAAATCAGCTGCAGTCTTTCTAGATATTAAAAAAGCGTTTGACTCTGTATGGCATAAAGGCCTACTATATAAAATGAAGAAAATAGGCACCCCGATTACTTGGTGCACTTTACTCAGCAATTTTTAGAAAACAGACAAATATGTGTTAAAGTCAACGAGGAAAAATCTGCCAGCTTCATCCCAACTCAGGGATTACCACAAGGATCGCCGCTATCACCGTTACTTTACAATATCTATTGCTATGACATCTCGCAGCATCAAAATGCAAGTCAAGACGAAACCTATATTTTACAGTATGCGGACGATACGGCAATTATCTCCCATGGCAAAACAATTACTAAAGTAATTGAAAATTTAGTCAAAAATTAAGGTGACAGAGGATTGGTTTAATAAATGGAGACTAGTACCCAACCCCTCCAAGACACAATTTACAATTTTCAATCACCCGGTAACCAATACATCTCCAACAATAAACATCGACAACCAGCAGATCAGTCCATCACAGTCATCCAAATATCTAGGTATAACCTTAGACCATAAACTAAATTTTAATATGCATACTGCTTCAGTGATGTTAAAAGCCAAAAATAGAGCCAAATATTTCCGGGCACTGGGAGGGAATTTCGACAAAATCTCCTTCCATTATTTATAAATCCATTTGTCGACCAATTATAGAATATGCAAGTGTTTTATTTATGACCTGCAGAAAACCAGCATTACAAAACTTAAAAGTAGCAGAAACTGCATCCTTAAGAGCCATTACCAAAATGAGGCATCCAAATAATCCTCTAGACAACCCATCAAAGGAACTTCTCTATGCTCGAACACATATAAAACCAATAGACCTTCGTTTCCAAGATTTATCGAATAGGTTTGTGTCTCGCCCCACAACATCGAATTGATTCAACCCCATTGCAGAATTCGAAACAGGCAGGCAAGATCTAAACTTAAATTCCCAGAGCGGACCCTTTACGAGGAGATTCAGGCTTCAGTCGAGGAAGATCTACGATTAAATATATAATATATGGTATCGAATTTTTCAAATTTTTCAATTTTTCAACCTTTACAGTTTTTTTTTTTCTAAATCATGTATTAATTTCTCATTTCAAAACATACAATATTCTAAATGTAACAGGCACTTTGTACAAAAATTATGGGCTGAAGGACCTCGGTCAATGGCCTTTTGGGGGTAACCAATAAATAACATTTATTATTATTATTATTATTTCTATTTCTTATACCTCTGAAATGAATCATACAGGAAAATGTTTGGGTTTGGACAATGGCCCTAAGGACAATCCTATCATTTGGGCCCACCCAAAAAAAGTCAGTGCCTGTTAATGATAACACTAGATTATGTATATAGATAATAGCCTTGTATTGATATGTAATGTTTGTTTAATGGGGATTGGCCAAGTTTTATAGAGAAATCAATTTTTATGTAGTTGACGTTTCGATTTTAATTAAATCATCCTTATGCCTCTGTATACAAAAGAAGGTAAATTGACAATTTTTAACATATTCTAAAACAAACACACTATTATAAAATAACTAATAGTTGATATTTAAAAGAATTTGAGGGTTCATAAAATTAGAATTATTTTTTTTAAATTATTATAAAAAACATGTATGTATAAAACAAAAAAAAACACAAAAATGACAGACTCAGTACTAATTAAATTAAAGTAAACTATTATAAAAGGTGTTTTTATATAACTAACAGTTCGAACAATCATTAGTTATAAGAAAAAAAAAGAAATTGTAGCAAGAAACACCGAAACAATAAAAAACATAATGTAGGTAAAAATGCATTATTTTCAGTTTTTTATTTTATCAATTGAATTAAAATATGCAGTGTTGAGATTTTCAATGTCTAATCTTTTGTTTACACTATTACTGTCTTTTTTATGCATATCATCTCATTTAGTTACCGTCTTTTTTCACATTATTTTTCGATAGAAATTAAGTAAATAAAATGATATATTAATTACGATATAAATATAATAACATCTGATTGCGTTGTTACCTGCGCGGCACGTGGAAACGATTTATGCGGAAGGTTAGATACATGCAGACTCTTAACTTCAAGTACCTGTTTATTACACTATTACGAAATCATGACATATTCAATTGTAATTTTAGTCCGTGTATTTAAACTTTTTAACTACCAACTAGTGGCACATAGGACGAATGCTCGGTAGACGACTTATATAGTTTTTCTTTTAAACTAGTGGCGCTTTAGGATACATTCTCAACAATGACGATTTGTACACATTTTTGTTCACATATAGGTGCACTTTCGGTAAAGACGATTTTTAGTTTTTTCATTTCAATTAGTGGCGCATATAGAACGCATTAGTTTTATTTAATAACGATTTGTATAATAGCAATTACAGATACAAAACAGGAAAATTGTGGATAATACAAGAACGAACAAAGAAAACATAAAAGTGAAATATATCAGAAGTATGCATGTCGATACTCACACTTACAAAATATAAATCCAGTAAGCCAACCTGTCTTTTCGTAAGGAATATCAAATCCTAATATGTCTTTTCGCATGAAATACCAAATCCTCTAATGTATATTTATAACAATTAAAGAAATAAAACACCTAACTAGCTAGCAATATTTATTTATTGTCATTAAAACATTTAAATATAACTAGTTTATATATGTACTTCTGCATACAACTCTATGGCAAAATAATATAATTTAATATAAATCATTGTAACAGTTATACAATAACGATTAGTAAAAATTTAGATATGTATATATGCCACTCGTTCAAAAAGTCTTAATATGGTAAAAAAAAATCATCCTTGACTAGTATAAATTAAAATGTCATGAACAGCAGGAAAAAAAAATCAAAATTCTCATTGCTAGAATATAGGAAAAATATGTTAAAGGTGGTTAATCTTAAAAACTAGATAATACTAAACATATTGCAACAATACTATACGCTGTTTAAACAATTCATATAAATGAGTATAAAAAAGTCAAAATCTCTGTTAGTGTCAACAATTTTATGTAGAATAAAAAAAAGTTGATTGTATTTGCTAATGATTCATACAAATTTAAAATAATATTGCAAACATATTACTATTTTCTCTGATAACAACAAAAGTAATATAAAACTCAACTAGTGTTAGGTAACAGATGAAGCAAAAAATTACTGACAATCAACAACTTTGCAACATTATTATTTTGGATTATTATTTAACATAACACTAAGGAAAATATATGAAACAAAAGTAGTTACAAATACAGGGTCTAGCAAAATTACGTACCCAATTTAAAATTCAATTTTTCCAGTAAACTATTTGAGATAACAAATTGAAACAAACTAAATTTTACCAATTTACCATCTTATTTGTTAAAAAATTACAAGAATCAGCTATGAAAACGTACTAAAATATTATTATATCAGTGGCAACTGGTGAAATTTAGGTTGTCATATCTTAGTATTGGTTCATACCATCCATTCGATACTTTAAGGCATAACTATCAAAATTAAATGGTTTTGTAGGAAAAAAACCTGCGATTGAAATTTGCAAAAGAAAGTTGGAAAAATTTGTGCCCCAAGTTATTTTTTAGACCATTTGTAAAATACTTGCAAAAACTTTTTTAGAATCAGGAAAAATATCATCAAAAATTATTGTGTTTACTTTCTTATACCTAATATTAGGAAGCCTAGTATTCGTGATTTTTTCGACCTCAAGATTTTTTATTGATATATACGTTTTGAACCCTCCTGAATCCATTCTATTTTCCGATGTCTGTCGATTCGTGTGTGTATGTGTGTGTGTGTGGATGTGATTGTGTTACCCGCGATAACTCAAAAAATATTAATGGGAGAATTCCCAAATTTGGCAATTAAGATTTTCAACAACATTTTAGGTGACACATTAAATTTGGTCAATGTGGTACCATCAGAAGAGACATAATGAATGAAATAAGAAAAAAGGTACAATTTCGGGGAAAAAAATTGAAAAATTTTTTTAGCATTTCTGGACAAATCTCAGCGAATTATGATGAAAAAACATAATTTTAAGGAAAAAACCTGTCGACATATCTCTAGTATCAGGATAACAGTTACAGTTTTTGAATTAAAATTCGAAAGGCCAAAGATAATGATAAATTCGGTGATGAGCAAAACTGGCTTGCTGAAAGGAGATCCATGGGACCCAAACTTGTATTTGACTTTACAAAAAAATATATTCCTGATGAAAGATTATAAATCATGTCTATTATATAAAGCAAATAAAACATATTTTCCAAGTACTTAAATAAAGCTCATGTAAACGGAAATTTTGTAAACGTTTGACCTCATAAAATGAGGTTAGGATAAATTTGGCTGTTTGGCATTTGAAATGTCTAATTTAGTTACAAAAATGTCAATATGTCAAAAGAAGAAATTATTAAAAAATATTACATGAATTATCACTGACAGTACCGAAGGATGCTGAAATTAATTATTTAGAAATTTTAATGAAACGTTTCAAGATACGCTTTCAAAATTTAGTTGAGGTAAGTCAAGAATTAAATTAGAATGATTTTTTTGGATCAGGATTATATGTATACACTGGTATAAGAAAGTTATGTGCTGGCCACATCAGATATTTTTATAAAGTTACACCAGTGAAAAACAAATCTAAAATAAAATTTCAAAACGGTGTAACTTTATAAAAAAACAATATTTTTGATGAAATTATTGTGTAATATGTTTTTTTATAGTTTTCTATTCTTAATGCACAATAAATATTTTATTATTATTATTAAATTAGAAATCTGTTGATGTATTACCCATCTGATTCTGTTCTTCAAATATTTCAAATTTTTTTCTAAAAAATCACACAATTTTTGCTATTTCTTTTATATCAGTTGTAATTTCTTTTCCGCAAAACTTCTTCATTTAATCTTGATAGTTATGCCTTAAAGTATCGCTTGGGTCATACACTTTAATACTAAGATACGACAACCTAAATTTCACCAGCGACTGTATTATACCGTGTTTTCATATTTGCACACTACATAGGGAAGCAGCATCATTCGGAGTAGAGGAGAGAACATGGAGTACATGCGCTAATTGCAGTCACATTTTGCACAAGCTTTTTTTGTAATGAAAGCATGTAAATTTAAGCTTCAAAATAACTTCTGATTTTAATGACTAATATGAAGTATTTCTTGGAGGTTCTATGTGTCTTCTTGGCACATAATTAACCATTTCATCCTACCATTTTTTTAATTCTCTCGATGCTTCTGGTTGGTTAACATAATCTTTTCGCGATAAGTACCCTCATAAAAAACAATCAGCTTAAACGAAGCCTCATCTTAACTGATTTTCATTTAAGCAAAAACTATTTTTTCCAGTAACAGTAAGAAACTTCACTTCACTTTTTTTTTCTTATAGAACACTCAAAAAAATAACCCTAACTTCTAATACAGTATTTTCCATATTAATAACTTCAAAATTTGGCAGTTCCACTTAGTTTTGTCTTAATATCGCAAATGGTCCCAAGCAGCACAAGTTGTAGTTCGGACATCATGATGTTACAGTTGCTATAAAGATTGGCTGTTTGGTTATAGTGGCTATTGCATTATTACGTTTTAAAGATGTAATGGTGGTCAAAATGGGGAGTAATATTCTGGCCGTCGAAATGTAACTGGAGCCAAATGATCACTAGCCTACATTAACTTTTTTTTGATTATTAGGGCTGTTTTAATGCTAGCTACAAAACGATTTTTATGGCGAAAGTATAACCTGCAGTTTGGCTTTTGATGGAAATTATTTAACTATAAAATGGTCTCAAACATTACTTATTCAAGTGTACTTAGTTATAACTATAATTAAAATATACCTTTATAGGTAAAATCAAACAAGATAGTACTGTGGTTATGTTTTGGTTTTAAAGAGTGTTGTCAAATAAAATGGACAACCATCGTACTTCTAATATACAGTTCTTGGTCAATGAACAATGAACAGGGTCAAATCTATTACCGTAGACATTATTCCTGTAAACTCACATAAAATACTCATAAAAAAGAAGGCCCTTGATATATATGTTTTAAATATAATTAAATTTAATTCAAAGTATGTTAGTACTATATATTTGATAATTTCAAAGAGCGCAATCGATGGTAGGGTTATCAAAACTGATTGAAATATCGAATTAGTAAATTAAAACATTATTTTAGAGGTACACTTAATGAAATATTGAAAATTTAACGCAATGGCCGCCGTTCGGTGTTCTTGTTTGACAGAAAACATGGCGGTAAGTTGGCATAATTTGGCATATGTTTTTGGTAGTGTTGCTAGAAATAAGACAGAATATGACTAAAATGGTACTAACAAACTTTTTTAGCCAAATGGCAAAACTGGTAATGTTGGCCAGAGTACAACCAGAAATCTTACGAGAAATTTGGTTCAAATAGTTAGCAAAAAATGGCGAAACTATGGTCTATAAAAAAATATAACCTCTTGTTTGTTTATGACACAGGCACACCGTATGGCATAACAACCTACATTTCATTCCTATCTAAATACTTATTTAAGTTTCTACATTTATTTCATAACGGTTACTATTAACTGATATAAGCAGAAGAGAAAATTGCTACTACTTTTTCTGTGAGTTCACTACCACCGCATATTATATTGTCTGCATTTTGATTTCATCTTTATTTAATTTACTATTTCAAATAATACAATTAAACAAAATTGAAAAGAAATAAATATACTATAAAGAGGGCGAAGAAACAAACTTAGCTCAAATTTGTATTGATTATTTTACACAGCATAATTATTAGATACATAATTTTTACTTGTATATTGTTTCAATTAATTACATACATCAAATAGTTAAAGTATGAATCAAAAATAAGAACACAACTTGGTTAAGGTATTTTACAAACATGAGTTTACATTTACTTTCACTCATGACGAATTCGAGATTAATCACATTAAAACCGTGCCGGAGCGTTCTTGCTCGGTTCTTGGTTTAGGTCGTGCTGACCTGTTGTAGATCGGTGCACTCTGCAATGACCCATACGCAAACGCTTTAAACTGCACTAGTGTAAACAGTCACGATTTGCAAGAACCAAGGGTAGAACAAAATTACAGATAAAAAAAGGGAAATCAACTGCACTGAACTGCACTATCAAAATAGTCGGTGCACTAAATTGTGCACTGGGGCGCTATACGCAGTTATCTCGAACATAAGAAGCTAATTGCACTGAGAAAAGATTTGAATTCCCGAATACGCAAATTTGCTCTGCTCCGGCATAAAGCTGATCTCGAATTTGCAATCTATAAATGCTCTACCATAGCGCGAATACCCTAACACAAGACACTAATAAAGTTCGAACTTAGTGCGTCCTAGTTCTAGTTCTCGACTTCGTCATCAGTAAATGGTTTCGGGTATTAGTTTCACTATCCTTCATATATCTTGATAAGAAGTGTGTAAACACTGCCAACATTTTGTTTTAAGGTTATATACATGCCCTGCTGTTTAGTCCCAATACAGGGACTTTTATGTAGAGATGTGCCAAGGGAATAAACCCTATGTGGGTTTATTTCCGGTTGGGTTTTATGATTGCACCAAATGCAATGAAAAATTTAAATTTTACACAATTCTTTTTAGTTTTGTGTTTGATGGAAATAAAATGAAATCTCCACTAGTTAATTGATTAAATTGCTTATTATTAAAAGGGATCACTTCAATTTTTGGCGCTTTGAGTTTTTGTATGTTTTTCCACTTGAAAGAGCAAAAAAATTTGAATAAGGTAGTCCCTTTAACTCTTACATATTTTATATGATGCATTTGGGAAGGACACTAGTAATGCAGCTTATTAAACACGTTTTTTTTTTGTTTTCTCACAATGAAGAAAATACTTAGTACCTTTTAATAATAATCAGCGATTCAATTACATTTTCTGGCTTCACTTAAAAAAAAATGGTAAATAATGTGAATTCTTTATTTTAATATTTTTCTACGTTTTATTTAATATAAGTTCAATCATTTCTTAATTTTTCCAGCAAAAATCAAAATGTTGCATAATAAGGACCCAGTGTGGATTAAACGAAGAAGTTCTGCAAAGAAAAAATTGTTGCACGAAGTGTGCCTCCTCAGAATTTTTTTTTAGACAATTGGTAAATATTTGTATAACATTCTTTTTCAGAATCAGGTGCAAAATATATCTACAGATTTCTAATTTCAACAAAAAAATATTTCTTTTTTTTATAGTTGCACCAATTTAAAATTTCTTTTTAAATTAATTTTTACAGCAAATTTCAAAAAAGTGTAACTTTATTAAAAACGCAATACTTTTTGATGAATTTTGGTTCCCATGCTCCAATACTAAGATATGACAATTTAAATTTCCCAGCTGCCACTGGTATTAAAGGTTCTATTTCATTATTAACAAAATTTTACCATGGTAAAACCACAAGTTATCATTAAAATTACATCAAATATCAAATATTGGTCATAAGAATAATTAGATTAAATGATGCTGATTGAATTTGCATCTTATTAATTTGTGAAAAAAATTAAAGTGTTATTTTAGGTTAAATATACCAATAAATGTGTTTTTGTAAATTATCGGACTTTTGTATCATTTAATATAAGGTTATCTGATATATCTGTTCGTAAAGAAAAATTAAAAAACCCAATGCACTCTTTATAAAAATGGGCGCAAACCCGGGTTTAAACCCATAAAAAATAAAAACCGTGTGTTTTCCCATCTCTATTTTTATGTCTACAAAATTACGTTAAAAAAAGGGTATTTAGTAAAGACTTCTTCTTTATTATTTTAGTCGTAATGCGGAATTAACAGCTAAGATAATCGCCAAATAAAGTAGTCATGTTTTGGCTAATTTCTTGGCAAGATTTTGGATATCAACAATATATTAATAACAATAACCATGTCAACATATTCCGGTCATTTTTGTAGCTATAATGGCAGTATTAGGACTTAACACTGGTGTCGTTTAATTACTTGCTCAAACATAACACCATGAAAATGACTTTATAACCAAACCTGCATGGCCATATTGTGGCTACTATAAATGATTACGTTTTTGTGTTTAAATTTTATGTTGAACCACGACTAAAATAATACGGCCAAAATGCAACTTGACGAAAGCCATTAAAACACTTTTATAGCCGAATCTTGGTTATTTCAGCTAAATAGCATGTTTGTGCTGCTTGGGGTTACTGTGATAATTTTATTTTAAATTGGATACATCGTTTTGCCAGACTATATTAATCGTAAATTAGCGAAAATCAAGTCAAATCCATGGGTACATGCAAGCAAATATGTATTTGTTATATACTTTAATAATAGATATAAAAAATGCATTTAGTTTAGTTTCATTTCAACACTTACTTATATTTACAAGACGGATTTTTCCGTCAAACTCATAACTTTAAACTGGCTCGAACTAATCAAACTGTGCACACTAAACAACAAAATCAAAACCAACAGAGAAGTATGCATGGAAATCGCATGGTGCGTGCGCGCGGCGTTTTCTGAGGGAGGAGACGATGTGGGACGCTTTCATTAGTCCGGATCGTGCTTGAGAACAGGCTAAATATTCTCTCGGATTATTCTCAATATGCTCTAAGGGTACATTTACAATCAATTTTGTACGGGCACAATCTGCTGGTGGATTATAATTGGGTTTTAAGCATATCTGGTTGAATGCATTTGTTTACAATAAAATTTTAAGTCGTCGCGACCTTGAATTGCACTTCAGGTTTGAATTGGATGCTTGCAAATCGCAAATATTCAATTCAATTGCGGCACGAATTTCAAATTGCGTATGCGTACTACGACACAAATTTATTGTTTATATTTAAAGTCAGTTTGTGATTTGAAATTGAAAGATTAGATCTTTTAGTATTAGAAAATATGTTTTTAGAAGTTATGTTAAAATAATTGTAATTATTTAATCAAACTGAATTTGCATACACGTAATATTAAAAAATCTCAACAGATGGCAGCTTCTAACTCATTATAAATGCCCTAAATTTTATCTCGGCATAATTCACAATCCGTCAGTAAATTGTGCCTGTAGCGAATTTGTTGTAAATGTACCTTAAGAACTCTCGCGCAAGAACGTTTTCAGGAGCAAAATGGGAACATTCCTTTCTTCACATCATTTCATGTGTATCTTTTTTATGTTGTATACACTTTTTCGATACAACAGATACTTTTAGAGAAAAATTTAAAAAAACGGTTTTTTTTTAATATATCTCAAATGCTAAAGGAGATTTTTAGTGACCCCTTCTGAAAACATTATATCATGTTTCATCTATGTCTGCACAAAAATCATGATTATTCAGTTGTAAATAGAATTACTGGAAATAAAATACATCCAAATGGTTTTTTATAACTCTTGTCAGAGTGTAAAAACATTGGTAGAAATACATTTTAGACTAGGAAATGTCTGCATCGTTTTTTGGAAGTACTTAAAATTTTGTCAGGTTGCCAAAATTTTAAATTTATAAACCATATAACTCACATCAACAAATTACATTTATGTTTTGTGATGGTAGTTTAAAAATACAACATGCAATGGCCTACGTATAAAATAGTTCCCTATTGATTTTATCGCTAGGTTACAAACAATTATTTTGAACAATTATTTTTAAGTTTTAATCGATTTAGAATTCTCTTATCAACAGTGATTCAAATGTGACTCTTTGATAAATTACAATGTTTTGATAGTTCATATCCGATGGTGTTTGTTTGAAAAATAGTGGAAAATATTCGCTTGCATGTACCAACTGCAGAAAAATTCAAACAATCAACTTATTCAAGAGAAGTTCTTAGAAATATACTAGGCATTCACCTCAATTCTCTGTATAGTCTCATTAATCGTTGAAAAGTGAAACTTGGCAATATGCTTCCTAAGACTCTCCGTGTTTTTATATAACTGCTCGCATATGACACACTTAAAGGGGCCCGCAAACTCTCCATGTATGTTTTTCTCATGTGTCCTCAGATGATCTCGCCTTGAAAATTTTTTCAGGCATTGCCCACACTGGTAGAGGTGTTTGTTGAGGAGTTTTTCTGGCTTCCCTAAATTCAATGAAGAATTAGTGGACTTGAATTAAGTAGCGCATGCGACAACTCTTACTTCAAAATCCGAGTATAGCAGCTTTAAAAATTAAGAACCAATTACAATAAAAAGACAGTAGTAAAGAGTACAATACTATATTTTACTTGGTTTAAAATAAACATACAATTTTATTTATAAATATGTCTGAAAGTATTTTTACTAGCACTAATTGAGATATGTTAGGGCATTATCACAAATCAATGACTAAATCTAACAAAATGTACAAATTTATTAATATTAGTATCACAGATAGATGTGGAAAATATTTAAAGACTTTACATGTTTAACTAATGAATAAAAAAAGTATCTAGAATCTGGTTCAAAAGTTTCGAGCTCTGAGTTTGAGACAATTTTCAAAAACGTTTCCAAGCATGGAAATAATAAAAATATTTTGATCTTTCGGTTCAAATTATTCATAAGTGACTTAGGTTCCACTGTAAACCATAGGTACTGATGAGGAGTGCCTCACTGATGGATGAAATCTGTGTACATTTGACTTAAAATCTCACTTGGAGTATTCTCTGAAATCTAACAAATAAATTTCAATTCTTGAAATCTACCTAAAATCTTGAAATCTTTGAAATCACAATGAAGTTTCACAGAAATCTTGATATTTCATGAAATACCCTGAAATCCCTTTGAAAACTCGGTTAAATCTGTGATATCATACTATAATCCATGTAATCCATGCTGATATAATTATGTTGCAACGATGAACTTTGTTCATATTCACAGTTTGTCGTGATTAGGGACTATGGCAAAAAGGATTCCATCCTGAACCAGAAAATGCATATTATATCAGAGATAGAGGAGGGAGAAGGAAAGAAATTTCAGAAGATTTTTTGCAATGTATTAAAATTTTTTTGAACTTATAACAATATTTTGGAGATTTCAAAAATTTCATACATAAATTTTATTGCTTAAATCCTCGCACATTTTTTTGTCAGCGAATCGCCCCTCGGGTATTGGTGTCCCTTCATTTAAGAAGACAGAACTTAGATTTAAAGATATTAGATGATCATTTCTAACTTAGCAATGTTTAAACAAACATTTATTATGGATGCCCCAAATTACACTGATATCTTATCATGCACAAATTTTAATATGCATCGATGTTTTCACAAAGATTTGCATTCTTCTGGATATTTAGAAATAATTAATTCTCCATCTTCAAACTTGCTTTTATTGGGAAAACCACCTCACAGATTAAGGATGCAGAACTATTATTGGGCACTGAACTCTTTTTTCTTTTGTTTATTTGTCTGTTTCTAGTTTCCAATTATAAAAATGTTTTTTCTCTCGGGCTTAAAACTTTCAAAATTTTAATCACTTTGTAAATAAAAATTTATACTTAGTGTACTCAAAATTTGGTTCTGGGAAGGAATTTGTTAGTAACATATTTCTAAAAAACGTCACAATATTAGTATTTAGTATTAAATTTCAATGCATGCATTAAAAAATACATAAAAACACAATAACATAAATTTAACTAATCAGTGATCACATATTTATGAAAAACACATTTTTTGACAATTTGTCATATACAAAAATAAATTTACTAATAAATTGTATTTCTATCTTCTATACAGAATGTTATTTTAATTTGGCATATCATTGGTTTTTCAGTTATTATGAGAGGATAAACTGAATCAAAAAAAAAAAACTTTAACTTAAAGGGGTTTTTAGTAGTGATGGGACTCGAAAGTGACTTTTTTCACTCGAATAACTCGGTAGGTTTCCGAATTTACTCGAGTTGAAACTCGAGTCGAGTTGAAACTTCGGTTTCATTGTTATAAAACTCGAGTCAAAAGTTAGGTCGAGTAAAACTCAAAAAATCGATTCGATTTTTGACTCGAGTCGCTTTTTGAATCGAGTCGGATTTTTTGAATCGAGTCGCTTTTTGACTCGAGTCAAGTTTCTTTAATTTAATTGTTTATGGTTTTATTAATATTTTTAAATATTCTTTAGTGCCAGTGTGATTTGTTTATATAATATAAATATGAAAGATTATTTACATGAAGGCACTGAAGGCACTAATCTTGTAAAAGTAATAAAGATGAAAATATGTAACCATGAGTGAAATCACTAATCAATTACTATATCATCGGGATCGGGAATTCCCCTCCAGGTTTGTTGTTTCATGTTTGTAGGTCAGATTGTATAATTATTAATTAAAAGGTTTATTCGTAGAGCAGTTTCCAACCGTTTGAAACTATCAGAGGCATGCGCACATTGTTGTAGAGATGTGCTTGTTCAATCAGAACGTTTATTATTGCAGAGCTCTCGTAATACTTGCATCTCTATAGTCAGAAAACTATCACAAATCGCCTCTACGTACAAACCTATAATTGTTACATACGACGTTATTACGACGTATTAGAAAATTAGAAATTAGAACTTAGAATTCTTTAAAATCAAGACTCACACGATTGCAGCAATCAAACTGGCACATTCATGTTCCTAAAGATTTGTTTTTCGATTCAATTAGTTCGAAATAAATAAAAAACCATAATCGGTGTGTATTAAATATTAAATACTGTGTTTATTTAATATTTTGTGCTAAACAAGAGTTTAATTTAATGTTAATTTAATACAAAAAAAAAATATGTTGGTTTTCTTTATTGTCATTTTATATAGGTACAATGTTAATTAGATATTTAATTTTGTATTTGAAATGTGTTGATTTGCCGGAAAAATAATATTTGGCCTGGGTCCATTTATTATTTTGTATTTCAATTATTATGATTTATGTTTCTCCTTTCGATTTTTCAAACTTATGTTGGAATTAGATGGTAGTGTTTTAAATGCTGAAAGATTACCAAAAGAAAAAACCTAAATACACTTTAAAAACTTATCGTTTAGCAAACCACTGAATCATCTCCAACTACTTACTCTATAGTTCGCCTCGAGTTTGATTTCGACTCTGCCCTGACTCTAGACTCTAGTCAAACTCAACTCGATTTAAAACTTAAATCATATTAACTCACTGATTCGAGTAGCAATAACTCGACTCGAGTAACAACCTTACTCGAATTGCAACTCGACTCGATTTAAAACTTGAATCATCGTAACTCACTGATTCGAATATCAATAAATCGACTCGAGTAACAACTTTACTCGAATTGCAACTCGACTTGAGTTAAAACTTGATTCGAGTAGCAATAACTCGACTCGAGTAAAAACTTTACTCGAATTGAACAGCCATATGACACGAATCACTCGATTCGGATTTTGACTCGAGTCCCATCACTAGTTTTTAGCAACAAGACAGTGTATTACAAACAAAATATAAATATCAGATAGCAGTGCTATAATTGAAATAAAAAATGAGAATTAATGGCTATCGTATTTACATATATTTTGCTGGAATTGCTGGTAACACATTTTCTTGTCACTAAAACTCCATTTAGAATGTTGATAATACAAGTTCTTTCCTTCATTTTGAATAATTAAGAGAATTAAACATTTTGTAACTTGGCAAATTTGTTTTATGACTAAAGCTGAAAACCCCACATACTTCGCTTCAAAACTATTTTTTTTTTCAAAAATATTCGTCATTTTTTATTTTTGATCGTAATTCTTTTACCTAAAAAAATAAAAAGTTACGTTAAGTGGTTTTCACACCAAAGCAGTGTAACTAGTTTTAATAATCTTCAGATCCAACCGTGCCAATTTTATCTTTAAACAAATGAACAATGGTGTAACTTTACGACAGTCATAAGAAACTTCCTTTGTAGATTTATATCAAACATCAAATCATCCACATTTTTCATAACACAATTCTCAAATAAATAAGCAAGATACCAATGAACAATCAAATTAAAATTAACTTGCTAAAAAATTACTTTTAACATTTCTTTTCTTTCAAACCCGGTCAATTTAAATTTACCCAACCCTAAAAATTCTCTTGCTTTTCTTTAACAATAATTTGCCTATCTGATTTAAATTTTTTTATGTATTGTGATAAGATGCGTAGTCAAGCTATTAGCCGTTTTAAACACTTTGTGACACAAGTCACAGGGCAGCTGCTGAGCTGGCAGGTGCACATCGTAAATGTGTCTTCTTATGCTGCTCTTCCGCATCCACTTCCCACAAGTCTCGCATTTGGCTGGAAAAATTTTAGTAACATCGAAATATATATATTAAGATATTAGTAGGTTGTTTACACAAACGTTCTACTTACCATGCAAGAAGGGTATTAGAGCATAAAAAAAACCCAAAAAAAAATTTGTATATAAAACTGCACAAAAAAAACTCACGGAAACTCAAAATGTATGCAGCTAGGCTAAAATAAATATGCCACTAGCACAACGATGCAAATTAGGAATAAAAATAGAAATAAAAAAAATATATACATGTACATCGAAATTGAGGATGGTACTAAGCGGTTACATCTATATGTATCATGATACTTTTTCTTGAATGGTTTTAATGAAGTGACATGGGTATACAGTGTCCCAGAATACCATTACACTGAGTGAATAAGATATTTTATAGGCAAAAATTTAACCAAAACATATTCCGTAAAAATAACAGCTCCTGAAAGCCAAAGAAAAATATTTTGCATAACATATTCACTACGGCTAATATTTCATATAAAACGGCCATTCTTGCTACAGTTTGTACCATATTTTGAGCCCTCAGTGTGGCGTCTTCTTCAGATATCACATTATGTACATTACATTTTTTGAAAACGAATTTTAAGTTTTACGGCCGTATTACGGAAGGTTATCGCTAATTTAGGCGAGTAGTTAAAACGCGTTTACCGATAAATATCCAAAAACCTTATTATGTATTACCAAAGGTTGCTAAATATTTAATTACACATAGTTAAAATAGTAGCTTATTAATACATTTTAGAGACATGTATTTTGGTGGTGTTACAATTTAACGACGATCGTTAACAAAAATGTCGTTCAGAATGGTTGTTGATAATTTAATTCTGCAAGAAATTGATGAAATTAACAACAAGTAAGTACTATATGGAGTGTAAACTAGTGACAATACCAAATACGTTTTTGGTAATGTTTAGAAATAGAGTAATTCTTGAAAGCCGGAGATTTCGTGATGCAATAAATCCATTTGAGTACCTGAAGAAATGTTTAAAAGTTTTTTCCGCTTTTCCTGAGAAATGGCAAGGAAGATAATAAACATGTTATCGCTCCCTTTACAATATACCAGAAGATTCATGGCAATTACTAAAGAATTAAAGGTATGTATTTAGTTATATACTGCTGAAAATTGGATAACTTCACTTTCCGATTTTAATAAAACCTCGTTTGTAGAACCTTTTTTTTGTAAATATCCTATTTATGAATTGTTCTATATTTAATTGAAATATATATATATATATATATATATATATATATATATATATATATATATATATATATTTTTTTTTCTTTACTTGACTATTATCAATTAATATTGATAGTTTTTTTTTTGTGGGAATTTCGGTCAGGTATAACTAATTTAATTTTTTTTTTCTAACGTTTCGGTTTATTACACCATCATCAGAGAAACTATTAATTATTAGGAATTTGTTTTAAAATTTTTTGTTACATGTTGTTTGGTGGTCTGTTTTAACGAAACTGTTGCGTTGAAATATAAATTTTCGGTTCTGTATAACCTTGTACTGCCTTAACACAAATGTGGACAATGAATACAAGTACGTAAATTTTAAGATTTTAACGGCTTTAAATTTTTACGACCATGGATCTTATCAAAAAAATATAGGACATGATTTTAATTTGGGAATGAACCAACCTATAAATATATAATAATAATATTTACAATACAGTATACACACTTGACAGAATACTTACTTCACATCAATAAACAGTTGGCGCCAATGGCGAGTAAGGTAGCTGTCAAAAGTTACTGTTTGGAGCGAAACAAGTTTATAGGGTTTTATTACAATTATTTTGTACACCAGTAAAAAAAAACCTTGTTATTATACCTCAATGTTGTGCAGTTCCATTTTGTTAGACAAAAGTCGCCTAAAACAGTGGTTGGTAACGATACGCAAGGATAACTTTTCTCCTTCGAAACATTTGCGTGTTTGTAAGAAACATTTTAATTTATGTGTTAACAAAGAAGCCTACTACAGAAAACCGTCAGTAATAATCATGCACATTCGTTGTTTTCATCATGCTCATACTTGATATAACCTAACTTTAATGACATAAGATACCTCTGATAGGTACAATAATTTCCCTACTGAGCAAGTAAATTACTACTTTTCCCTTCTGTCATCATTATGTTAAATGTTTTTCAGCTAATTTTTATAAAAACCACTAAAAACCCACATTAAAAAGCCATAATAAACATTAACGTTCAGTGACATTTACCTTACCCTACGCTAGCGCCTCTTGTGGTGAATTCAAGAACGGTAGCCCTCATTAAATTGACAACCTCAATTTTTATTTTTAAAATTGTGAAAAGTAAGGTTAGCTAAAAGTAATTTTCTTCTTCTTTTATGACAAACGCAAAGTCGATAGTTGGTGTGGCCGCGTTCAGTTTAACACATTTGTAGCTATTTACTGTAACATGTGCCTAACTTCATTGGATCATCTAGCGATGGTACTTATTTTTTTAACTATTGAATTCATTTTAGCTACCACGCATACATAATGTTTTTTTTTGTCAATCGTTAAGACTAACGCTAAAAATTAAAACTTAACCACATCGCTTATATAAACGATGCGTATTCATAATACGGCCGTATATAAATTAAGGGACCAAATTATAATGTATATAAGCCACAACTTTTGTGGAAAAAACACATTTTATTTATGAAGACCAGAGGAGCAATTATTTTTGAATAAATCTAGTAAATAATAATCATTTATCAATTATTATGAAAATGAAAAATTCTTAACAAAAGGGTTAAGACACTTTTTACCTTTTCAGCTCAATACACTGTTTTTCAGGGCAAAAAAAAATATGGTTGAAATTTTTTCTTTTTTGTGAAAAACGAAAAGTTTTTGAATGAATGAGAAAATACAGTTATTCAATATTATCAGTACAGCATTTATTTTTTTCTGAACAATTTTAAGTTAATTAAAAGTATTTTTCAAATGCAACACACTAATATACAATATTTTTAGGCTTTTAACTAAATAATTTATAAAAAAAAAAAAGAAGATATTTCCAACTCATGGGAAATTATCGGATAGATAATGAAAAACATTTTAACTAAAATGACACCTGAGAAGTTTCTCGTGCTTATTTCCATTCAAAATTCTCTTTTTTTTTCCTCTGTAGATCTTTTTCTTAGAAATCGACTGATATACATATTTTTGCTGATACTGATATACCAAATGCCAATACCGATATATATCATCACGGCATATCAGCAACACAAATTTATAGTGTCCGAAATCCAAAAATACTCTAAATCCGAACATGCAGAAATAAGTGCGTCCTTATCCTAATGCCAGGGTTGATAAAAAATTTTTAATTTTTTAATTTATTTTTACTTGTTTGTTTAATAATATGAACACTTCCTATATGGACATAGTTTAAAAAAATTCAAAATAAGAACTTTAATTACCACCCAATTTTATTTTTATCATAGTGACAGAAATCATTTGCTACACATTCAAGAAAAACGTATCATTTAAGTTAATAAAAAAAACATGCAATTTCTCAAATTTGTATCTTACCTTGGTCAGAAGAATTAAGGTCTCCAGAGGTGGCAGCACCTATACTATTCTCCCATATATTCTTTATGTTTGCGGTTTCTTTATTCTCCTCTGCTTCTGGTTTACTCATGTTTAACATGTTTTGACTTGTATGAGTGTCCACATTCATATATTCACTGTTACTGTAATCATTTTTGGATTTGACTGGCTCTGGGTCTTGTTTAACTGGCTTCTGTTGGTTGGGGTGGGATTGGTGTGCTTCTGACTAAAAAATGCCTATAATTAAATAGCTGTAACACACCCTAACTTTCTTCACAAAAAAATTATTTTATCTAAATCATAATAATATTATTGAACTAAGTACAATGCCTGTGATCAAGTTCTAGATTTAAGGAGCACATTTTACAGCATAACCTCAAAATACTTACAACACACAGTTGAACTTCTCTAACTCGAAGCTCCTAAAAACTGTTCGAGAAAATTTGTGTTAAAGAAAATGTTTTTAAAACAAAATATATATCAAGGGCACAAAAAAGTAAGTGAGTTACAGAGAATTTTGAGATGTAGATATTCGAGTTATAGAAGTTTGACTAATCTTAAAAAATATAAGCAATATTTTATTCTAATAAAGAAATGTCACAAATAATTACATCAATATGTAATAATTCTGTAATTATAATTAATTTATTGCCTGCTAATATTAATTATTTAGGTTAAACGACATTCATTTAAGTTCAGTCTAAGAATTTACAGCTACAATAAAACTTAAAAAGTCAGATATTACATGGCAAACCCAAAAGCAATTATCGTTAACGGCCGGAGGTTTTCTTCAAAGCTTAACGCGCGAATTTGAAATTTGATAAGTTTTTGTTCATTACGGTCCTTCTCGGGAGTCTCAGGATACCTCACCTGCGTGCAGTTTATTTTATTTCTGAATTAGGTAATATTATTTTATGGTTTCAGTTTTCATATCTTCATTTTTCTTTTTTTTTTAATGAATTATTTTTTCTAATAAATTATGTAATTAGTTAATTAGTTTACATCCGCCGGAAGCCCCAAAAATCAGTGCCTAAAGACGGTACTGGGGAAATGCCTATTACATAGAAAAAAAAATTAGGTAGAACTTTTTATAGTAGCTTTCTAGGTTATAATGACAAATGCGCAGAAATATACCTACCTTAGAACGCTTTTGTGTTTGTATTTGTATTAGTATTTTTAGGTCTTTTTACGACCGGAGGCATAGGGGCCGTATGTGTGGGACTGGAAGAATAAATAGGTAACTCTACATCTGTTTCTATTAATTGGTTATACATTTCATTTTCTTCATCGTTATCACAATCTACTTTGTTATCTTTTGTGGAAGATGCTTCTTCACTCTAAAAAAAAAAAAAATTAAGCAACTCAATGGAGGTAGTTGTGTTAATTATGTACATATGTATATACAATTGTCGTAAAGAAATTTGCAATGCATGTTATCAACTCAAAAAGTCAATGTCAATTTTGATCAATATAGTAAACCACTATTCCTCCGATTAATAATCATGGTCGACGTATCTTCGTTTATTGTGCCATCGTACCATATTGTACTGTGGTCACTAATGATGTGCATCAGAAATTTCTTTGTACCGACTATATAACCTTAATGTTATTTAAAAGTAAAAGTATATTTGATTCTGATTTAGTTATTCTAAAATTTACAGCCGAATTTTCATTGAAACCAACTGTATTAAAATTGCACAATCATAAGTAAATTCACAACCAGTGAAATCACTTTTCATAATTTATAAAACCAACAATTTTTTTTTGAACTATATTCAAAATTAAACAAACAAAAAAATCTTACATTTTACATTGATAACAGAAACAAAATAATTTCAAATAAATAAAAACTTTAAAAATAGAAATAGGGCTGTGACTTCATTAAAACTGAAAGTTAAAGAGCTATTTACAATAGTCAGAAACTCAGCTAAGCGGCATCTTTTAACATACCTTCCTACATATGTACATATTTCTTTTTTATAGTTTGAATCAGTGGCAAAATTTCTAAAGGAAAAGCTTAATGAACATTACTTGGGTAATGTTGCTACATAAAAGCAGACTTAAATAGTCAACTTTTGATCATTGTGGTGGATGTAAAAATTTGATTTCCCATTTTGTTTATTCCTCGAATCTATTATTTAATTCATTAATTACTATGTCGGACATTTTACTAAATATATTATTTTCTTTTGTTGCGATCGGGCCCCATTGCCATGTCCCCTCTACCCTATGTAGATTGGTTATGCTGTAAAAGTAGCTAAACATAGTGAGTGATAAGTGTATCCCTCTGGTGGCCTGTGCTACTACTTGTCAGACATCAGATATTTTAGTGACTGATGGCAACCTGCAAAGCAGGTACCAAGAGCTGCAACCTCTAACCCTGGTGTCTTGTTTGGTAACTAAGATCATTTGTCAATTCCTCAGTAGACATAGACCAGTTTCAAACTTGTTATGTTCTCGTCAGTATGCCATAAGTAATGGAAAAGACAAATAATAATAGCAAACCAGGCTAGCCTAAAGCAGACGAAGCAAGACAGACATAGTGAGTGAGTAGTATATCCCTCCGCCCTTTGTCCGCAAAATGGTTAGATAGATAGATAGATAGATAGATTTATTTACCAATCATAAATACAAAATTTGTACATTTGGCACGTCAAACATGTTAAAAAATAGAGTAAAACTGAAATGATACAATATTAAAATCAAAAAAAAATTTTTTGGTCTTTTCATTAAAAAATAAATCTAAAACATTACAATGTTAACATTTAACAAACAAACAAACATTTAAAACAGTAACAGTAAAAGGTACAATATGGTCCTAAAATATATTACACCAAAATAAATATAAAAACGCACTGGTAGATAAACTAAAATGAAATGAACTAGTTAGTAGTTTTAAATGAATGAATGATTTGACCAAAATTTGCATACATAATATTTACATATGGCAAGTCAAAAAATTACAGACAATACATATACACACATATAAATATATATGGGACATCACAGTATAGTATAATATATTTAATTTTAATAATTACAAAATATATCTTACTAATGTGTATAAATAATATTATTGTGTATATAAATAAAAACAAACAGAAATCATATGAAATTTAATTACTTAAATATTCATTTACAGAATAGTAAACATTGTTTATTAAAAAATCCTTAACTTCCCTCTTAAATCTATTTACATTATTTATAGTTTTTATTTGATTCGGTAATTTATTGAATATTGTAATAAAACTATAGAGGGGAGAATGTTTGAAAAAGGAAGTTTTGTGATTTGGGATACTCAGGGTATTATTACCATGTCTAGTATTGTGAGAGTGGTTACTATTTAATTTCTCAAAGTTACTTTTATTTTTATAGACATGCATGATACATTTTAGAATAAATATGGACGGAACAGTCAATATTTTTTTGTCTTTAAACACCCTTCGACAGGTCTCCAATGGCTGTAGCGAAAAGATTAATCTAATTAATCTTTTCTGCGCAACAAACACTCTAGGAAGATCATTACCTACTCCCCAAGAAACAATATTATTCGATATGTGACTGTAGGCCAGCGCATAGTAGACATTTAAGACTCCTTCAGTGTTTAAACAAGATTTCAATTGCATTATAGCATAATATGCAGAATTTAGTTTTGCACAAACATGTTCAATATGCTTATCCCAGTTTAATCGATTATCCAACCACATACCTAGGAATTTTGTATTCTGTGAAAGAACTAAATTATTTTCTACTTTAAAGGAGTCTGATAGAGGGGATCTAACATGGAAATTAATATATACAGTCTTGTCCTCATTTAAAATCAAATGATTGCGTTGACACCAAGCCTCTAGTTCATCACAGGTAAGCACTATATATGCTGACAGTACTTCTGGAGTTGTTGCAGATAAAGTAATTGTGGTATCGTCAGCAAACATTGTAACGATACCATTAGATATATGTTGAGGTAAATCATTTACGTATAACATAAATAAGAGTGGTCCCAAAACAGAACCCTGCGGTACACCCATTTCAACATTTCGTGATTCAGATACTTCATCATTATATCTTACTAGCATTTTTCTGTCGGACATGTATGACATAATCCATTTTAGTAAGTTCCCACGAATACCCATAGCACACAACTTGATTTCCATAAACCTGATATCGACAGTGTCAAAAGCTCGAGAGAGGTCAAACATGAGAGATATCACAAATTTTTTCTGGTCTAATTCATTATAGATAAAATTTAGTAAATGGTAGGACGCTGTCTCCACCGACCTATTTTCTCTAAACCCATGCTGGAAGGGAGTAATTAAGTTTTTCTTATTTAAGAAATTTATAATAATATTGTATACTAATTTTTCCATCAATTTTGATAGTGCACTTAGGAGCGAGATTTGTCTGTAATTTTCAATATCACGTGGGTTATTTTTTTTGTATACCGGTACTACACTTGCTATTTTAAGGATATTTGGAAATATACCAGCCGCCAAAGATTTATTAACAATGTCTGCCATAGGGGCACTAATCTTGTCTTTTACAGATTTTAATAAGTCAACACTTATCTCATCTAGTCCAGTGCTTTTTTTGTTTTTTAAATTTTTTATTTCGTTTTTAACATCTTGTTCATCAATGTAAGTAACAAAGAGAGATTCAGGTTGATTTGTCATCGTAGTACATGGTAAAGACAGATTTTCACCAAAGTGGTTTCTTAGTTTCATTCTAGTTGCCGTACTGAAATGTTCTACAAATGTATTAACAATTTGTTTAGTGTCTGCTATTTGTACATCATTTACAACTAATTCTATATTGTCTCTTTTATTTCTAGTCTTACCAATATTTTTATTTACTATTAACCATGTTTCACGAGACTTATTACAGCTAGATTTAATTTTACTAGTGTAATAGTTAGATTTGACTATTTTAATGTTTTTTTTATACATTTTTTTCTTTAGTTGATAATTTGTTGCATATACTTTATCTTTTATATTATTTTTTAACCATTTCAATGTTTTCAGTTCATTTCTTTCATAAGCAAGTTCCTTATTAAACCAAGGATTTACTTTTTTTTTATTTTTTATCTCTTTCCTAACTTTTGGGCAACTAACTTCCAGTTGTTTTCTGTAAATCTTTGTGATGGGAAGAATCGAATTAAATAATTGGAATAATTCGATTATAAGATTAATAGAGTTATTTCGATTAATTATTTTAAAAATATCGAGATAATTTAGTAGTGTCATATATAATAGTAGTGCTTCACGGTCAGCTGGAGAATCGAGTGAAGAGAGATGTCAAATAAAAATATACTAGTATCAAAAGGAGATGTAATACGAAAAGAACTGCTCGTACTGGAAAACTTTTAGAATTAATCGAATTAGTAAACATATTAAAGACTGAACGTAGTAGTACTAATAGGTAAATGCGCAGATGGGGTGGGCCATGACAACATGAGACATCGATGATTTCGAAGCATTGCAACAGAGATAGGCGCGCTGTCGCTGTGGCGGCCGGTGTGTTCTGAGAAAGTAAATTCGGCGGAATAAACTTCCAAAAATGAAACTAAATTATTTTATCATTTACAATTTTTATAAATAATATAATTGGTGAGAGTAAGACAGTGAAAGATGATATGACACACTACTTCTTCACAGAGTGCTGCCGGGGACTGTTCATGTTTATAGAAATTATAAATGAAACAATTCAGTTACCCTAGAAGTAGAAGTAGTAGAAGTAGAATTTATTGATGCTTTTGATACAAAATCATTACATAAGTCAAAATAAGAAGATATACAATGATAAGTAAAATATGCACTGTATTATGTGTAAGGACAAATAATAGACACACAATCGAACACAAACATTGTATATGATTAAACAACAGAGAAAATTCACAGGTCATAATTTTGAAATTCATCTAATCTGTAGAATGCTTTAGAAATAAGGAATTTTTTAATTTTTGCTTTAAACTGGTTTACAGGTAAAATTCTAATTTGAATGGGTAATTTATTATAGAAATACGGCCCATAGTAGTCTGTAGCATGCCTTGATTTATTTAACCTAAGAAATTCAATAAATAAATTTGAATAAAATTGACTTGCGGGGGGGGGGGTAAATGCTATTTGTTCATCGCTTCCTCGTGGAGTGATTGAAAATTTGTGCTTGGGTTGTCCTCAGTTCTTTTCCTGGGAAATCGATAAGTATCGACTAGGACATCTTCAGGCCAGAAGCTAACTGATTTAAAACATTTTTCTAGTTTCTGAGGTACTCCAATTATAAATGCTGCTATATCAGGTGGTAGATATTTGAGATTTAACCTTTCACAATTGTAGTTTGTGCATATTTTCCTGGATGATTGGGACCTTTTACTTCAATTCTGTTGCACATTCTATTCTTCCCTATAATTGGTAGATTCACGATTTTCACTATTTAATTTAATATTTAAAGTATTTGAATTATTTGAATTTGGCAGAATGTCCGTGTTTACATTACTTTTATTTTCCACACTTTTTATTATAATTGGAACAGGAGCAGCTGCTATATCCGCCCAGCTTTTTTACTTGATTCTTTTTGTTCAGATTTGTTGTCACCATCTGTTTTTTCTGTGTGAATGTTTATCAGAATTTTTATTAATTATTTTTTGAGCCTCTTGCCTTCGATTGCATTCTAGTGAAGTAATTTTTTCTGTTAGTAGTTTAATTTGATCCTTTAATAAATTGTTTTTATCTTGCGTTTCACTTACTAATTGTTGTAGTAAGTAATTTTTCTCACTTTCAGCTTTCAGTTGTACTTTTAATTGTATTTGATTATGGTTACTTGTTTGGCAGCAGATTACCTTATTTCTTTCAAGAATTGAAAAATCTAACTAACGCGTAATGCACAACTCTGATGATATATTTCATTGCAATTAATGCACACCTTAACTGAACACTTTTTGTTTGCGCAACACTTAAATTTGCACTCATTTTCACTTTGATTGTTGGCGCTCTCATCATCCAACTCTTCATTAGCAGCCATCTTGGTGGCCATTTTTTATCTTATAAAAAACTAAATAACTTACGCCGCCGATTGTACTTTCTAAAATGCCAATAAACTATTAACTATTCACTATTCTATTTTATTCCGATTTATTTCATTCTGCGGTGTAAATATAATAACTTGATTAAATATCTCAAATTTTCATTCTGATGTCATCGATGGCTAATTCGATTAAATATCTCGAATTATTAATTCGATTATGAAATACCCAATATTACTAATATCTCGATTATAAAAATATCTCGATTATTCCCATCACTAGTAAATCTTATTCAGTAAAGTAGCTAGCTACTTACTAAATCTGTTTATACAAAAAAATAAACTTGATACAATGTCTCTATAAAAACTTAGAACCATTCCATTACATATAAAAATAATAAATATAGCAAATGTATAACAGCTAATAAAAATGTGTCATACTAAGCACAAATTTATTGATTCAAAATCAGCTGAATCATCATCATACATATGTAAGTGATAAGCATTTACATATAGAATTTGCATAAATATCATAAATGTATATTAACATCAAACACTTCAATACATTTTCTTTTTTTTGGAAGTAAGTAAATTGTTAATCTGCAAAAAATGTTTGCCATTGTTAAATACATACCTATTTAACATAACAAGTATTATTTTTTTTGTAATATGCATAGGGTGATGTTGTTATTTTTATCATTACGAAAAAAATAATAATTGCAAGTTATAGGACTTTTATGTAGATTTTGAGGATCCTATCCGAAAAACAATGGAAGATCACACAAATGGCTATAGTTATTAAAATTATTTTTTTTAAATTGAACACCCTGTACGTTTTTACATATTTGAATAGAACACTTTCTCAAGAACACAGTGTTATAGGGGTTGATGGATCTATCTCCAATATGAACGGAGATATACAGGAAATTTTGTGGGAGTCCTACCCCGTTAACGTTGATATTTCTAACTATACACATGGAAAATGGAAAATATATTTTTTGAACGCTCAGGTAATTTGACACCTTTACTGAATTTGTTGAGACATTTCTAAGTGACATTTACAAATTAGCGATCGGTAAGTGATTACTTACCGATCAGAAGGAGGTAAGTAAACTAATAAATATAGAAATTTAAACATAGATTTTTATTAATGACAAAATTAAAATTATAATTTGAATAATTATTAAAATTTATTGGTGCAATAGAATTCGGGTTTAAAACAACGTTCTCTTCACTCTCGACATAACTTACAAGAAGCTGAAGTTGTGGCAAAAATCTTATCTTGGAGAAATTTCTAATGACAGCAGATGTCATTTGGCAATAAATATTCGGTCTCATAGTAACCAAAGATAAAACTTTTTCATGTGCAACTTGTTTGTTTCATATATTTTTAAAACATGAAATTTTTTAGTTATAATTAAACTTACTCAATATTTGAGCGTGCAAAAAACGGCATAAGCACTGCGGTCATTAAGTGTCTTACTGGTTTCAGATGTTTTGGAGATTTCGACTTCATCTCGATCTCCTAACATATCCTCAACTAGTGAAGGACACTTACTGATTTTAATATACTATATTAAAAATGGCCTCAATTGTTTTTTTATAAAAATATTTTTGAATAAAACCAAATAAAATTAGTAACTGCAGCCATTTTGCATGGGCTTCCATCATTTTTCTGATATAATTTTCAAAATCTACATAAAAATTCCTATAACTTTTGTATTTACCATGTTGTCGTAATAAAAATAAGAAAATTAGGGGTGCGAATTCTCACAAAATCACCCTGTCTATACCTATACCTATCGTAACAGTTCTGAATGGTACTTTGCACTCAATATGACTTTTATAAAGCATAATGTTCACAATTACAATATAAGGCACACACAGACTGCTGTAAGCATCTTCTGAGCAAGAGAATAATTCAATTTACTTTAGAGGTGTCTTAATGTATAATGAACTTACTGATAGCTTAAAATCACTAAATAATACAAAGTCCAAGCTTCAAGTGAAAAAAGTCACATAATTCCGTTCTTAATAATTGGACAGACTAGTATTACGTAGGTAACTAGATTTAGCTAACTATACCTAAGCAAAAAAAGATATTTCATATAAATAACACTAATAATGGCAATAAGTTAAAACCATCATCGATGTATGATTTCAATAAGGTATAAATACTGAACGTAAAACTATGAGACGATACCTCATTTTCTTGCTGTAAAATTAAAGTAAACTAACTCATTGGCTATTTTTTAGTTCTGTGTGGACAATATTATTTTAGGAAGAATGTAAAATCAGATTATTTATAACGGAAATACTGTTTCCTTACCGAGTCATCTCCTGTCAGTCCTTTAACTTGCAACAGCTCAGCAGTACGCAAAAACTGAGTCAAATTTTCCCTTAGCACACTAACTTCCCCCATATACATAAACTCCAAAATATCCTTCATATTTTCATGGCCCACATCCTTCAATATCACAATGGGATGTTTACATGGGTTAACTTTGAACATTTGCTTAAAGTAAGGGCTACAAATAGAAAGAACTATCTTGTGTGCTTGAAAGAAATGTCCGTCCACAGCTAGAGTGACATCTACCATTTCAGCAGCTTCAAGGAGTTCATGAAACCCAGAGGTTAAGTTGGAATGGAAATTATTCCAACGCAAAGAAAACTGCTCAGTTGTAGCCATTTTGCTATAAAAATGAGGTAATTTTATTCGAGGAAATAAGACGCCATAGCTGAAAATAACCTATAAATAAATTAAGCTTACTCACCCTTTTTTTTTAACAAATTGATTTTACGCCAATTATTTGCAACTAGTGGTGCTTTTAACGTTTTGTGCCTGAACAATAAATCGTCTTTAGTAGTTACATAACAAAATAAACAACTATAAACATAACTAATCTGCAAAAACACGAGAGCAACCCTAATTAACCATTTCCGGACCAATCCGGGCATCCGGGAGTCGTCATTCGCGTTTTTCCGATGACACTCGGGTGGTGGGGGACATGTCGTTCTGTGGGGGACATACAATCCATTGTGACCAATTTGGTGACCAACTTGCTGAAATCACTGCTGTGAAAATAGCGAGAATACGAACCAAAGGTGACCAACCTTCGACCATGAAACTGTTTTATTTATGGTCGAAGTGACCAACGCCTCTGAAAATATGTGTCGGTTCGGTTCTGTGTGTGTCGGTTTGCATATTATACTGTTTTTAATGTAATGTCCCTGTATAAAACACGGAATAAGTTTCACATGTGATCCTGAAAACAATGCCGCACACTAATGAATAAGTTTAACTATTTAGAAAAAGGGGTTCATACATATTTTAAAAAATTACTCTAAATCAGCGAGACAGCTTGTCTTGTTTTATATTATGAGATACTGCTGCTTTATTATAAACTTAGCAACATTTATGTATTTTAATGGCTAGCTAGCTTAGTACTGGTTGTGTAGGTAGGTACTGTCTTCGATCATGATCGAAGGGTACTGTATAAAATTAGAGGTTAGAAATATTGGTCAGGGTCGGACTGGGCTAGTTTGCCTCCAGAGAAAATAGCCAGCCACAAACGGAGATTTCGGAGCGCAGGATCAATATGTGCCGTTCAGAAGTCGTGCGCAAAAGTGTTGATTAGTGGAGTGTCACGACCACAAGGTTTGGAACGGTTAGTAATGGCGCGCCAACACACGTGTGTTTTGCTTGTCTTTGCCCACATACGGTCGCTATAGTTACGACTTTTATTTTTTGATATGGGTGAAGTATGTAGAAGAAATAATTTTGTAATATACTAAATAACTATTAGCAACTAGAATATAAAGCAGGCGTAAGAGGAAGTCTTACGAATGCAAGAGGAAAACGGTTGGTTTTAGGTAGTATCGATTTTTTTCTGCAAATTAGTTTGTAAACGCCTATAAATGGATAAACTATAAATAGTTCGGTTACATAATAATATCTATGCTAATATCTATGAAAGTATGTAACTCCAGCCAATTTATGTCCGTTCCATGAATATATTTGAGGTGCTAGGATTGGCTCAAATGTATTTTTACTATTTCTTGTAAGACTGATATTTCCGGCGTTTTCAGATTTCTAAAATGTCGCACTCCATTTCAAACCTGCCCTATATGGTACACTTGTACCATACTAACTAACACTTTTTAACGTGGGACTATAAACTGCCGGCTAAAACTCACTCGAAAGCCTTGGCCGTTTGTGGGAAAGGACGCTCCCAACACACACCCGTCGAGTTCAAAGTTTCGAAACGCCTCGGCGCGCTCCAAATTCTCCGTGTGTGGTTAGCTAATTATATATTAGCTGTTAAACGAATAAACTTTTAATGTTTCTATGAGAAATGTTTCACCTAATTACTAAGTTTTGGGTTGGATTTCAGCTCATCGGTCTAGGCGTTTTATTAGTTTACAACAGTGTCGATGAAATGTATGTTGTAAATAAATAAAATGCCCAGACCCATGAGCCGAAATCCAACCGTACGCATCGGTTTAGGTATTCCTTTATCGGCGTCCAGCGGTATCGGTGTTTTTAATTTTTAAACATTAACACATTGCGCCTACTTTGTTTTTACTAACGAGCGGTTTAGGACTGTACGATCTTCGATGAGTCAAGAAAGACATCAGCCCTATAGCTACTCTATCCATAGAACATGCAAATGTGTGAATTAATCAATTTGCATGAACAATGTTAATAAAAAATTGTCTGAAAGTGAAACCAAATCGCGAAAAGTGCTCTTTTAATAAACTGTAGATTTAAATAACTCCGAAACTAATGCGCAAAGACTACAATTTTAATGAACTATTATATTTTTGAAAAAACTAAAAACTTTTAATTTATTCAATGCGTCTACGGTTCGACGAGCACATCTTCCTCCTATGTCATATAAAGTACACGTAGCTAATTAAGTTTTTAAGAATGTATTTATTTTATTTTTCAGTTTTACTATTTATGTCTGTATCAATTTTCAAATATGATAACATTAAATATAGGAATATGAAAGGTAAATATTTAGAGGGACGTCAAAGGTAAATCTGCACACGGCGGCGGCTCCTGAACACGGTTTTGTCCAAACCATGTGAGGCGCTGGCGCTGTTCTGGTATCTTTATATAGCTGGCGGTGATCTTTGATACAAAATCAAAAGTAGCTAATTGTTACTTAAATAAAAATGTTTATTGTAGGTACTTTTTATGCGGATGACTAAAAATTGCAAGAAAATTTATTTATGATTGTTAATTTTTTTGTATTTAGCATTTTAATTGATTGGTTTTCATTATAGGACCTACCTAGTGAGGGCGGCCGTCCCCCTGCCTCCCTTTGCGACGCCCATGTACTTATGAGGAGTAGACGTTCTAAGTAATATAGTTTATCCAATATGAATTGAAACACTTTAGTCTAAAGTGTTTATATCAGGAGGGCGCATTTCCACTCTCATCGTCAAAGAAATAGAACGCAAATCGTACTTGTATTTATTGAATGATACCTCTACATTACATTCGATATGAGAATGTGGCAATGCAGCTGACCAGATGTGAAACTCGGGCGGTAGTGTCCGAACTCTGACGAATTAAGTCGTGATTTGAATAGACTACTGGACTAGTTGTTTATGTTGACCGTACAGTGCAGTTCGTGTAATAATTTTGGATAAATAGAATTATTTTCTGTGAGATATTTAGCATTTTAGTGATCTTATTAAGTGGTTTTAGTAATATTTCAATATTTGCATTATTATTAACATGGCTTTTTTTGAGGCCCTTTAAAACGCATCCCAAGTAACAACTCGAAGATACTTTTGATTTATTTAGGTTTTAAAAGTGCTTTAACATGTTCAATAAAATGATAGTGGTTTTAAAATTACCTTAAGATAAACTAAAAGTTCATAAAGACCACTGATTCTTATGCAAAGGATTTAATGCACTCTTTAAATTAAAATAAAAAAACTGTTTGCTCCTAATGCCCTATTGATCTTATACTAGTTTTATAATACTCTTGACATTGGCTATTTTAAAACTAATTTGCCTTTTTAAAGAATTAAATAGCAAGTTGGTTTTAAAACAATCCATTTTCGAACAAATGGTTTTAATGTAGTTTTATGGAGTATCCTTGATGTAGTCATTAAAACCCATTAAGAAAACTATTTTATCTTAAGCCTATATGCTCAATGAAATTCCACATTAAATCCTAAAACATAGTTTTTACTTTTTAAAGAGTAAATTAAGAATATTTTAAAGTTCAAAGGTTTTAATTTAATCAATTTGATTAAAAGAAATGCCTGTTGGATTTTTGATGACTTTATTAAAACTAATTCTACCCCCTCCATAATCGGAGAAAACACGCCATCTGCTCAATAAACTGATTGCTGATTTAGTGAACCAGTGCAGTCCGTGTACCTACTTTATGCATGAATGAAAACTAGAAGACATATTTAAAATGGAAAATATTAGTGACAAGTATTTTAAATTAAAACCAAGTCACTAAATCCAGCAATCACAAAACCGGCACAATTTTAAGGTTAGGATTTCATACGCGCGCCAGATCCCTTTAAATCAATAAGGCCACGAGTTTGAACATATTAAAGCAACTCAGTTTTAAAAGGAAGAGTAAATAAATGTCTGGGAGAGTAATTGTACTTAAAGTGGTAAATAAAACGCTATTTTAAGTCTTGTAAGATTTAAAATGTTCTATTAACTTGCAATCAGTTTTTATCTAGACCACGCCATTTTTTATATAAGATACAGACCCGCCATGATGAATATTTTCAATAGCCAAAGAAAAAAAATATTATTGAAATATATGCGCTTTACATCCTCTTAAATAACTGAAGGATGGTGTGTCCAAACATGCAATTTAATAAAAAAAATGCATTTGGATGTTGAGATGCAAAATAAAAATTGACGATATTTTTAAAAATTTTTTAGATAATAAAAAAAAACATTATATTGGTGGCGCTCGAGTTATGTAGAAGTATTTTATTATATTTTGTCAGAAAAGTGCCATCCGTTGGTAATTTTTACCAGATTAGTTTGCATTTGAATATTATTTTTGATCAGCTTTATATGCGTTACGTTTAAAATATTATCACTCTGCCCCATTAGAGACTTGCCGTTGTTTTAACTATTTCACGCATAAAGTTGTCCGACTTTAAAACAAAATAAAACCCTTTTAGGATTAGTTATAATGATTCTCAAGGCAATTTAGTCTACTGCAATTTTATTTTAAATGCAAAACGTTTTAATACATAAATTTAAGGTTGCCTTGAAGAACTCTTTAAGAATATGAAATTAAAACTAAATGGTTTTTAATATAGTTTTAAAATTTAGTCTTCAAGACCCTTTTAGGATGGGCCCTTTTTGGCTAGAAGCTGCTTTATGGTGATCCTAAGCTTGTCTTGAAGATCATTTGGTTTTATTCGAAGTTTTATTGTATAATTTTAAAGCGACCTTGGAGATCTTAATAAGAGCATTAGTGTTACCTGGGATGAAAATGAATTATCTGAAGAAAATATTGAACCGGTGGCGCCGTTAATTGAAACTAGTTGGGAGTTTAATAAGAACAAGGATTTACATTTTCAATGTTAGCGTCTTATTTTAAATATTTATGAATCTTTAAAGAGAGAAAATATTGAAACGATAGATAGGGACATTGTAAATAGAATTCATGAATTAACTAAACTTTCGACTTCTACAATTTATCGCGTTATTAAGGAAGGGGATGTTATAGATCACTCAACAAAGAGGAAAGGAAAAATACGAAAATTTTGTAGAATTGACGATACCTCGGAAGACGTTATTCAGCGAACGGTTTATAGTTTCTATGAGAAAAATAAAGTAGCAACTTTAGTAATAATTCGTGATGCGTGATTATCCGGATTATAATTATAAATCTTTAGAAACGCTACGAGGTATTTTATTAGATTGCGGCTTTAAACACAAAAAAAATAGATAATCGAATGGTTATAATGGAATCGCGACGTATCGTTGAACTTCGACGAGAATACTTACATAAAATGAAGGAATACCGTGAATCAAATAGGCACATAGTATATCTCGATGAGATCTGGTTTGACACACACGATGTTGTTTAGTACGGTTGGGTGGATGACTCTAAAAATTGTAGTTTGATACACCTTGCTCGAGAGGAAAGCGCGTTATAATTTTTCATGCTGGAAGCAAATACGGTTTTGTACCCAACGCATTGCTCTTGTCGGCCAAAAACATAACACAATCCTCTGCTGATTATCATGAAGACATGACTGCGGATTTGTTCGAAAAATGGTTCGCTGAGCAGCTTCTACCTAACATTGCTCCAAATTTGGTCATTGTTATCGACAATGCTTCGTATCACTCGCGTTTATTACATAAAATGCCTAATAATAGTAACAAAAAAGAGGACATTTTAAAATTTATGAGGAATAAAAATATGGACATCCCTGAAAAGGTTGCGATAAAGAAAGAATTATTAAAACGTATAAAGGAATAGAACAGAATAAATAATAATTATAAATTTAATTTTAATTATTTCTATGTCAACTTGGGTTGACAAAGCTGGTTTTGAGTCTGATGTGAGGTCTTTTGGTGTTTGGCAAGTGGTACAAAAACTACATATAAAACCAACAAATCTTTAATTGATACAAATTTTATATAAATACATGTGTAATGTATTTTAATTACATTTATACTTTTAGCCTGCTTAAGTTTTAGATACAAAAAATGTATGTACACGATATTTACTATTATAAAAATATTTAATGAGTAAAAATCATTTAGCGCTCCACTCTGAAAAACTGCTTCTGGTTACTGAAGGAGCTTCATCAGGTGACATCACGTCCCTTCTTTTGTTTATAACTCTCTTTAAAATATCTGCAACTCCTGTATTCAAAAGTGCATTTATACAACTTGTACTGGATGACTGTACTGCTGGTTTTAACAATTCTTTTTGTTTCATTAGTTCTGTAGAAGTTACAGCATACGACATCGACCTGTCTCTAGCCATTTTTCTTATATCATCTCTAGTTACTTCTCGATAATCTTCTTTTACCGATGAATTCTAAAAAATGTGATTGGCGTGATTAAAATTTTGTATTCCACAGGGATAAGTTAGTGACCTGATTTATTTTTTTATTATTTTTTAGAATTATATTATTATGTAATAGAACAAATAAATTATAATTTTTGGTGGAAACTTACTTGACGAGAAAATGATTCAGAATAATACGAATTATCCAAATTCAGATTTTCAATATCTTGATCGTTCCTTCTTAGCGCATTTTGTAGAATTTCCGTAACCCGTTGAGTGCATTTTACTGCCTCATGAATTTCTTCTATAGTGAGAGTTATATACTCACTGGAATTTTTTGTCTGTCAATTCTCTTTGAGTACTACAAGTACTTTTTACTTCAGAATTATCATCAACCTAAAAATACGAAATAATGTTTTATAATTTATTATTTTCAAAAAATCAAAGGCAGATCCAGGAGCTTCCTAAAGGAAGGCAGTAATATTGGAAAATATCTGATAAGGATTGCCAGAAATGGCATGTAATAGAAAAAATATTGCCCCCCTCTTGGATCCACGCTTGATAAAAATTTAATGCTTTTGTCTATATTTTAAACTTACTATTTTGTCTTCCACGTTTAGATAAGGGCTGGACAAATATCGTCCTCTGGCGTTATTATAATTTAACCAGAAGTTATTCCATTCACCAACTTTATTATCAACATCTGTAGCTTCAGTGGTCGATACGGCGCTTCCGAAATATTCGCTGTTGACGCTTTCTATCCAGGTTAGATAGCTCGAGCTGGGGCTCTGAATCGTCTTGTCTCTTTCTTCCACGTTATCTGAAGAACTTCTCAAGGCATTATCCGTTTGTTCTGATGAAGAAGAGTCTTGCGAACTGCAATCCCTACTAGTGCTGGTTAACAATGAAGTTGGTGAGAAAGATCTTCTAGTTTTGTGCTCTGAGATTGAGTCTAAACTGTGTCTAAAATATAATTAAAAAAGTTTCATTTATTTATTCGTTTTGAAAACTTTATAACCTAGGAAACAGGAGGCTAAGAACGAGGTTTACATGGAAAATAATCGAAGAGTTTTGAATACCCTATATATTTTAGGGTTTTCCTATGCCTAAACCCAACCGTTTCAGAGATATTTGACAATTAAGAAAATGTTGACAGGTGTAATGGTTTACAATAAACTTTATAACTTTCTTCGTGTAAAAGATACTCATTTGGTTTTTGGCATGCAGAAAGACCATAAGGTGAGCTACGCTCTACAGTTTAAAGAAATAATAATAGTATACCAAGTGTTCCATTTTTGACGTTACATTTAGGAAACTTCAAACCTCGAAAACTTGCATAAATCAAATGGAACACCCTGTATTTTTTTACATCAAGTTATGTATAATTATATTCCTTTTTTTCTGATATAAGCATAGTGGGGGTTTAAGTTACAACTTTTTGAAATATTTGCGATTTTCTTAAAAATTCAAGAATTTTTAGTAAAAATTTTATCAAATTAGCCATGATTAGAAACAATCAGTAATGTCAGTGATTCTCTTATGTCAAAAAATGCCACCGCGTTTAAATTACATGTCCTTTTTGTGTTTAGTCGATTTCTCCAGGTAACCATGATTAAGGAGAAAGGTAAAATGTTTCATAGTCATGACTATATAATTGTTTGATTTCTAAAATTATAGGGGCAACTTCAAAAGGGTTCGTGTAAATGCATGCTTTAATGTCACTAAATTGGCATAAAATAAGAAATATGAAAGAAAAACTTTGCCATATTAACTAACAGATTTTCAAAATGTAATTTTAACACCCGAAAATGCAAATAAAAATATAATTACTTTTCTGCACTAATGCGGGAAAAATTTACTTTTTCTAAGCGCAACTTTAGAAATGCGGAAAAGAAAACTTGTGGAAAAATAACTATTCCGATTCCTTATGTCACTTTTGGTTGACATTAATAGGGAAGGTACCTAATTAAGCACTCTAGACAACAGCGTCTGACATCTGTCAATTAAATGTATGAATTTTGTTTACAAAATATTTTAAGTAAAAAAGTGTTTTGAGAATAGCAAAAACGGTTGCAGAAAAAAATAATGTATGCATACACCCGGAAAGTATCTTTACTGGGCTCCTGGCTTCCAGGACTCGCTGGCGTTCGCCCTGAAACCTGCTCGCCCAGTAAAGAATTACTTTCCGGTCTTGTTAGGAAACTAACTATTGCAGCCAAACTACCTCGTAACGAGAACAATGAAAATAACATTGAAAAAAAATTAAAACAGCCTCATCTATAAATGTCCGCATCAATTTATAGAGACAAAGTTGCTACATAAATAAATGATTGGGTTATTCCTTTTGCCCCGGGATATAGAGGAATTCGTGCTCTTCCTCTAGCGACACGAGTAGTCCATAAAATCAGTTATACAGCAACCATTGTCTATTGTCCCTATAAATTAATTTTGATGCGGACATTTAAAGTAGACGAAGCAGTACCTAAAAAAAACGAATGATTGGTAGTGAATAAAAAAAATAAAATAAAATGGTAATAAAAGGAATGAAAAGGTTTTGGTGTATGGAAATTTTATTACCTGAAGGTGCTATCCAAAGATTTTCTGTATCTCGTATTAATCACTTGTTCTGGACTTTTACTTAAAATAACGTTGTTTTCAGTGTCTTCATTACTATTAACTAGGTTAACTGGTTCTTTCTCTTTCTTCAAAGAGGCTGAGCTAACCCTTCTAACTGTCCCTGTTCTTGTAAAAGTCGGAGCAGGACTTCCAAACAAAGTCAAATCCGTTATGTCGGAGTTTAGGTCTTTAATAAGATGCTCTTGAAAAAAACGGCGTTTGGCTCGGGGAGCTACTCGAGGACTCGGAGTGAGAATTTGAGTCTTTTATACTGCCTTCTCTAGACATTTTATTCGGAGCTGCAAAAGAAATTAATTAAAAGCATTTTTAAAAAAGAATTTGCTGGTTGAATTTATAATATTTCGAGTAAAATCTATACGATGTGTCCCTGATTCGACCCACACCATTAGTATCTCGGCTATTAGGGATGACAAAATTTTAATGCAATTTCAACCACAATTGATTTTTAGTATGTTTTCCTGTACAAGGATATAGTATTGCAAATTTCTTTGATACATAAAAAACGTCGGCTTCTTTGATTCCTTTCCTGCCGTCAAAGAAGCTGACGTTTTTTATTATGCAAATAAGCTCTCATTTGGGGCCAAAATACGTCTGTACCACTTTCTTCTGGATCAAAGTACCGATCTACAGCCCTATAGGTGTAAATAAAGACATAAAATAACAACGATTACATATCGTCTCGTTCCCAACTTTGAAATTTAAAATGGCGGAGGCACCATAACCTTTATAATATGTCAAATTGAGGAATTTGAAAAATGTATTAATTTGACACATTAAGAGTTAAAATAGAAGCTCTAAAAATTTTTTAAAAAGTTGTGAGAGTAAGCACTACATGAAATCTTTTATTAAACTCTTGACAATTTTGTTAATTTAATTGCGAATTGCGAATGACCGAATGTAAATGGATAAATAAAAATTGTAGTACTTGATTATTGTTCAATGTTATGTCTCTTTTTTGGTATATTTATTTAAATCTTGCCTCATATTGCGAAAATTATCAGTGCTAATAAGCGTAAATGATTTTTTGTCTTAATTGTCCTATAGGTATTGACTGGTTCAGTCTTATAAATAATAAATAACATAAACCTTCATCAGAGAAATCAATGAGTGTTAAATCCGATGACGTCGTAAGCCACATTGTAGATCTCTTTCTCCCAATCCGTCTACCTTAAAATTGAGCGGCTACCATTGTCGGACAGGTAAAATAATATGAGGATGGCCGCAATGCTGCTGAATTCCTCACATACAATCTCCTATATCCCTAAACTAACATTGTACGGGAGGGGGGCTACATATTTAAAGACAACAGACTTGCACTCAATATTTAATTATGTGGGATTAACTTCTGCTTTCAAAAAATCACAGCTTCTCGGTTGGGAACTCATGTTCCCATAGTGAAGAGCAAGTGTCCTTTCCGTTCTACCACGGAGTCATGCAATTCGCTTGTACCATGTACCATGTGAAGTTATGAACTCCATATTCCGAACCAGTACTGGTTTTATTTGTTGCACCCTATTATATATTACGCACATATTTTCATCCACTCAGTTTGTCCTACAGTTGGCCTTCAAATATAAATTGCACACCTGCAAACCCATGCCATGGATGAGTGCCCCGTGGCAGCCCAAGTATTGTAACGAAGTGATTTTTCCGTTGATAGTTTCTATTGTAACTAGACCGAAATGGGTTTTTCGTTCACTCTGATACACTCTGTATACGATAACTTGTGTTAATATTTCTTTTAAAACCGTTTTGAACCTAAGTTAAATTTATTTTGGCAAGTCCAGTATTTGTAATAACAATTATAATTGTTTCAGATCGGTTCCTTTCCAAGGTAATCTTGGCTTTTTATTATTCTAATGATAAATTCTTTATTGTGTTTGTACTCAATCAAGTAAGAGAAAAGTAGTTTAATTTAATTTAGTTTGATTTCAAAGCAAGTTGAAAATCATTTATTCATAGTAAATAAATATTAGTACTTGGCCGTTTCGTTTCGGAAATATAGTTTAAAAATAATGCGAAAACGATTCTCAGCCTTGGAATATTTTAGAAACATTTGTTTATATGAATTAACGCAGGGAATTTGTTTAAATATGATGCGCCGAGATAAACTGAAATAACGTTTGCCATAGACAGCAGTTGACACGTTTGCGCAACGCACAGATCCCCCCCATTATTTGGCAGGCGTTTTCGTATAAATTGAATGACACTGCATGAAAGAATCATTTGTCTTCGACTTGTTCTCCAATGAATGCTCGAGCAAGAAGCACTCAGTTCCCGACTTCTGGTGCATTTCGTAATCAGGTAGTGGTAAGAATAATTTTGACCGTTTTACTGTTTTCATTTGTATTTCCGTTGTTTTACCGTTTGTGCCCGAATTTATCGTTGTATTGTTTTGTCCGAAGTGCCTGTTTTCCGAATAAGGTTCGTGAAATTTCGCGATTCATTAATATACTTGGGTTATCGATTTAACGACGAGCATCGGAATTATTCTGGTGTCATTTGGTATTGACGCAAAGATAGGACTTTTAATTCTCGATCTGTGGAAAGAGTCCCATCCCAGTCGTAGTTGCAATAAAGACCGATGAAATCTTTAATCCTCGATCTGTGGAAAGGATTTCATTAGGTGTACGCGAAGTGGCACAAGTGAGGTTTTTAATCCTCGATCTGTGGGAAAAATCTCACTAGGTGCTCCGGGAAGTAATGCATAAACTGTTCCGTTTGATACTCGTGTTCACGATAACTAATTTGTAGAAAAAATAAGCTTGTAGCTGATTTGATAACGTATTGCTCTAATCTTTCACTAACTAACGAAAGTTTCGAGTATATCCAGTCACTGGCGCATATCTCTGGTTTAAAAGTTTAAGGGACAGTTTACAGTTGAAAGCCCGAGTTAGTAAAACTGAACTTCTGTGCTGTTTAGTTAGACAAGCAACGGGTTGTTTTTTTATTTAGTATTGACCTAAAGATAGTACTTTTAATCCTCGATCTGTGGAAAGAATCCCATCTCAGTCGTAATTGAGATAAAGTACCGGTGAAGTATTTAATCCTCGATCTGTGGAAAGAATCTCACTAGGTGTTCCAGGAGGTAATGCATGAACCGTTTCGTCCGCCACACGTAGTCAAGAACTCCTAACAAGGGACATAGGAGCGAGTCTAAAGATATAGTACACTCGCGATTAGACAGTCAAATATACCGTCTGTCCCTGGACTGACCTCCTGCACTTGTATCTTGCTTGCACTCCGTACCCGTTTACCACTGAAAATACCTGCTACACCGACCGCCTGCCGTAATAGCGCCTTAAACATTAGTGACTAGAGGCATTAACCGCTTGCTCTAAATATCGTAGTAGTGGCTACTATAAGTGTGCTTTATGTCGAATTACCGCTTGCTTGCTTTTGTAGATGTTGATAGAAAACATTTGATAGTAATACCGTAGTAGTAGTTTCCGTAAACCTAACAGTACTTGATATAAATCACCACTTTTGCATTACATAACCGCTTGCTTGGTTTTATTTGGTTGCTTACTTGTAATATAGGTTAATATTCACGGTGCATTATAACATAACTGTTGTGTATGTATTTGTATTTTTTTTATTCTTTTGTGAAGCAGTCTTAAATAAATAGAGTAAGTGAAGTTGAACTTCTGCCTTTTATTTAAAACAAAAATATAAGTAAGTAAATCTGTTTGTACACCGAGAATCGTTTTCGGCAGGTAAGATGAAGTTGTCCAATACAGACCACCTGGCATTCCGTTTCTTCACTGAGTTACTCTAGCTTCTATCGCACCGCTGCTGATAGAATAAAGTGGTGTTCCTACACCTTAAAACAGGAACTGGCGCTCCAGACCATTACCGTAATAAAAGTTCAAAGTACCGTTACTGTACTGAAGGGTGCCAAAGTGACACGTCACACACACACACACACACACGCAAATAAGCATTGTGGTGGTAAGTACGTCACAATATCTTATCCTCATGGAGTTATAATAAAGTACCGGTATTTGTTGGACGTTACAATTTTTGTATATTATACAGACATGTTATATTTTACGTAATATTAACACAACCTTGTTATGCGCCGAATGTGGAACCCATTACTTAGCACTAATAACGCCAATTAACATAAATATTTGTAACGGTCCATTTTTAGATATAATTAACGTGCGTTTTGTTTAATGCTAATTGCATAATTTGGTTTGAGGTCAACCTTAAAAATTCTAGAACCGACTTTACTAACTTGTAAATCTTTGATAATTTGTGCGACCACTGGTCCTTTAATGGACCAGCGCGAACACCGCTGTGTGAGGACAAGGGGGAACGCTAGTACGAGAACGGCTAGGTTTCGGGACTCTCTGCCGAGCCACGGCGGAGTGCGGACCTATGTTTCCGCTGTACGTTATCTTATATCTTGTGGAGACACGACCGGTGCATCGAGACAGTTAGGTGTGTTTTTGTACGTTGCTTTTATGGGCACTACATTATAGATTGTGTCTGGTTGAGATGTTATGGTTAAGAAGTTACGGGGCATGTAGCCTGAGAAAGCTATGTAAGATGGTAAGGTGATTTTCCTTCCAATTATTATGAAAATAGGTACTTATTAAATATTACTCAGCCGGCTTCGTTTTGCGTGCGAGCTGGAAATGTGAAACTAAAATTTGCATCAACAGGCTGATTTGCCGATCTATCTAGAGTTTTAATTTTGCTCCTGAACTTTGTGAGACAATGTTAAGAAAAGTAACCGTCCTTTCCCCGTTTCAACGGCACTAGTGCGTGTAGTTTTTTTAGACATTTAAAAATATGTAATTCTTTTAGACTTGTAAAATTACAAAAAGAAAAAAAGAAAGGCGGGTGGCGCCCTACACAAACTCCTTGAGTGGATGTAAAATAGAATTTCTGTGCTTTTAGTTTTAAGTTTTTTTTAAGGGTTTATTACTTGTTCCGACGCCCTAAAAGAGTTTGTATAATAAATTACGAATATATGTATTTTTTAATCTGGTTGTTTCATTAAAAGAACTAAAGTAAAGTTAATTAAAAATAGCGAGGAAAACCCCTCGTTATATATTATAAATTTGTGTTTCATATTATTTTATCAGTATTATGTAAATACTGTTTCACTTATATCAGTTTTACGTAACAAAGAAGAAATATTACCAGATAATGAACAATGAACATATTAAAAATAGAGGGCACAAATTCGAAAGTAGGACAACATTTTGATATAAAACAACCGTGCTGCTGCTAAGCTATTAAGTTTACACTTGATTTGCAACCTGTTGTACCTTTATGGAATATACTCTTATGGAGAAAGGATAGGCTGAATGCGCAGGACTGCAATGGAACTAATTTCTAAATCGTTTGCCGGCTGCTTGCAAACCAGCGTCTATGTCTAACGTGAATAGGAGTGGTAGCGACGAAACCAGGTTGCGACGGTACCGGGTTACGACAGCACCAAGTTGCTACATCAGTGTTTTTAGTAAATTATATATCATAAATTATAACTAATTAAATCGAATATATTGAGTTGGTCATTATTACGAAAAATTAACTACAACTTTTTTCGTCATCGTTTTTGGGGGTTGCGCAAACCTGCAAGCCTTAGCAAAAGCTGTTACTGCGGTCAATATGTAATCTTTCTTATGTTATCTTATGCCCAACTTCACCTAAGCGATACTGGGCGTGGGGCATCTTCAAATTGACACACCGTATATTAAAATTGTAAGGGTAAAACGGTGTGGCCATAAGAAATATGACAAGTCTTTTATTAAATCATGTTAGGATTTATTGTAAATTTAAGTCATGAAGAAGTATCAAAAACAGTATTTTATTAACAGTATTACCTTATAAATTAGGACTTTGTTAAATCTGATGCTTCCAACAATTGGCGGAATATCTTGTGGATAAAGAGAATACTGAGAGGGTTGTTAATGTCATGGATGTCCGCACCTCACAAGACGAACTGCAAACTATTTGTATTAATGAATGGTAATTAAAAACAATGTTAAGCATAGAACATTATACACCACATAAATTAGATAAAACCCAAATTCTAAAGTAGAATCTCTTCAAGAGAAGGTCACACTGAAAAAAACGTTGACACACAACTATTCCCTCCCCCATTGTCGTCTGCTGGAGCCGAGATTCGAACTCAGAAGCAGATAGATATTGTGACTAGTCGAATTTGTCACATAGCGCGCTATAGCCAATTGTGATATCGTACCCGATTATGTTAATATTGATTACTTATTTCCTCATTTGTTAATGCAGAAATACCATAAACTCTAAAAGTTGATTCTAATATCTGACCTCTTCAAATAAATTGAGCAAACTACTATTTTCTGTAACTTACAAACAGTCCACTTTTAATATGGGATTTTATATTTGCGCAGATTTTGGAATGCTGTTAAAACAGAAAATGTAAAAGAAGCGCATTGCAAATAAAAAGCCTGGCATGTCGCACAATGGTCCAAAATCCGGAAAACGTGATCGAAAATCAAATTTTTGATTTTCTTATAGGACGCTCAAATTATGGTATATGAATCTTAAAGTATTATATTACCTTTAGACGTGTTCGTTTCAAATCCTACATTACCTGTAAAATTTTAAGAAACTCTCAAAGTAGTTTAAATTTAAATTGTCTTAGAATTATTAATTGATTTGATTATTTTAAATTTTTTTCCTTCAGTAATCTGAGCAGAGTACAATAAATTACTAACTCCATGTTAATAGAGGGTTATTTGAAGTACCTAGAAATAAGGTCCCAATTGTGCATTAAATTTTTACCTGCATTGTGGAGAGATGTTAGCAACCTTCTTTTTTCTTCTATTATTGACATAAAGTAGTTTGTATAAAAAATGTTATAGAAGGTTACACAATTAGTTAGGGCGTGGTCGTTTCCTTGAAGAGTGGAGGTTTAATAATGCCCAGTTTGCCTGCGCGTCTCTGCGTTGACGTAAATTATCGCCAATATCGTATTTGTGATCAGTGTAACAAATTGCTAGCGCTTTCTCTGGATTTTATTATGAACTGTGAAGTGTCAATATTTATACTTTTATTAGTTGTTTAACATGTAATTTAAATACCGTAACCATGTCTAAACCGCTGAAAACAACATGCATTATACTGCATGAAATAATGATGCAGTACAGTCACGATGAAGTAAAAGGTTGTGTATTAGGATATTTAAATGAGCTATTTCTCCTGGAATGGGTTGGAACCTTTGATGTGAAGATAACACTGACGTAGTTTTCCACGAAACACCAAAACATTGTAAACAAGTTGGCATCATCTGGAGATGATTAAAACTAACCTTATGCTAACAATGTACCTTATTTATACCTAAACTTTTGTCATGGTTTGGTGAACCATGACCCACTAACCAATAAAGCGGGCTATCTGGGATTGGCCCTCTGTCACTATTCATGTTATTTTTACACTTTGTGATTTCCAAGCTTTCAAATGCATCTAGCTGTCTAGTATTTGTTACATTCCTAATTAATCTTAAATTATTTATGTCTATTTTATGGTTGTTCTCAAACGCATGTTGAGCAACACTACACTTACCTGTTCTACCATATTTGAGATGAGACATACGCTCTTTGCATCTAGTTTAAATCGATTGTCTAGTTTATCCTACATACCTTTGATTACAGACCTTACAGCCAATTTCATAAATCTCCGAGTTTTCGTTTGTAATAATTTTGTCTTTTGGATTGCCTAAAAGTTGTTGTAGTTTTTTTCCGATGAATGAGCCACTGTCATATCTACATCTTTAAAAATCTTACCAATACCATGGGTGAATCGAGGATCGAATGGAATCGATACAAATTTCGGATTTTCTCTTTCATTTTGAAAGGTCAAGGAATTTCGAGATGACTTTAAATATTAGTTTCCTAATTATTTTATCAATTAAACTTACAGAATATCCATTACTTGAAACTATATCCTAGATCAATGCCGTTGAAAGCTTGGAAATCACAAAGTGTAAAAATAGTATGAATAGTGACAGAGGGTCAAGCAGCCCGCTTTATTGGTTTGTGTGTCACAGTTCGCCGAACCATGACAATAGTTTAGGTATAAATAGGGTACATTGTTAGCATAAGGTTTAGTTTTAATCGTCTCCAGATGATGCCAACTTGGTTGGCGAAACGGGCGTCGAGTGCAGTATATAATGTTTTGGTGTTTCATGGAAAACTACGTCAGTGTTGAGATATTTCTAACAAATGGAAATGAAACGACTACTAAGGATCATGAAATATTTATGAAAACACAATTTCACGCCCCGCCCCGTATATGAAGAGGTGGCGAAAGTGTTCCAGGAACAATTTAAGATTCCTGCAGAAGTACAGAGACTGGTTAGGGCATGAAATCGTTCGATTACAAAATCTGTTGACTAATACTTGCGAAAGTACTCTGAAGATGATTGAAATGCCAGAAATAAATAAAGCTCTACAATTAATTTGCAAGTGGGGTTTTGACAGAAGTTCAGGGTTTTCAATGTATAAACAAATCCCAGAATCTACGGACACGAGTGAAGGAAGCCTTTTTATGACTTCTTTAGTTCCGCTTCGAATGGCGGAGAAAGGCACTGAAAATATATTGTGGAAATATCGGCAGCCATCATCTACTCGATTTTGCAGGCCTATTAGGTTACAATGGCTTCATGAGACAGATGCGATTTCTAAGCATGAAGACTACTACATAAATGATCAGATCTCCAATTTGGAACCATTCATTTACGATGTGGATCAATTAATTTTTTCTTTAGCCCTTACAATGGTGGAAGTAAAGATTTGTAACACATTAGCGGATGCTTCCGCAATGAAGTGTTACATATGCAATTTCACTATTTCGCAATTAATTAAGAAATAAAAACTATAAAATTAATTTATGAAATAACAACTTAAGAGAACCGATATGTACAAATTTGAATTTTCAGTACTTCACGCACATTATACCCTTTTTTGAATACATATTACACATTTCTAGCAATTAATACGAAATGCATTCCTTTCAAATAGGTCTTATTGTGAATGGGTAAGGTTTTAGTATGAGTATGAGTAATGATGGTAACACTGCTAGGAAATTCTTTTCAAATCCAGCCTTGGCTGCCGAAATAATAGGGGTTGGTGAATAACTCAACAGATGATTTGGGGTAATTCTAAAAATACAAACCACATTTCCATTATGATTAACAAAATGAATTTTAACCTTAAATAGGGGACACTGAAGGGGACTCATGTAAGTAGGCTTACTTCAAATATATAAACAATTTTCTAATGTTAATGTAATGAAAGGTACTATACATTTTTTGAGTCAAAGATATTGAAAATGGTGGAATCAAACCTGTGCACAAACAGCGGATATCTTTGACGGGCTTTAGCACCCTTAAGATGCAGTGCCAGACATAAATTCATATGAACTTTTTCTTCATATTTCTCTAATAGAATCTGCACCAGAAATTTATAATAAATGTCTCCGGGCATCCTGTGCTACGTCCAAAAACGTATTTTCTGATTTATTTTAGTTTACAAAGGTCAATAATTTTTATTACAAAATAGACATTGAGAAAATAAAATATGTGATTTTGGGAATTTTAAATGCCTTACACTTACATTTTCTTACAAGTTCCTCTTTGAAATAGGCGTGTTACACAGTTCGTTCTTTACAGCAATGAAAACAGTAATATTTTAATAATAGGTTTTAAAGGGACAGACAGACGATTAAAAATTCTCCTAGATTTTATCAATAACATACATAATAATATAACTTTTACATTAGAAACAGAGAACAATAATAAATTAGTAAACTTTTTCGACAACTATAAAAAGACACCAAAACATCTTTTCCTATAATATTTACCATAAACAACTTTTACATATGCCACTATCCCCTTTAATTCATATAACCCTCTCTCCCACAAATTGGCCGCATGTCAATCTATGACACATCGTGCCTACAGCTTATCTTAATCCGAGACAGATTTAAAAGAAGAACTAGACACAATAAGACTTATTGCATTGCACATAATAACGGGGTATCCTCAAAATATAATCAACAATCTAATTTACAAAAAACAAAATAAGTCCCTCTTAAAAGAACTTTACCCCACTATTAATGAGAAAAAAGTTCAAACATACATTTCATTGCCATATTCAAGTCAACTCTCCTATTTAATTAGCAACACTTTTTCCAAATTTAATATTAAAACATCATTTAGTTCTAACAAAAATATACGCAGATATCTTTTCAATGCAATACAAAAAAAGTGATATTTCTAAAAAATGTGGTGCATATCGGTTAGATTGCACAGAATATAACGCCTTACATGTAGGTCAAACAGGTAGATCGTTCGGGGTAAGATATAAAGAACATATTCACTCACAAAAACAAAACTCCAACTTTTCTAAACACCTAACAGATTCTGGTCATACAATGATCATCAACCTAAAATATTACATATTTGTAGGAAAAGTAAAAAACTTAGTTTATTAGAAGCGCTAGAAATAAATAATTTAAATAGGAATGAAAATTAAAACATATTAAGCGACCAAATAGGTTTAAACTTGTTCAGATAACTTAATACTGTTTAGAAAATTCACACCATAATAATTTACTGTCTTGAGAAACTCTCTACATTTAGAGACATAACATCTGTACAAATTATGAATTATATAGGGTGGGGCAATAGTGCGTCCGACCTCAATATCTGGAGTTCTATGATAGCTAGAAATTTGATTTAAAAACATAAGTAAACTAGACAAAAAAGTCTATAACTGGAAATTGTTTTTGAATATACAAGGTGAGCCAAGACGATTCTGCAGGTCAAGTAAAAAAATTTTAAATGAAATGCCATGTGTATCAGAATATTTTTCGAAAACTCTTTGTGGCCTCCTGCCACTCCTGTTATATTATTGACTTTCTCCCAACCACATGTATATTAAAAATATCACTACAATCACAACACTCGATTTTAAGAAAATATATGTTAGTACACTTGATTTAAAAAAAACTGGTACAACTCTTGTAATCGAAAATCTTAATAGTTTAGTTGTGTGCATATGTCTGAAAATAGGGCTGGCCAGGCATATCGAGAGGGGGGTGGAGAAGAGGTGATTTACCCCGGACCTGGGTTTTTTGGAGGAGATCGGTTTTCTTTGTGTTTTTAAACTTATTAAACATTTCTCTTTTATTTTATTCAAATGGAATTTTAAAAAAATAATTAGACAATAACAACTTTTTCAAAACATTTTCAAGCCTGCCATATTATTGTTTAAAAAAATAATATTTGTTACGGATAATTCTACGAATGGTTGTAATTAAAATACTAACTGAATAATGATAATTCTATTTTTAAAATAAGAACACAAAAATACCATTTGAGATTAAAAAAAATGTAAACAATGCAAACTGAACATAAAAATACAATAAAAAAATAAAATAAATGAACTTCAATTACGTAATACAGTATTAACTAATATTTTGTCATTGTTCCATTAGCGTCTAAAACTGCCTGAAGTCTTGCAGGCATGGACAAAATCAGATTTCTTGCAAGGTCAACTACTTGCGACAAGTTCTCCCAAGCGTCTTCAATTATCCCTTCCAATTCTTGGGCATTATTTGGATGGTTATTTAATTTTCTTATATGTTTCACCATTAGTCCCCATACATTTTCAATTGGATTTAAATCCGGACTTTTAGATGGCCACGGTGACAACTCTATGTTTTTATTAAGAAACCATTGCCTGACACGATGGGCCGTATGTATGGAGCAGTTGTCTTGTTGGAAAATAAAATTATTTTCCGGAAACACCTCTATTACTGACGGCAACATAATATTGTCTAATCTTTCAATATATTTAATGGAATTGAGATGACCACCACTGTTCCAACACACACCTAACCCATTTAGGATCATCCAAGCCCAGATATTGACTGAAAACCTTCCTGATATTTGTGGATCGAAAGTATATTTTTCGTCGTATCTAGTGGAGGGAGGCCTATATACGCGAACATGTCCATCGTTACAGGATTTAAAAACCTTTTCGTCAGAAAAGACAACTTGTCCCCAGAAGTTTTCATCATTGATTATATAGTTGAGTGCAAAAATAATCCTACCCTGCTTCTTTTCTTCTGAAAGTTTGTATTTTTTAGCCGCTGAACAACTCTTCAAGTCGCTTTGTAGTTTTATTCTTCTGCAAGCAGTAGATACCGACGCAGGGAAATTTGTCTTTGAAATTGCATTTACTGCAGTCTGAAAAGGGTTTTCTATTAGGTAATTTATAAGATTTTCATCTTCTTGATTATTGCTCTTTCTGGGCCTACCGGAATCAACTTTACGGGATACCGTTTGGTTGGTTTCCCATTGTTTTTTAACACTCATTATCGAGGTTTTACTCACATTGTATTCAGCAGCAAGTCTTCTTATGGACCAACCATCTTCAATTTTAGAAACAATTCGAAATTTTTGAATATCTGTTAGATGTCGAACCATTTTTAATAATGACGCCACTGATTAACGTCAAAGTGATATTTGTAAGATTATTAATATCAGTCAAAGAACGAATGATGTACATAGCTGAAAGAAAGTGTACCAGTTTTTATTGAAATCAACTGTACCAGTTATGAGACATCTGTGTCTTGACGCTCAGCCATTTTCACTTCCTAAAAGTATTCAAAAATCGAAAATGGTTACAAATAGTCATAGGGATGAACGTACAAAAACTGTTCGTTTTTCAATTCTACATCACATCATCCAAAAATATACAGTGTTCCATTTAAAAAAAATTGAAAAAATTCAGTTCAAATAGTTGTAAATTTAAAAATTATTTTAGGCCACCCTGTATAATGTTAGGAAGTGAACATGGCTGAGTGTCATCACACAGATGTCTCATAACTGGTACTAACATAGTTCTTAAAATCTATAATTGTGACTGTAGTGATTTTTTAATATACACGTGTAAATTATAATTTCAACAAAAAAAAATTATATCCAAGTGGTTGGAAGAGAGTATATAATAATATAGGACTGAAAGGAGGCCACAAAGAGGTTTCAAAAAATGTTCTGATATATATGGCATTCCATTTAAAAAAATTTTAGTTGATCCTGTAGAGTCGTCTTGGCTCACTCTGTATATTCGAAAATAATTTCCAGTTATAGACTTTTCTGTCTAGTTATTTATGTTTTTTAATCAAGTTTCTAGCTATCATAGTACTCGACATATAGAATTCGGACGCACTATTGCCCCACCCTGTATGATCAATCATGAAGTGACCCATCCTTGTATTCAGTTCAGTTTATATTTAAATGAAAGTGAAATCTGTATATAAGTTAGTTTACTTAAAAATGTCCGAATAGGATGAAACTAGTTGTAAAAATTACAAATAAAGTGAAAATTACACAAGTAATAAAAAGTGTTTATAATTTTTTTTAAGTCATATTTTAGTTAAATACCTATTGCCTTAAGGCCGTTTTTTTTGACCTATAAAAATAGAGTAAAATTTAAAAATATGTTTTAAATAATCCAACGACAGTATGCACGTTTTAATAAATATTTATTAATAAAAAACTTACGCAGTCAAAATCACAAACGAATAATTTGTTCAAAAGTCGCTCAGGCAGTTTAAACACATTTTTCACAAATTGTTCCAAAAGTTTTGAGTCACCTCTTCACTGAATCACGTCACTTTTGTTTATTATTTGAATGTAAATTTTCTAATTTTATTTGTAATTTTAATATTTACTTACAAAAAGAACAAATCTAGGCATACCTAAATAAGTTTTGAAATTATGAAAACACTATTTGTCATTCTATAAAAGCTTTTAATGATTTAAACTGTTTAATCATTGTATTTTGTAAGAGATGATAGCCTGCTATTATAATTGATAAAAAGGATCTTGGCAGGTGTGTACGGTCACGCTTGAGATGAGTAGCCATGCCAACGATTAACTAACGCAAATCTTCACGAATCGGTGGTTTATTAGTGTGTGTTAAATCAATAATACTAAATGAGTGTCACCACCTATATATACCAAGTAACCCTGTTGGACGCCTGGAAAGTAATTAGTGTGTAAAAAGGGTTTCATACTGTATGTTGTGGGATGAATAAAGCGAGGCCGTAATGTATTGAGACGTGGGCCATATGATGGGTGGAATTAAGAATAGAAGTTATGAAATGATGTGGGATGAAGATAATATACATGGTAGGGATGTTGATTGAAGCTAATGAGAGAATAAAAGAAAAAATTAAAAAGTTAGCGATAGAAATGTCGATTATGTCGATAGTATCACGGGTGAGATTTTTGGGTCTTGTGTTACCCAGGCAACAGACATATATTTACTTTTTAAATTTGAAGTAATAGTTTTCGAGAAAATGCGTTCTAAAGCTGGAAGAAAACAAGGGCATGTTTTCTGCTTGTATTATCATTTTTTCGAAAAACGCTCGGACCCGTCGATTTTACTATCAAGGGGGACACTTTTATTGGGTAATGCCGATCGCGCCACTTCAACCATTAAGTGGTGGCAGGACCCACCCCTAAAATATTAAATGGCAAGGGGGTCAAGTAGCACATTGTTTTAAAGCCCGTTTCTCGAAAACTATTCAAATTTAAAAAGTAAGACATCGTTGTAAATGGAATTTAACGTGCTTTAAGACGATGTGCTACTTGACCCCCTTGTCATTTAAAATTTTAGGGGTGAGTCCTGCCACCGCAATAGCTGTAATTTTGATTGTATTTATCGCACATTTTAATAATGCATATGAATAAATTTCTTATTAATAGTACTAATAAATGGTACAACGGTACCAATAGGAAAAAAATGTATTTCGTCCCAAAAACTATTTTTATGAACTTTATTTGCTCATAAATCACATAATTTAGTATTTTCGACGGGATTTTGATATTTCTAGCATTACAGAGGTCAATTAGAATAAATCAGAACACTTAAATGGAAAACTGATAATCAAATTAAAACAAATATTGACGTTTGAAATGTCACTTACGTGGTATCATTCGATTCAGAAAATTATGCAGAATTCAAAAATGCAATAATATACAGGATGTTTCATTTGAAAATCAAAAGTTAGTGTCACCTCCGGTGAATCCGGAAGTGGAAAAAATCAATTACATATCAAAAAGTTTATTAAGTATATAGGATGGCCCAAATTTCAACGTTTATCCTCAAAACTAAAGGAAAAAAGGGGTGTACCATGATCCTGTTACACCCGGTATATGGACATGGACACCAAATCTATTGGTAGTACCATGGACATCCATAGGAAATTTTGTACTGTTTGGGTAGTTTTTAAACTAGAATAATTCACTAGATAGATAGATAAACTTTATTAGCCATAAGTTCATACATATAAATGTACATGTGGCAAGTCTTAGTAAATTTAAAAATATAATATAAAACATAGTCATAAAGTCATAACATAATAATATAAATAAATAAGTCAAATAAATAAACAAATAATTGATAATTGTAGACAAATACGTACATAAATATATAAATAAAAACACATGTAGATATGTAATTTACAACATATAAACAGTCATTAAAAACAGCAACAAGTTGATAGCAGACGCATGCTATATACCGTGTGTGGTAAAACGAGATCATGTATCAGCCCGCCATTTTTTTTTAATTGGAATAAAATTTTCAAATTTAAAAGTCACATATGAGAAGTAAAAGGGCTTATTTTGACGAACATATATTATTAATACCACTTCCGGTTTCACCGTAAGTGTCATCAATTGTTATTAAATATGATTTGAAGGAAACAACTACTCAGCGGGCAAATACCCCGATCTGCATTGGATTACACCTTCAAATCATGATAGATCGATAGCCAATATCATTTGTCAATTCCTAACCAGACATAGATCGTATTCGAACTTAACTTGGTAACCAACTTTCGGTTACCAAGAAAGCATCATCTACAATTTTAATAAAAATTAAAATAATAATAATAATAATAATATTAATAATAATGTTTATTTAGAAAGAATGAAATACAACTTTTGAAGCACAGGAAAATATAAAATATACAGTATGTATTTACGAATTAAGTGTATTAATAAATATGAATAATAAACATAGGGAAATCCACAGAGAAAAATCTGTTCGTGGACTATGCTATACGATAAATCAAAGTACCTGTTAAACATGTATTACAATAGGGGAAGAGAAAGAAAAAAAAGGAAAAAAAAACAGTGATATGCATAATTAAATACCAGTCACTAAAATAATAATAAGCCAATTTCATATTTGGGACACATGTGCATATATATGCACATACATCCACATATACACACACATTCATACATACAAATATACATATTTGCACATATATGCATATTTAAACATATACACACTTACACACACATATACACATATATACGCATACATATACATACATATATACATATATACATACATACACACATACATACACATACATACATACTTATAAACATTTTATTTATTCATTTAATCTTTTTTTTTTTTACTAAATCATTTGATGAATTATAGTTCTAGGTGTTGCCAGAATCCATTCCGATAGTTTTTTTTTAAATAAGTTGTAGGAATTTAAGTTTTTTAGTTCATTTGGTATAATATTATACATCTTAGAACTTAGGTAAGTGAAGCTTCTTTGGCCAATTGTTTTTCCCATTTTTGGTACGACTATTGAGTTTAATTTATATCTTGTATTATATATGTGGTCAACTATCTGGTTTTTGGTTATATGTTTTTTTTTATGTAATATCAAAGTTTGGCAAAATAGCTGTCTAATGTCTAGGATTTTTTATTCGAGGTACAAATCGTTGCTCGGAAAGAGGTAGGGTTTATTAAATATTATTTTTAAAATCCACCTTTGAGTCACCTCTAATTGTTTTAGATGGCAGTTCATTACGCCTCCCCAAGCAATGTTGCCGTATATTAAATGGGTTTGCACCAAAGCATAATACATTGTTTTCATGTGTTTTCAAATGTATTATTATATTACATATTAGGTATATTTCATAGCATTTTTAATAATTGAAAATGGATGAAAATTAAGAAACTTATAGGCAATAAAAAAATCCTATTCTTTTTGGACCACCCGATATATAGGCATCTTTTACTAAAAATATGATTAAGATTCTAGTCTTAACAAAAACCGAGCAGATAGTATGAGTTACCATTTTGAACTTACCTCTCTCAAATTGCATTTGAAATCAGTAGTAACATTAGATTTCTCTATATTGGTATTGTTATAGAACGTCCATTACAAATCCCTTAACAGCTAATGGCCACTCCATGCGTGTCGGGAACAACATGTTAGCTACAAAAACTGTGACTATCTAACGCTTCATATTTGGTAATAAACTGCATCATCGTTATGTCTTCCTACTCTTAGATTAAAAATGCCCCACGTTCAATTCTTTGTAGTCATTTTGGGTCAACAAAATTGTTATTAATGCTCTCTTCTTCTTCGAAAAATTAAATACTAGATAGATAATAGATAATAAATGTGAAAAATGGATACAGGTCTTTTTTTTTGGAATCAGATTGCACCTGTGTAATAAAAATAAATACTCTTTTTAATTCTCCCATATATCCATCATCATGACAATAAATGGGCATCAAAACATCATTTGCCCTGTAAAAAAATACAATAGCGAAGTTCGAGGGTTCGAGTCCATCCCTGGACAAATTAAAAAAGGTTGCTGACATTTTTTTTTAAGGTGAAGTATGGAACTGTCGATACCCTATATGTTGTCGGACTCCACAGAAAACAGCAGGAGTTCTTACCTCTTTAACACAAAATATTTGATTTTCAGTGTGTCACTTTGATTATTTAGAATGCGATTAAAAACTTTTGGTTTTAATGAAACGCATTTCTAGCTACATAAATCATTTATTTCATATATATTGATGTTACATAGAACGGATAATTTAATCAGATTTTAAATCAGGTCTTGTACGGGTAGTAGAATAATAATTATATCTACAGGTGAGAGATTGAAGTTTATAATAAGAAGGCACCGCTGAAAGAAGACGGGGGAATTCAATACAATCGCATAGACAGCCTGTAGTCTTCTAGTTTGTACAACTTGACGCAATTTTGGCATTATTTGGAGAAAAACGGATGACACTTTTTTGTGAAGGTTTGCTTATATGTAAGACTCAAAACATCTTTTCTTTCATGGGTAAGTTGCGGAGTTTGAAAATGGTAATCAGACTAGTATTTCTACCGCCATCTTGGACACAAATGAGGAGTTTTATTTGGAATGATTATTTTGCTGACAGACCTGAAGAATGAAATATACTAAAAGTGTTTATGTTATAGTGTACATAAAATGAAGCATTTAGCATCATTTCTAATAAAGTTATGAATTAAGTTTTTTAACACAATGTATCAAGATATATTTCTACTTAATAAAAATAATAATTCAATTTACGCTATTTGCACAACAGTTCCTCCAAACTTCCTTAAGACCAGAACTGTGTAAAACACGCTTAAAATGCTTTTTAAAGTACATTTTAAAAGTGCTTTGAGGTCTTTTAAAAATGCCTCAAGTCATGCTAAAAGAACGTGCATGGAAGCACTCTCAAATGGTTATTAATTTTTTGCTGGGTTTGACCACTTTTAAAAGCATTTTAAGAGTGCATTACCCGGCTCCACTTAAAACGCATGCTTACTCAGAGTGACTTAATCCTCGCATCGAAAAGTGCAACAAAAGCATGTTTAATTTCACATATTGATTCACGTCTGTATCATTTCACATGTACCATCAAGTTCAGTAGTGGTAACATAATATTCGAAACAAAATAAATATAGTTTAAAAAAACTAAAAAACACGCTTTTAAAGCACATCAAACTAAAAAGTGAAAAATAATTATTAATATAAACTGAAAATAATAATGAACGAAAAATACTAGTATTATTGTGAAAAAAGCGTGGGGTGCTTTGTGCAATATTTTTCGTATATCGAGCACCCCACGCTTTTTTCACAATAATACTAGTATTTTTCGTTCATTATTATTTTCAGTTTATATTAATAATTATTTTTCACTTTTTTAGTTTGATGTGCTTTAAAAGCGTGTTTTTTAGTTTTTTTAAACTATATTTATTTTTAACTTTTTAGTTTGATGTGCTATGAAAGCGTGTTTTTTAGTTGTTTTAAACTATATTTATATTGCTTATTGATGCTGATATTATAACATATTACGATCCAACAGATATTTCTGAAAAAAAAAAAAATGTTTATTTCAGCCGTGAGGTTCGAACTCACGCCGGATGAGTCTGTCGTTTCGCGTCGAGTGCCTTAAACCACTCGACCACCGGGCTAATTAACAATTATGGAATCTACTGACATATTAAGCCTTTGCTTTCACGCAGGGATACGTGAGGAAAGGATTAGCGATCCTGAACAGGATAATGATATAAACTTATCAAATTATTGTATTGTTACCAGTTCTTAATAAGTGTACAAAGTTTCAATTAAATCTGTCCGTTTAAAGTGGGTTAAAATCGAGTCCAAAGAGTCGGTTACAAACAAACATACAAACAAACAAGCAAACATACAAGTGAAGCTAATAAAAGCGTGTTAAAAAATTAAATACGTTAGCAAAAGCACGAAGGGGAAAATTTAGTACATACATTTAAATTTCATAATAAAGTAACGAAGATATTTTATGTTCTTTGTTGTGGTGGATAATTAGAATCGCCAATATGTCCAAGATGGCCGCCGAGGGTGACATGATTTGAGGTAGTATTTTAGCATGATGTTACTCAATTCTTTCAGATGTTTCCCGTTATATGAGAGTATCAATTAAGTTACTTTTCCAAAAATTATTTTATTTTTGCTGACAAATTATTTGGAATATTTGGTAATAAATGACTTGTAAGACATTTTGTACACTACCGTCACAAAACGTCCGTTTTTCTCTATTAGCTCAAATGATCAATAATGAAAACGTCACCTTGACTACTCAATATGGACGTTCTCATTACATAATCAAAATGTCAACGCGACGAAATGCATATGCCAATTTCACATACACGCGCTTTTTAAAGAATTTTTAACAAAAATAACACTGTCGCTACGTCTGGGACAATATATTAACATATAAACATCATATTTACAAACCAAACAGTACTTATTGCTAATGAAGTGACACTGCAAACATAAATTGGGGGAAATAATACTCTTTCAAGGAAAACTTTATATTTATTTAATGGTTTGTTGTTTATCTACTTAACTTACGAAATAACGAAGACGGCCTCTTGGAAGTCCAGATTTGAAACCTAAACTTTATTTTCAAATAAGCTAAAGCGTTAATGTTGAATATTTTCTAATGTTTTCCTCGGAAAAAGTATCACTGACTCCCTTTGATACAAAAAAAATTACCTACAAATGCATATTGATAATAATAAAGTGTCGGTACCCATTATTGCAACTGCCATCAGTCTGTCTTCATATTGTAGGTCTGTATAGACTCGACTACATATACGTAATACTTGTTCATGTAGAGATATGTCAGTCGTCCATTGTTTATTTGTCTTTCGGATATATGCAAGGAGATACAGTATCTCTTATCATTTCCCTTGAGGGTGTAAATTCAGGTTAGAGACGGAAACATCTAAATTGTTCATGTAAAATGTGAGTGACTTGAAATGGTGGAAATGCATTGAACAGTAACAGTTACGACAAAATATTCTATTTTGTATAATATTCGTGCGTTGTTCATATTTTATACGTATAATTAGAGTGATCAGTCATTTGTACAGAGTGGGCAAAAACAGAAACTTTCCTAAAGAATTTTTTAAAATGTGTGATATTCAGTTTAAAAATGTCAGTGACATTATTTAGTCCTGTTGCATAACATAAACAAAACCTCTGCACTAAAAGTATCTGATTCTAGACGATAAATGGTGGTTTTATTTGATAAAATTATTTATGGCATTGGAACTTGTTTCGACGAAAATATTACTATCTATGAATGGACCCGAACGTGTTACGCCATTGACAGTAAATTCAGATGGTAACACTGAAAAGTTTCCAAACAATTGAGTAGATATAATTAGCGTGTTTTCTTTGTTTATCAATTTGTGATAAACAAACATCGGGCAATTTCCTTGTGTGCAGGGCCGGCACATGAGGTAAGAGACATCATTTGTACGGAAAAATTAAGATGCATACCTCTAGAGTGTTACCATATCATAAAATTTCCTGTACTATGTTCAAGACATTAGTATAAATTGATATTATCAAAATTTGTTCTGCGTGGACAGCATTCAGGTTGGACCGATTTTGTCGACACATCACTTTGTATTGGAGAAAAGGCGCGTTCTACATCGACAGATGTCAGCGATGTAAATTTAAGATGGTTCTTCCATGGCAAATCTCGATATGCGCGTAAAAGTTTAAAACCAAAATTTGTGGTTACCGCATTAATTATGTAGCTTTAACAACACCACGACGCACGGCCTTAAACCGTTCAATGAATGAGGGCTACCGTTTTTATGCTCACCAGTTGGCGCCACTGACGAGTAAGGTAGCTGTCAAAAGTTATTATTAGGCGCGGAACAAGTTTATAGGGTTTTATTATAATTATTTCGTACACCAGTAAATAAAAACACTTGTTAATTATGTCTCAGTGTTGTGCAGGTCCATTTTGTTCCAAAACTAAAGGCAGACATATGTTTCCGAGAGACAAAACTCGCCTAAAACAGTGGTTGGTAGCGATTCGTAAGGATAACTTTACTCCTTCAAAACATTCGCGTATTTGTAAGAAATATTTAAATTCTGACAATTATGCGTTACCAAAAGGGCTTATTACAGAAAATCATAAATCGTGTATATTTGTTGTTTTCATTATACTCATGCTTGATATAACATAATCTTAATGACATAAGACACCTCTGATAGGTACAATAATTTCAACAGTAAACACTAAATCATCTTGCGGTATTACATCTTGTATGTTTCCCACGAAATTATTATTTCTATCATAGTCTTGAAGTCTGTGAACAGAAATACGGAACTTAAAACTTCATAATAATGCATATTTTTGACAAATCTGTCCTAGTAATCACACTTACCTCTGAATTAGCTATTCTTTAGGCCCGATTAACTTTGCACTTCTTTCTTAGCTCTGCCTTTAAAGCACTTACATTCATCGACCCGTACCGTATATCTCCCATATTTCATCAGAAGTATTACAATTTTTATAAAAATCACTAAAAGCTCGCGTTAAAAAGTCATAATAAACATTAACGTTCAGTGACATTAAATTTCTGACCCTTGCCCTACACTAGCGCCCCTCGTGGTGAATTCAAGCGCGGTAGCCTTCACTCTGCACCTTATGTATAATACGAGCATTTACAGATTCCTCAATAGGTAGTGCAGTACAGTCTAGTTTCGTAAATGTTTGAATTAAAATTTAAGGTCGCTCATGTATAGTACATAATGCGCTTGAACGTCTGGTATTTGAAATGCTGCATGGCTTGATCTTATAGCGTCGGAATCTCGTAAATTTCCATTATAAATTCCATTATACCTATTTTACGCTTTTAAAATGTCGAAATATTAGACTGCACGTACAGATTTTTCGCGTTCTCACACGTCCAAACACGAACAAAAATGCGACATAGTTGTTACTTTTATTTTATTCTCGCACCGTCCACACACTGCGATGTTCGCAGGCAATCTGAATAGTGTATAAACACGGTCTAGATGTTGTACGTGTTTACGGCGTGTTTCATATGAGAAGCCGGTCCGGGACTTCTGGAAATTGTCCGGTGTTTAGTAATAAAATAATTATTTTAAAAATTATTTTATATGCATTGGCTTTTTGTTATATCTTTAAATTGCCATCGCAAAACATATAATATAAATTTAAGTATGCCACTGAGTCATGTTTTTGTTTGGAAACTGTTCAGTATGTGACTGGCACACAAAAATTATAAGGATTTATCATTCCACGTGGTTCATTCGGTGAGAAAAATTTTTGCAATTCTAATAATTAATATGTTCAATTCACATTGCTAATTAAAAATACATTATTTTTTATTAAAAATAAAACTTAATTATTTTAAAAACTAAAAAAAAATACAATTATTTATAAAATATTATTAGTTAAAGGGGCAGTTATCAAAAGAACAATTTGTAAAATTAAACGAACCAGCAGATGAGGTATTTATGACATAAGTGATAACTACCCTTGGGTTGCTTTTAGTTAAAATCTTACTGTTTGGCTATTTTCTTACATGTGATTAGAAATGAACGGATTTTATTCGATTTCTATTCAGCCAAAAAAATTTTCAGTTCAATCTAGTCCGCTGGATAATATTATCCAGCTAACTAGATTTAGCTGATTATGCAAGAGACAGTGACAAAATCAAATAGAGTGATGACCAATGATGTATCAATTCTGATTGGCTGGCGCCTTGTTTAGTCTAATCGGTGATCTGAAGTGTAAAAACATTTATATGGTTTGTGGTTTTTTTTCAAATTCCCGTGTAATGTTTTCTACACCCTGCACTTATATTCGTTATGTATACAGAGTGTCTCACCAGGAACTGCATCGATCAATATAGAGAAAAGTACGCACCAGAAAAATTTGAAAATTTATAGAATTACTAATGGCAGTGTGGTCAATCCAACTAAAATAATTACAAGCATCTGGCACTTCCGGCTATACCGGAAGTCGATACCAACTTGCTTATTTTGAATGGGATATCCTATATATTTTAGGGTTTTCGAAAAGAGCATAAAATTCTGTGTCAAAAAACACGTGGGATACCCTATGCCTAAACCCAGTCGTTTCAGAGATATTTAATATTTAAAAAAAATATGACAGGTGTAATGGTTTACAATAACCTTTATAACGTCCTTCGTGTAAAAGACACTCATTTTCTTTTTGACAAGCAGAAAGACCATAAGGTGAGCTACGCTCTACAGTTTAAAGAAATTTAATAGTGGTATACCAAGTGTTCCATTTTTGACGTTACATTTTGTAAACTTCAAACCTCGAAAACTTGCTCAAATGGAACACCCTGTATTTTTTTACATATAGATATGTATAATTAAATTCCTTTTTTTCTGATATAAGCATTGTGGGGTTGTAAGTTATAACTTTTTGAGATATTTGCGATTTTCAAGAGTTTTTAGTAAAAATGTTATCAAATTAGCCATGATTAGAAACAATCAGTAATGTCAGTCATTCTCTTATGTCAAAAAATGCCGCCGCGTTTAAATTATACCCACGAAGACTTTTTGAATTGGTTTATTATTTATGGAGAATGTGATAAAGTAATATCAAGAACCTATAGTACATTTGCTACTCGATATCCACAAAAACGGAAACCATCACCAAAACACTGTAAAACGCATACTGGATAATTTTAAAAACTATGGCTCTGCCAAGGCAAGAATTCAAAAAGCGGAAGCCTATTGTTGATGACGAAAACGTAGAAATAGCAATTCTGGGATATTTCATGCATTTCCAATGATGTCATTAAGACAAGCTGCTCTGGAATCGAGACTATGCAAGGATTCAGTTCACAGAATCTTAATTAAACATAAATTTCACCCATTTTCGTTCCAAAACGATTAAAAGATACAGATTTCCTAAGAAGAGAAAACTTTTGTGAATATATTCTAGGCGATGAAAATATTATATAGTCAGATGAAATTAAATTTACCAAAAATGGACTTTTTAATTCACATTATTGGAGTGACTCGAATCCTCATGTGTTCAGGGAGTGAAATTTTCAAGAAAGTTGACAGTTTAATGTTTATTGTGCCATAAGAAACGATAGAATTAGAATTTTATCAGGAAAATTTGAACAGTAAGTTATAAATATTTCTTCTTCTGCTAATATGTATAGTTGATTTTTTGTTTTTGTTTTTTTTTTTGGGTGAAAGATGTCTAAATATTTTACAAAATTTGAATAGTAACTATTTAGAAAATTTACCCCTCGCCGAACCTAGATACATTTTTTATCAGCTGCCCCACATAATACGTATTTGATAAATAATTTTTTACAAGAAACTTTTTACGATCGATGGATCGCCATAATTGGACCTTTTTTATGGCCTCCTCGCTCGCCCGATTTATCAATTTTAGATTATTTTATTTGGGGAACTATTAAAAAATAAAGTTTATGAGAGCCCATTAGCAACTATTGAAGATTGTATGCAGAGAGTAAGAAATGCATTTCAAAACTTATCACAGGATTCAATTTGAATGGGTAGCCATGAAGAACTAATCTGAAGGTGCGAAAAATGTGTGGAGGTTCGAGAGCGGAATTTTGAACAATTATGGAATCATGTTTTTAGTTGATTTTATCTTAGCTATTTTAGTTTATGCAAAGTGTCTTCAATCCAATTAATATGCATGTTACAGTGTTTAGTGTTATTTTCCGTTTTTGTGGATATCTAGTAACATATGTACTACAAGTTCTTGATATTTTACACATTCTCTATAAATAATAAACAAATTCAAAAAGTCTTCGTGGGTGTAATTTAAACGCGGTGGTATTTTTTGACATGAGAGAATTACTGACATTACTGATTGTTTCCAATCATGGCTAATTTGATAAACTTTTTACTAAAAATTCTTGAATTTCTAAGAAAATCGCACATACTTCAAAAAAGTTGTAACTTAAACCCCCACAATGCTTATATCAGAAAAAAAAAGAACTTAATTATACATAACCTGATGAAAAAAATACAGGATGTTCTATTTGATTTAAGCAAGTTTTCGCGGTTTGAAGTTTACAAAACATAACGTCAAAAATGGACCACTTGGTATACTATTATTGAATTTCTTTAACCTGTAGATCGTAGCTCATCTTATGGTCTTTCTGCACGCCAAAAAGCAAATGAGTATCTTTTACACGAAGAAAGTTATAAAGGTTATTGTAAACCATTATACCTGTCAAATTTTTAAGTCAAATATCTCTGAAACGGCTGGGTTTAGACATAGGATATCTTACATGTTTTTGACTCAGAATTTTATGCTCTTTTCGAAAACCCTAAAATATATAGGATATTCTATTTAAATTAAGCAAGTAGGTATCGCCTTCCGGTATAACCGGAAGTGCTAGATGCTTGTAATTATTTTAGTTGGATTGACCACACTGCCGTTAGTAATTCCCTAAATTTTCAAAATTTGCTGGTATTTTATTTTTTTTTTTTTTTTTTTAATTATTAACGTTTAATTATTAGTCAACTGACAAAAATATGGAAGTGGCTGACGTTACCAAAACTTCACACTTAATAGGTGGTTCTGAATAGAAATAGAATAAGCTACTAAAGATATCGAACTTACAGATTTGTTTGTACTGGCATGGCTTTTATAATATAATGTACGTTATCCAATCAGTCATGTTGTAGTAATTATTTGTTTTCAAATTCACTGACTAGTGAATTATATAAGCGACGCACAGCTACGTTTGACTCAAAATGGCTGGCTGTTGTTGACACTATGTCCATACATTCACTGTAGATGTTTCGTAATAGCAAATTATGTATATATTATATTCCAGATGTTTTCAAATTAATGTAGGCTATGGAAAATCTGATTTTGTTTGACATGTATGACACTCAATGATCTGGCAATTCAGCTGCTTTCATTCAAAAGAAAGTGCAGGGACAAGTTAGACGGCAATGATGTACCTGTCATTTTAGTAAACGTCGGCTCTACTTTAAAAATATATGGAATGGATTATATTTATAAGTTCTCTATACAAAAATTAACACGGCCTAAGCAAGCTAAGGAACCTAAAAAACTGGAGAAAGGCAGTTAGGCGGCAACTTTTTAAACACGTAATTGAATTTTCAATGAATTTCAAAACTCATCCGAAGTCTTACAGGGGGATGAGGGGAGAGGGTGATATTTACGTCGATGATAACAACGTAAATACTTTTGTTTTATAAATTCGTCATTTTCAAATCATATTATCTAGGGCTGAAAACTTTTCAAAGGTGCAAACTTAACATCGGCAAAAAAATGTGCCGTAGATGCCCAGTCGTATTTTTTAAATATAAATAATAAACGCAAATAGACTGACATCTCTAGAAAGTTACTAGTTTTAGTCCACTCTATAAATTATCATAAGTTTCCTTAGAATCTAATCAGTATCATATTAAAATATCCTAAAGCGAACTAAACGCAGTCGTAAGATACATTTATTATAGAGCGTAAAAAACATGGAACCATGGTCAAGGAACAAGTGTATGCATCTTCAGGATACTTTTACCTACGCGTTCTAATGAGTCTAACGATTGATTTAGTTACTCAACCAAAAATACTATACGTCAAAATTAATATAATTAACTAAAGAAAGAACACCAAAACGGTTACTAAAATCTAGACCCCAGCTAAAAAAATAAAAATGCTGTACAAAATATAAGGTTCTATTTTAATACCTCACAGAGCTCGCATCGGCAGAAAGATGACACCTCTTGCCTGTCGATTAAATACAGCTCCTTTATAAACAATTTAGACGCCCCTTGAAATAACCAACAAAACAGCTAATATCAAAAAACGAACCTAACAACTAACTAGTCACAAATCTAACGTGAAAATATCGTCAATATCTAACAAATAACAAATTAGGTACAAATATTCGCGCGATTCAGTCCAATATGCTTGATCATTCACGAGTTGCGTTTAATAATGTGAAGCATACATAATCTATGACTTCTTCAAACGAATAGATAATTTTCTGAATACCGCAATCAACGACTTAAAGTAATTCTCTAGGCATTAGATTCTTTTAGATCCTGGAGACGAGCCAATTGATGAGGTTCCAGTTCATCTGGAATGCTCGCTCGTCCACCTACAACTTGCTTGGGTTCGCTATCTACAGAGGGAGGTGCCTGACTGACTGAATTCTCTGCAGTGCTAGGTCCCGTGGTCTCACCATCGCTTCCCGTACTACTACTCACTACAAAATGCGCCTCGCCGGGGTGGTCATCTATGGGTTCCTCTAAGTCTTCTATCGTATCTATATGTGTAGCTTCTACTTCTTTTGGAGTCTCTTTGTGCTCTTCCACCTCTTCATCTTCTTCTAAAATGGTATCATCGGATTCTTCCCTATGGTTTACCGTAGTTTCTTCTGGAGGAGGGAAAGGGGTGTCGGCTTCTTCCACCATTGGAGTAGCTGCTGTTATGACGATTTGTGCTGCGCAGAGCCCGAAATCGCTACCTACTTGATCTTCATTTTGATCTACCTCCTTGCCATCCTAAAATATTGATTGAAATTCTACAATGAAATTATACTTCTTAATTATTACATTGAGCAGATAGTTAAATTGTGACAACATTCTAAAATTATAACAAAGGCCGATCATTACAATTAGATGTGTACACACCACTCATTATTATCAATCTTAAATGACAACTTACGAATTAAGTATTTCTTCTGCGGAATAGTAACACTTATTTGTTCTAATTTCTCTTTCAGAATCTATTGTCAAATTGTTCTGCTTTTGCGAATGACCAAATAATGCAATATTCGTTTCTCATACTGATCCTTCATCATCTCATTCCTTCTGTGTTTTAATCATATTCACATCGAGTTTAATCTTTAAGCTCTCTTACACTAGGCATTTCTAGAGTTCCAACAACATGCAACCAAGATCAAGAATGATTCTTTATGGGAGAGCTGGCAGTTTCCAATTTTTTGGAAGCCGGTGAACCCAGTAAAGACATTTTTAATTTAAAAAAATTATAAACACTTTTTTACTTGTCTAATTTTCACTTTATTTGTTATTTTACAACTAGTTTCATCCTATTCGGACATTTTCAAGTAACTAAATTATACACAGATTTTACTTTAATTTAAATATAAACTGACCTGAATAGAGGGATGGGTCACTTTATGGTTGATAATATAATTCAAATTTGTACAGATGTTATGTTATTAAATGTAGGGGTTTTTTCGAGCTAGTAAATTATATTATGGTGTGATTTTTATTAGCAGTAGTTTATCTGAATAAGTTTAATAACGGAGAATTATTTAAATCTATTTGGTCGTTTAATATGTTGTAATTTTTATTCCTATTTAATTTATTAATTTCTAACACTTCTAATAAATTAAGTTTTCTACTTTTCCCACAAATATGTAATATTTTAGGTTGATGGTCGTCAGTTATTGTATGACCAGAATCTGTTAACTGTTTATAAAAGTTGGAATGTTGTTTTTGTGTGTGAATATGTTCTCTATATCTTACTCCGAACGATCTCCCTGTTTGGCCTACATATGAGGCGTTACATTCTGGGCAATCTAACCGATATACACCACATTTTTTTAGAAATATCAGTTTTTTGTTTTGCATTGAAAAGATATCTGCCTATATTTTTGTTAGAACTAAAAGATGTTTTAATATTAAATTTGGAAAAGGTATTGCTAATTGAATAGGAGAGTTGACCTGAATATGGTAATGAAATGTATGTTTGAACTTTTTTCTCGTTAATAGTGGGATAAAGTTCTTTCAAGAGGGACTTATTTTGTTTTTTGTAGATTAAATTGTTGATTATATTTTGAGGGTACCCGTTATTATGTGCAATAAGTCTTATTGTGTCTAATTCTTCTTTTATATCTGTCTCAGATAGAGGTAAGCTGAAGGCTCGGTGTGTCATAGATCGATATGCGGCTAATTTGTGGGAGAGAGCTAGGAATTAAAGGGTATAGTGGCGTCTGTAAAAGTTGGTTTGCGGTAAATATTATAGGAAAATGATGTTTTATGTCTTTTTATAGTTAAGTCGAGAAAGTTTATCGATTTATTGTCGTTCTCTGTTTCTAAGGTAAAAGATATATTATTATGTGTGTTATTGATAAAATCGAGGAGTATTTTTAATTGTCTGTCTGTCCCTTTAAAACCTATTAGGATGTCATCAACATACCTGTACCAAAAGATAATATGTTTTTTTGATATTGGAGAATCCAATATAGTTTTTTCAAGATTATCCATGAATATATTTTAGTTCTAACAAAAATATAGGCAGATATCTTTTCAATGCAAAACAAAAAAACTGATATCTCTAAAAAATGTGGTGTATATCGGTTAGATTGCCCAGAATGTAACGCCTCATATGTAGGCCAAACAGGGAGATCGTTCGAAGTAAGATATAGAGAGCATATTCACACACAAAAACAACATTCCAACTTTTATAAACATCTAACAGATTCTGGTCATACAATAACTGACGACCATCAACCTAAAATATTACATATTTGTGGGAAAAGTAAAAAACTTAATTTATTAGAAGTGTTAGAAATTAATAAATTAAATAGGAATAAAAATTACAACATATTAAACGACCAAATAGATTTAAATAATTCTCCGTTATTAAACTTATTCAGATAAACTACTGCTAATAAAAATCACACCATAATATAATTTACTAGCTCGAAAAAACCCCTACATTTAATAACATAACATCTGTACAAATTTGAATTATATTATCAACCATAAAGTGACCCATCCCTCTATTCAGGTCAGTTTATATTTAAATTAAAGTAAAATCTGTGTATAATTTAGTTACTTGAAAATGTCCGAATAGGATGAAACTAGTTGTAAAATAACAAATAAAGTGAAAATTAGACAAGTAAAAAAGTGTTTATAATTTTTTAAATCAAAATGGATTTTCACAAAGTAACTTCATCTTCAATCAACTTTTTGACATTTTTAATTGTTATCACTGTTGTCAACCAAAGGTAATATATGATATCGGTAAAGACTTTACCGATCCCTTATGTCACTTTGTCGGGCTGGACCAGTAAATATGTATTTTCTACTCAAAAAGTTGACTAACAACAGATGGTTGCAGAAAAATACTTAAGAGAGGTACAAAGTTGTTGATGCTCTTTGAAATTTAACCACTGACGTATATTTTACGGACACGAATCTAAATTCTAAGAAATGATATAGTATAAGAAGTTCATCAATATACTCGTTACAAAAGTGTGTACACATTTTGTTGTAATGCCTATTTGTTGACCATATACTATAATGTACAGGGTGATCCACTTGAAGTAGACACTGAATTTTCTATATTATTATGATACCCAAACGAAAATTTCAAAAATTAGTAACATGCCCATTTTTTCATAGATAACGATTCACTGAGAAAACTTTTGTCAGATTTTAAATATACGAGGAATGGTCAAAAATCATTTTCTCCGTATTTTGACACCCTATATATTATGTATGGAATCGATAACCCTACATCCACCGATTATGTGAAATAAAAATGAATCATGTAAGCGTACCTCATCGATAATTTCGACGCTCGGCACGTCAATCGCTGGAAGCAGCAGTAAAGGGAGAGTTGGTTAATTAAATGCTAAACAAAACAAAACTTTTATAACTTACTCGGCACGGACGTATCATTAGAGAATTGACTTCCGTATTGGTCCTGTTGGTCCCTAGAAAGAGCTATCGCAAAACCTGATGTAGGCGCGCCACTACCACGCCGCGAGGAATCGTCGGACACAGGTGAGCTTTGTACCACTTCCGCAGGTAGCTCCGGTGGAGGCTGTTGAGGTTGGGAGTTTTCAGCTACGGGTTTATCTGCTGCTTCTTCAAGTTCAGTTTCAACTAGATAACTGGGCACGTCTGGGGGGTGTGAAGACCGGTGGAGCCGAAGGGGGTGGTGTTTCGTCCCATTGGTTTGTCAGCGGCTCGCCAAATTCGTCGCATTCCTCTACCACCAATGAAGGAAAATTTCCCACGCGTCCCTCAAATTCGCCCTGCCACCAGCCGTCGTCTATGCTATGGGCGCACTTACTCAACACTTTAATAATCTGACCTTCTTCGAAAGTTAACTCTTCTCCACCTGAAAATTTTGCAATACAATGACATAAATTTTACTTTTTCAGAAAAGATTATGTAGATGAAAAATATAACTATTACGCTTATAGTGGTTGGTTTTTATATTAATTACAATTTTGGCTACTGTGTTTAACACAAATCTACACAGATCTCTGTATATTTTAACACAATCGCAAGCGCTGCGCGTGAATAAGGGAATATAGTCCATTTAGTTAGCACTGGACATATCTTAGTCACGCGCAGAAGCGAATTTGATTTGCCTCTTTTCGACGAAGGACAATAATTGACTTGCAATGATGTGAAAAAAATTATCGTATTTTATTATTTGGATATTTGCTCGTTTTTTTTTTTGTTATATCTTTTCTTGCACTATGCAAAGTTTTAGGTTAGTTATTCAAGTGCCGTAGATATCTCTCTGTTTTTTTGAGAGCGTCTATAATTAACTGTTGTGCTGTTAAAATTCCATTCTGTTTCTAGCTAAGTGGATGTCGAATTAGTCAAATTTGATTAAATATTGTTAACAAGCATAAAGCTTAAAGGAATGTTATTCAGGTATCTAGTAAATAAAATCTTCCAAGGATGTTCTTATAAGAGACGGTGTTAGCACGCCCTTGTCGCCAGGATTGCCAAAAAAAATTTTAAATCGCTGTTAAAATTTTGCCATTGACGAGAACGAAAAATGAAAACTAATAATTCGTCTTAAATGTGAATTTAATATTTATATATTACAGGCAATACTGACGCGTATTTTTTTTATTAATAAGAAATACGAATATTTAATTTGGTGTCATTTTATGAAACTAAATAATTGTATTTCCTATTAATGGGAAATACCATCACACAGTATTGCCTGTAACTTTATGTATTTAATCTATTTGGTAATTAGGATGAATCTTTTTTTTTTTCGTTTTTCGGAAATATTTTAACGGACTTATAGATTTAAATTTGATATCTGGTGAAAACGCAGCTGTAAAATACCTTAATATTTCTTTGACTATACATGAAATAAACCGGATGCTGGAAGTCATTTCGTTTGCAAAATTAAGACGACGCGACGAACTTTTCTCCAAAAAAAATATAAAGCTCATAAACTGTATATTTGGGTACAGAATAAACCTGCCGGGTCATACGACACTGTTTTAAAGCATTTAGAAGCAATACAAAGTTATATTCTTAAAGCAAAATACGCATGAGCTGTAAATGACTGAATTGTCACATGAAATTGAAATTTTAAATTATGGCGGAGGATCCAGTACTAATGAATTTCACCAACATACCACGCTTAAGCTTATTGCCCACTTATGCGAAACGCGATGAAAAATGATGCATAGGATTTATTTCATGTATCCAAATATACAAATCTCAACCCAACGGCTTCTACGCGACGCTCCGCGCCGTGCTGATCGTTATTTCGCATAAATGCAGATTGTTTTATTGCACGATATGACGCAACGGTACGCGGGATGGCGGCATCCCATTGAATACAAAATAACGAATTCGAATGCGACAATTGGGTTGTTGCATTAAGTCAAAATTTTAGTATAAAAATAAAAAAAAAAAATAATAAATATAAAAACAAATTAAAAAAAATAAATAAAAAAAAAAAAAAATATTAAAAAAAATTAATATTATAAAACAGAGGTGGGTAAAAGAGGGGGGGGAAGGAGGGCGGGGAGGTGGAGGGGGAAGAGGCGGAGGGCGGGGGGGGGGGGGGGGGTTGGGGGGGGGGGGGGGGGAAAAGGAAAGAAAGAAAAAAAAATTAATAAAAAAGAGAGGGAGAAAAGAAGAAAAAATAAAGTTTGAGGTGTGGGGGGGGGGGGAGGGAGGGGGGGGGGGGGGGGGTTTGGGGGGGGGGGGGGTTCGGTTGTTAAGGGTGGGGGGGGGGGTGGGGGGATTTGTTATTTTTTTATTTTTTTTTTTTTGAAAAAAAAAAAAAAAAAAAAAAGAGAAAAAAAAAAAAAAAGAGCTCCCCAGACCCCCCCACTCTGGGGGGGTGTGGGTGGGTGGGGGGGGGGGAAGGGAATATTATAAATATGTTGTGTGGGGTGGTTGGTGGGATTGATAAAAGGAGGGGAAAAAAATAAAAACGTCCCCGCGGGGGGGGACAAAAGAGGGGAAAAAGAAGGTTTTTTTTTTTTTCTATAGTTTATATAGGAAGGGGGGATAACGGTCTTTTTCGACCAAAAATTTTTTTTATTATATATTTGGGCCCCCCCCAAAATTTTTTTTTCTTTTTTTTGAAGGAGGTGTCTTGTGGTGGGTGTGTGGGTGTGTGTTTTTGTGTCCCTTTTGGATGTGTGTGTGCGTGCGTGCGTGTGTGTGTGCGTGTGTGTATGCGTGCGTGCGTGCGCGTGTGCGTGTGTGTATGTGTGTGTGTAGATCTGTGTATGTTGCACTACATTTATGGCAACTTGTGTGAACTTTCTTCCTGTACTCTGGCAACTTACAAATTATGACAACTTACACGGGTTGTCACAAATTTAATTACATATATCTATGTATTTTAAGGACCTAGGAGGAAGAATCTAAATTTAATGAAATATGTATCAAATTTACTTCATATTGTCAGAAGTTTTGGCTGAAATCTTAAAAAACATTTTTTTTAATCGAACTTTATTAAATATGTGTAAATGCCTCCGCAATTTAGGACTGTTTAGTGTGTACACACACCAACAGTTATGGCATAGGGGGCGTGGCAATACGGTGGCGCCCTCAGCGTGAAACTTACATAGCTATAGCGGTGTTGCTGTTGTAAAATATTATTCTAGACACGGGTATTCAACTTGATTACTAACCGCGACAGATGGGAACGTTTCCATAATATATATTTCTGAAATATTTGTATTACTATATATTATATGTTATATATTATATATAGATAATATATATAATATTATATATATATATATATATATATATATATATATATATATATATATATATATATATATATATATATATATATATATATATATATATATATATATATATATATATATATATATATATATATATATATATATATATATATATATATATATATATATATATATATATATATATATATATATATATATATATATATATATATATATATATATATATATATATATATATATATATATATATATATATATATATATATATATATATATATATATATATATATATATATATATATATATATATATATATATTATAATATGATTTGAAGGAAACAATTACTCATATATATATATATGATTATACCTTCAACCATGTTAGATATTGCTTTCCATACATGATTTGAAGGTGTAATTCAGGTGGGCCTTTTCCTTCAAATCATATTTAATAATATATATATATATATATATATATATATATATATATATATATATATATATATATATATATATATATATATATGTATATATATATATATATATATATATATATATATATATATATATATTGTTTTTCAAGTTGCGGGGGTTGTGGTCTTCATCTCTCCTTGTTTAACACACTGCGTTTAGTTCATATATATATATATATATATATATATATATATATATATATATATATATATATATATATATATATATATATATATATATATATATATATATATATATATATATATATATATATATATATATATATATATATATATATATATATATATATATATATATATATATATATATATATATATATATATATATATATATATATATATATATATATATATATATACATATGTACATATATACATACATACCAGTGTGTGTGTGTGTGTATGTTGCACTACATTTATGGCAACATGTGTGAACTTTCTTCCTGTACTCTGTCAACTTCACAAATTATGACAACTTACACGGGTTGTCACAAATTTAATTACATATATCTTTGTATTTTAAGGACCTAGGAGGAAGAATCTAAATTTAATGAAATATTTAACCAATCACAGAATAAGAGTGTGTGTGTTTGTTTTATACTTCATTTCAAAAGCTATTTTAAAAAGATTTGTGATTAAAATATTTCTGAAATATTTGTATTACTCGGCTAGATTATCCGAAATAACATTTCTTTTTCTTAGTAAATTGTTGGGGAGTCATAAAAAAAAAGGAGAAAACCAGATTGGTCGACATACTCAGGACTATTTAATTTAGGTTTTCCTGCTTGTAAATTGATAATGTGAACATATACAAGGGAGGCAATAGTGCGTCGGACTTCGATATCTTGAGTTCTACGATAACCAGAAATTAAAAAAAAAAACAAGTAAACTAGATAAAAAGTCTATAACCGGAAATTATTTTCGATTATGCAGGGCGGGCCAAGATGAAATTACAGGATCAAATGTCTTTTTTTTAAATGAAGTGCTATGTATATCAGTACATTTTTTGTCAATCACAAAGAGCAACATGTGGAGCACTTATTATAATTTTTTCTGAGTTATTTGACGAAACCTCTATTTTTTAAATTTAATCTTGAATTTTGTATTTATTGCTCAATAAAACGAAAATGGTTGGAATCAGACATAGAGAAGTATTTACAAAAAATGTTCGTTTTTCATTTCTACACTACATAGTTGAAAAATATACATTCCATTTGAAAAAATTGCGAAAATTCAATTTAAAAAGTTCTTAATTGAAAAATAATTTTTGACCACTCTGTACATTTTTAGGAAGTAAAAATGATTCAAAAACATTAAATAGATGTCTCGTAACTAGTATTCACATAAGTTATTCTTAAAACCATAATTGTCACTTTGGTGATTTTTTCAATATGCATCATCTGCAGATGGCATTATTTTAACCAAAAAATTCATTACATCTAATTGGTTGGAAGATAGTCAATAATAATATAAAAATGACAGAGACTAGAAAGAGACTTCAAAAAATGTACTGATATACATAGTATTCTATTTAAAAAATTTGTCCTGTAGTTTCTTCTTGGCTCGCACTGTATATTTGAAAATAATTTCCGGTAATAGACTTTTTATCTAGTTTATTTGTATTTCTTTTTTAATTTTTAGCCATCGTTGAACTCTTGATATCGAAGTCCGACACACTATTTCCCCACCCTGTATATAAACATGAAGAAGGTATTAAACAATTAACAAAAATAGCAACACTGAGTAAACAAACTGGAACATTGACTATAAGCTCAAATAAGTCTAGTCAATTTCTCAATAAATAACGTGTAAATAAGGATCACTATGGAATTTCTAGACATTACATATAGTACTGTTTATGTTTATAACATAGTTTTGCGGCCATAAAGTACCTCTTTATAGTACCAAGTAAAATAAAGTCACTTTGTTTTACTAGTCCTGTAAAGAGGTACTTTATGGTCGAAAAACTATAGGGCTGTTTGGGTGTAAAAATAGTATTAACCAGGTAGTACTACATTGTTTCTGATTGGATGAATTCAAAATTAAGGTTACTTTTATCCAATGAAAACCGATTGGTCAAAACCACTAGTTATAACTTCACTGCACCCGTAAAGCCCTTATATCATAATTAGAGCTGTCACATTGTTCCGCGGGATACTTTCGTACGGCGAAATTAACTAATACGAGAAGCAATAAAGTGTTACAATTTATAACAATGTATGCAAAACTTACATTGTTATAAATTGTAACAGTTTATTGCTTCTTGTATTAGTTAATTTCGCCGTACGAAAGTATCCCGCGGAACAATTGTGACAGCTCTATAATCATAATCTACTTGGTAACCAAGCAATAGAAAAATCACACATATGTACATAGAATAGATATAAAATTTATAAAATGATTTTTTTTTCGATAATTAGCCAATTTTAACTGTCGAACTTATGTTCTTTATACTTTTATGCTTTGTATGCAACTTGTCCATAATAATGCTTTATTGAACTTATCCTCTTTAAAACTGGATTTGTTCAATAATAAGCCTTACATCATGGATTTGTTACATAAATTGCTATTATTAATCATTATATTGGTAAGAAAAAATGTTTTTATGGTATGTATTGATATTTTATGTCTATACCGGGTGTAACAGGATCATGGTACACCCCCTTTTCCCCTTTAGTTTTGAAGATAATTGATTGAAATTTGGGATATCCTATATACATAATAAGCGGCACTTTTTGGCATACAAGTGATTTTTTTTTCACTTCCGGTTTCGCGGAAGTGACAATAAATTTCGAACACCCTGTATATTATTGAATATTTGAAATCTGCCTAATTTTCTGAATCCAACGATACCAAATAAGCGACATTTCAAACGCCAATATTTTTTTATAATATAATTTTTAGTTTTCCAGTTAAGTGTACCATGACGGTTCCGATTTATTCTAAATGACCCGTGTAATTCTAGAAAAATCGAAATCTCGTCAAAAATACTAAATTATTTGTTCATAAATCACGTAATTTAGTATTTTTGACGGGATTTCAATTTTTCTAACATAACACGGGTCATTAGAACAAATCGGAACCGTCATGGCACACTTATTGAAAACTAAAAATTATATTATAAAAAAATATTGACTTTTGAAATGTCACTTATTTGGTATCGTTGGATTCAGAAAATTATGTAGAAATCAAAAATGCAATAATATACATGGTGTTCCATTTAAAAATTGAAAGTTAGTGTCACTTCCGGCGAAAACAGAAGTGAAAAAAATCAATTGCATGTCAAAAAGTGCCGCATATTATGTATACAGGATATCCCAAATTTCAATTATATTTAAAACTAAAGGAGAAAAGGGAGGTGTACCATGATCCTGTTATACCCGTTATAATATAAACATTCTAAAATATACAAAACCCTCAGTTCGTCCATTAGATTCTATATCCAATAATATCTCGGTTATTAATTTTTGGAAATTCAAAGATAAAGAATAAATACATTGTGATTTTACAAGTTAAAATAATGCTAGTAGTTCCTTAAAAAAAATTAAAATCTCAATTGTAACAAAGTTACAGCCACTCAGGGGCGTGCGGTGAGTTTTGATACAGGGGAAGCAGTTCTTGATATAGGGTGATGGGAAGTGCGAAGCCAGGCAAAATTTTTTTTAAGAAAAGGGGCGTGGCTTCCGTATACTCATTTTAAAGCAAATGTCGAAAGCCGCAAAGTTATGATATTTAGAAAAAAAGTACACTTGTAAGACCACCACTCAATAAACATAAAACATAAAAACACCACAAAAATTAGACAACCCCCCGATTCCAAAGCCGAGGCTGCACGGGCGAGGGTTACACTTATGAAAAAAACGCAGACACAACCATACCCACTGACATTGCCAGTGCCGGTGGCGGGGATCGAACCCGCAGCGAAATGGAGAGTTTGTTCAGTCACCCTTGCCATTGTGCACTCTCTAGCCAACTATAAATCGAGCCGGCTAGTTAAATAGTTAACATGTACATACCTACCTATTTATAATGTAGTTTAATCCGCCTCTCTTTTTTTGCGAAGTCGGAAATAACTTCGTCGTAAAAGTTTGAATTTTGGGACATCTCCTTCACAAAGTCACTTTCTATTGTCAACAGGGACAATTTTAAAAGCCGCTCTTCACTGGTTGAATTTCTTGAAAAAGTTTTTATTCTTTTTAAGGTCGAAAAACTGCGTTCAACCGAAGCACTAGTTGCAGGTATCGTCAACACTAACTCACACAATTTCAACACTTCAGAGTAGGCCTGATCCAAACTATTTTCTTTTATAAAGATAATCAGTTCGTTGGCGCTATGTTTCTGACTAATATCTTCTGTAGCATAAATAACTGAAAGTTCCGATCGTAACCCAACTATATCAAAAAAATTTCCGTAGTTATCACTCAATGACTGAAGTATGTTTTGTGGAAACTGTTTATTTTTAAATTCATTAAAATTACACTATCCAAAAAAATTGTATATCACTAAAATTTTAAATCTATTATTTAGTTGCCCAGTGATATTGTCCAAAATTTCGATAAAGAGTCTTCGATATGTAGTTCTACGATCCACTATAAATTCAGTTCGTATTCTTTTTCTTTGCGGCTCTAAATTGTCACTACTAGTTTTCTCCCAGAACTTTTCAAATTCATTTCTTTTGTTACAAATCAAATTTTTGAATTCTTCAATTTTCTTTACACAAAATTCAACGTCATTTGATTTAGTTTGCAAAATATTGAATAAATTGTCAGTAAATGGGAATATTTCGGAGAAAATATTTAACAAAAAATTAAAATCAAAGATTCTTTTCAATGAATCTAAGTAACCTCTGGATCCATTCAAAGTCTCAGTGTCCCAATCATCTTTGCTTTGTAAAATATTTTCAAATAAATCAATTAGAGGCTGTCGATTTTCAGATACAGTTTGTACTACATTGTAATTCCATCGTGTTGGAGCAATTCTGGGTAGTCTCTTCTGTACTTCCAAATCTAAAGCTCGTGTCCATTTGGATGATTTTGAAAAAAGGCAGCCATTCCACTAATACTTGAAAAAAATACTTTGCACTCTTTAAGACACACTGCAGATTGAACAAGAACTAAATTTAATCAATGCGCAGAACAATGTACAAATATTGCATTCTGAAAAGTCTCTTTTACTTTGGCCTACAGGCCTCCTAATTCACCAGCCATTACAGCGGCCCCATCATAACTTTGGGCGATACGTTTAGCACCACACTGTAGATCATCGACTATCTGACAAACTATAGCATATAAAGCTGCGGCCGTTCTCTGCGTTGTTACGTCTAAAAATCCTAAAAAGCGCTCTTGGACTTTCCCATTTGGATTTATGTAGCGTACTACGGTTGACAACTGACTAATATTCGTAATATCGGTTGTTTCATGTAATATAATTGCAACAAAAGGAGCTTTTTTTATTTCTTGCTTGATCTTTTCTAAAACAATATTGCTTATCGACTGAATCAAATCATTTTGAATATGATTTGATGTACCGCGAAATACCGTGGAGTGTTCCAGATGGTTACTTAAAATTGTATCGTATTTTGCTAATAAATCAACTAAATTGATGAAATTGCCCCTATTAGCAACGCTCCGAGATTCAGTATGACCTCTAAAACTAAGTTCATTTTCACCGAGAAAACAAACAATGTCAATAAGTCTTTTTAACACTTCTCGATTTTTTTTTTACAAGTTCATTATGCTTATGGTCACTTTCTTTCAACTGCTGATCTAATGAATGCTCAATTCATGATTTTCCAAATGTTTTTTCTTTTAGCACCGCACGCAAATGAGTTTCACACTTACCATGCCTCTTTGTCACTTTGTGAATGTCTAAATCTGAAAAACCATTTTTATTCCAAACACCTTTATGGCCAACAAAACAATTTACACAAATTTTCACAACCCGTTAACCACTGATTAGCACTGTACATTTCAATATTAAAGTACCTATGGCATGATTTAACTTTCGTTTTTAAAATCAGGTGTTGATCTCCCGTTTCTAATAATATCCAGTTTATCTTAAAACGAATATGTTGAAAATCCCCTTTTCAACAAATTGCACACCACACAAACGCAAATAATATTTTCCAGAGTGCTAGGACCAGCTTCCATATTGAATAAGCAATTCTAAAACTGCTTATACGCGCACTAATGTTCAACGTTTTAAAAATCACTTGTCGCCGCACCACAGGTTTAGAAACACCAAAAAAAGTTTTTACAAATATAGCACAAAAGCTGAGAATAATACTAGGAAGATTAATATTAAGCATAATATTAAAATCGATATTAAAATCGAGATTAAAATCTATAAAACAAGACGCATTACTATGCTATACGACTCAGATATCAAGATGATGAAGTGGAGATGGGATGTATTTCAAGAAGTTGCTTATATCGAAGTGGCGCTAGTTCGTGTTCGCTCGATTAATCGAGTGCATCATCGTTACGGTTTTATCGTGCAACATTATCTCAGCTGTTGAAATGCAGGGCCGTGTCTATATTGAAATTCGGTAAAAGTAAATTTTAATGATTAATATATGTGCTAAATAATAATTAGGTTCTAATTATGTGTTTTTTTCTAATAATCCCAAGGGAAGCACTGCTTCCCTTGCTTCCATGGACCGACCACCCCTGCACCCACTCAAAGTTCAATTTTTTCTTCTTTCTTTTTGACATAATTCCCTTAATTCTGTACCAATCAAGTTGGTATTTGGCACACACATTAAGCACAACAAGCTCTCTCATAATAAGATTAAATTAGTTTATACATACTTTACCAACTATAAATTTATTTATCCCATAACTTTTTTCTCTTAATAGGCATTGCAAAATTTCGGGCGCCATTTTAAAGGGAACTAAAATCATAAAATTTTATGTATACTCTTCATTGAAGTTGATAAATATTATATAAATTAATTTTTCAATAATACAGTTTGCAAATCAAGTCGTCTTGCTTCAGATTCATAGAAATGAATTGCATGAGTAATTTAATAAATTTAATGTTTATCAAGCAGATTGTATGAAGTAGGTGAACATTTGATTTTTGTTCCAAATTAATTTAACAAGTGGCTCATCAACAGTGGTCGAAATTACGTCCTACATGACGTAAAACCTGAGGTCTTCTCAGGCGCATGCAATGATTTTTAAAGGTTACTAACTAGAATCATATGTGAGTAGATGTACTCACATATGATTCTCACGTATGATTAATAATCATAGGTGAGAGAAAAAGTTATGGGATAAATGAAATGTAGGTAAAGTTCTCTCTGGCGGTATGATAATGAACTAATTTAATCATATTATAACAGCTCGTTGCGCTTAATGTGTGTGCCAAATATCAACTTGATTGATATGCAATTAAGTGAATTATACCAAAAGGAAAGACGAAAAAATTGGACTTTGAGAGGCTGTAACTCTGTTACAATTAGGGCTAACGTTTTCGGGCTCACCAGTTGGCGCCACTGGCGAATGTTGTCATATCAAAAGTTTTTGTTAGGCGCGGGAAAAGTTTATAGGGTTTTATTATAATTATTTCGTGTACCAGTAAAAAAAAAAATTGTTAATTATACCTCAGTGTTGTGCAGTTCCATTCTGTTTGGAAACAAAAGGCGGACATATGCTTCCGAGAGACAAAACTTACCTAAAATAGTGGTTGATAGAGATAACTTTACTCCTTCGGAACATTCGCGTGTTTGTAAGAAATCCTGACGATTATGCGTTACCAAAGGAGTCTACTACAGAAAATCGTGAGGAACAATCATGTACATTCGTTGTTTTCATCATGCTTATTCTTGATGTAACTTTAATGACATAAGACACTTCTGATAAGTACAATAATTTCTCTACTGAGCAAGTAAATTACTAATTTCCCCTTCTGCCATCATTGTGTTAAATGTTTTTCAGCTAATTTTTATAAAAATTACTAAAAACTAGCTTTAAAAAGCCATGGTAAACATTAACGCTCAGTGACATTGATCTTACCTTACACTAGCGCCTCTCGTGGTGAATTCAAGCGCGTTAGCCCCCATTGTGATTTTTATTTTTTTAAAGGAACTACTAGCATTATTTTAACTTGCGTTTTCCGAACACTCCGTATATCATTGAACGGAGAATTAAATGAGTTATACGAATATGTAGAAATATTCAAGGTGTCAGAAAATTTAAAATCGATGCCACTTCCAGTTAAACTGAAATCGATCCGAAAGTGCTTGTTTCTGGATGTAGTACTATCGAGTCCATGTATAATATACAAGGTGTCGAAATTTTGAGAAAATGATTTTCAGCAGTTAAAATAATATATCGAGTGGTTATTACCATTATCTGAAAATGGGGCATTTTAGCTTTGCCGGGTGATATCTAAAGAATATTTACATATTTAATATTGTGGTATTTGCTTTTAAGACAAACTAATAGTCTCTTGGTAGTTCGTGTTTGACTAATTTTAACCGCATGCAGTTTATTACCGTATTGTAAAACAAAAAATTTGTTAGAATATTTGTTATATATCAGTAACATTATGTTAATTATGACGCAATTGTTAAAATGTGATTAATTGTTTTTCCATTGGCTGGTTTTCCATTTATTGTTAAATTCCATAGAAACAGTAATTAATACATTTTTTAGTGATCATTTCCACCGAAGTCAAATAAATGTGTCAGGGAAGGGAAAACCAGCCCTTATAAATTAAATATTTTGCTAAATAATATGTGTTTTATTTTTTACTATCAATCTCAGCTAATCTAAGTTGTTTTGCGGTGACATTGCACAAATAAAAGAAAAATTTCTTTTGATGTTGCCTCGTAGTCGTAAAACTACTTAGATTTGCTGAAATTGATGTTAAAAGGAGCACTTATAATATTTCAATTTATTCTCCGTATGCCATTCAATTAGATGTCACCACAAGCAAACAAACGTCACAGTCTTTTTCTCATAAATCATTGATTTAGTTGATTTATGATTGATTTATTCATCTCTAGATCATAGTTCTTTAGACATTCTGGCGGTGGTGTCAATTATTACTCTTTCATTTCAGTTTCTTTATTTTTCTGGTCAACCCTATTCTATCATGCAGGCCATGTTTATGAAGTATTACAGGGCTGCTATTCAATATACCTTTTCCGCATTATATAAGTAACTATTTTTAACAAGACAACAGTAGCAATTTACAAATAAAAATACAAGACAAAATTTAGCAGAATTATATGAAAGTTAAAAAATTTGGCAACACTGCAATTTACACACTGCTCAAACCGTAATATTTATGACGACAAAATTTTACACACAACACGTTTTGTAATAATTAAGACACTTTCATACACACTTCTTGTTGGTCAATATTTGTTGTACTGGTTGCCATAAACGTTAAACTTGAACTGTTTCCGTAATTTGGTGTGTAACGAAATAATTTATATCCCCTTACACTTATAACAGATGGCGCCATCCGCTAGCTATTTATAATGCAAATCGCCACAATTGAGGGTAATTCATGCGTTGTCACTATTATTCTGCGACCTGTATGTGGGTGGAGGTGTGTGTGTATATGTGTGTGTATGTGTGTGTATGGATATGTGTATGGATGTCTGTGTAGATCTGTGTATGGATGTGTGTATGTAGATCTGTGTATGGGTGTGTGTGTGTGTGTGTGTGTGTATGTGTTCGTATGTGTGTGTGTGTGTGTGTATGTGTGTGGCCGCGATAACTCAATAAATACTAATGGGAGACTTCCCAAATTTAACAATTAAGATTTTCAACAACATTTTAAGTGACATATTAAATTTGATGAATTTGGTACCACCAGATGAGACATAATGAATGAAAGAAAAAAGAGGTATACTTTCGGGAAAAAAAATTAAAAAAAAAATTATTACATTTCTGGACGAATCTCGATGAATTATAATGAAAAAAACATAACTTTATGGAAAAAAATTTGTCGGCATGTCTGTGGTATTGCTATAGCAGCTACAGTTTTTGAGATAAAGCTTTCAAATTAGGTACAACTGTTCTAAAGGCCAAAGACAATAAAAAAATCGGTGATGAGCAAAATTGGCCAGATATGTCTTTACAAAAAAAATTCTTGATTGAAAAATTTTTGATAGATACGGGTGCAGATTTATCAACTTTCAATAGGAGCCTTTTTGAAATTTTTAAAAAGAATGAAGATTTCATTCCCACAGCAGCAAATGATTCAAAAGTATATACTTATGGAAAGAAAAAACTTTAAATTTGGGATTACAACGTGAATATCCTTTCATTTTCACCATTGCTGATATTAATTATTGTCCTATTATTGGAGCAGATTTCTTAACTCATTTTTGCATTATTGTAGATTAAGGGCCAGTTTTTCCACCTCCCATTAAATTTATATGGCACTTAAATTCCATGAATACAATTATTGTACAATCGTATTCAAGGAAGTTATCCACCAAATTAATTTAATGGGAGATGTAAAAAACTGTTTGATTGATAACAAGACAAATCTGTCAGTAAATTGTTTCATCATAAATTATCCTTTTAAAATTTCTCTTTACCTGTCAAACACAAGATTATTACAAACGGCCGCTTACCTTTTGTACGCCCACGTAGATTAGATGCTAATAAATTTAGAATTGCAAAAGAGGAATTTAGACAAATGGTGGAACTAGGAATAAGTAGGCCTTCTTCATCGTCTATTTCAACACATCTAAATGACTTTTAGTTTAAGCCCTTATTTTTACTTACTCGGTACCGAATATCCGTGGTTCGATCCCACGGCGGGAAAAATTAAAAATTTGTTTCCGACTAAAGTGAGATATGTAAATGTCGATGACCTATATTTGGTTTGGACACTACAACAATCTGCAGAGCCTCGTCTCACTTTTCCTAATACAAAATCCTAGATATTCAAAGGGTTATTTCGGTGACTTGGGAAGTGGTTAAACGCGCTCCGGAGTCACCAAGCAATCCACCATACACTTAACCTAATTTTTGCCCATGAATCTTGTAAATATAAATGTATGCAAAAACGACAGAACTTCCTACATTTTACAACTTCATTGCCATGTGGACAGATTATTTTAAAATCAAAATTACATTTCATAAGAACGTAATTTTGTATTTGGCTGGAAATGAGGATACTGAAAATTACGTTCTTATGAAATGTAATTTTAATTTTAAAACAATTTATTCAGATGGCAATGAAGTTGTAAAATTTAGGAAGTTCTGTCATTTTTGCATAAATTTATGTTTACAAAAATTGGGTCAGATGTATGGTGGGTTGCTTGGCAAACATTATAAGAATTAACGAATAAAAATAAATAATTGTGCCCTAGACAGATTAATGGGCATAATATACTTCTACATAGCACTACTGTAGTTGAGCCATCAATTAAAATCTTTGTTATTAAGAAATTATATTTTAATATTTTTTTATCAGTTTAACAGCCGGCGTCGCCGCGCGGTGAGAAAGGACATTTAGGTATATATATTTTATGAACATTAATACTTATAATTTAGTGCAGAATTATATATCTAAATCTGGGTAATTAACTTTGATTTTAAAAGACACTGTCGTTATAGAGATAAAAGAAATATTAAATACTTTAAAAAATAATAGTAGGTAATAATTTTCCATGCAGTTGTGATAAGAGGCAATTGTAAATTCATAATTTTTAGTACCTATTCAAATATTTCTGCAAATAACTAACTATCATTAAATAGTTTTACATACCTTCTCCGTCGTAATCATATAAGGCTACGCAATACGAAACCGCCGGTTCCTCGACAGCCTTCTGCGTTGGTATGGAAATTACTGATAACTGTTCAGGCGATTGAGTAGTTTCAGTCTGCTGTTGCAAGCTCTCCTCCTCGTTGTCGATCGTGTAGTCGACAGATGAGAAGGAAATTTGGTTCACTAGGCCTGGGGTACTTGCCGATTGTTCTCTTTCTATATCCAAGTAGTTGTGAGGGACGTATCCTTCCTCGCCACGGTAATTCCTAGCCCTCAGCCAGCCGTCACCATCTCCCTCTCCAACTACCTCTAGTTGTTCATTCTCTACGATTGTCAGTTCGTCGGGATTTTGTGCCTAACAAAAGAAAAATCGATGTGTGATGCAGCTCACTCATTCAAATCGACTTTATTAGAAACTGCAGTCTGGTAATAAATAATTTTAAACCAGGTTGATGCAAAACTTTATTCCCGTTTAGAGCCATACAATTTTTAATATTGTATCTTGTATACTGGGTCCGGGCGTAGGACCAGACATTTTTCTCGTAAGCTATTCTGGATAAAAAAAAACATTAAGAGTGAACTTTCTTTAATTTTTCGTGTAAAATTCAAAAATGTACAATTATTTCGGAAGGAACATACAAATGCAGAGCACACTACAACTTTGTTTTTAAATAGAATGCTCTGTGTTTTTGATGATTTTGATTGTTTATAATATTCTAAGTGTATTTTATTTCTGGAAATTTTGTCGTTTGACTCACCATTTTTGAGATATTAATGTTTTTGTGAACTCTCTAATATAGAAAATAGCACTTTAGCTAGTATCGTTTACTCATACTACGTATTGACAAACTAAACTAAAAATTTCTGTTACTACTAGTAGTTCTTGTACAATAGCCACCTTGATCTCCTGATCTCAGTTGTTGCCTCTGGAGGTATTTGGAAATAAAAACGACTTCGAATATATTTAAATGACTTAATTTTAACAAAAACAAACATTATTTAACTTTAAACTTTTTTGATTAAAAAGGATCATATTTCACTGCTAAAGCAAAGTAGTTCGTCAAACTCGAACTTAAGTAACAGTTTTTCGACAATATGTATCAATTTTGAAAATTTCCAACGTCATATATTTTTAAAGGTAGAATTAAATAATCTCAGCTGTCAATTAATATCCTCATATCTTTCAAACAGACGCAATATACATTTTTTATCAATGGAAATTGTGCTAGACTAAGCTGTGTTAAATATGGTGTCCCTCAAGGATAGGTCTTGGGTCCTACTTTTTTCTTGATATGTTTAAATGATTTGAAAGTGAGTGTCCTAAGTGCCGCACTTGTAATGTTTGCTGATGACACCACATTGATAACGGGACATAACTATTTGAGTAACATTAGGGACCTTATTTCTAAAGAGGCTACTGCTGAAGGCGGGTTTGCAGCACATAAGATAAGTTTAAATCAAAATAAAACTTTCGATGTGCTTTTATCCCATATAATAGACCCACAAACGATTTTGAAAGTCCGGATAATGTAAAGTTTTTAGATATTGTTTAAGACCCCAAATTAAACTGGGGCCAACATATTGCACACATATCAAAAAAATTGCCATGAATATATTTGTAATAAGAACTAAGAACTCTCTCAAAACTGGTTCTTATGCAGGTTTTGGTAATAGCTTATTATAGTTTTATATCTTGTCAAATATCTTACGGCGTGATAAGTTGAGGTCACGCCTTTTGTACTTCTAAAATTTTTCGACTACAATGGAAAGTACTCCGTATTATAAACGATAAAAATTATGAGACATATATTTGTAGATGTACAATTTTTTACTTTTCGGTAACGTTAAAGAGTAGTGGTGAGAGGTATGTGAAACTTCTCATATGGCCCAAATGCTACTATCCGACCGACATCATAGATGTCTCTGTGGCGGATAGCGACTTGCGAAGCAAGTACCGAGAGCGGCGACCTCTAGCCCAGGTGGACTAAACTACTGTTATTAAATAGGACTTGAATGAAACAACTACTCAGCGGGCAAATACCCCGACCTGCATTGGATTATACTTTCAAATCATGATAGATCGGTAGCCAATATCATTGGTCAATGCCAAACCAGACATAGACCGGTTTCGAACTTATTAGTTCTCCTCAGTATACCACAGGTTATGCAACAGACAAATGATAGTGGCCAACTTGCTAGTCATATACTGACTAAGGTATATTGAGTAGTGGTGAGAGGTATGTGAAACTTCTCATATGATCCAAATGCCAAAGAGTAATCGGTTTAATATGGACGGCATTTGTATATGTTTTGCGTAGCCTCAATACAGTACCTACTTAAATCTCGACCCATTACAGGTTGCGTATCTTGTTAATTTCTTCAATCAGCGCTATATTTTAAGCAACAATTTTAGATGAATGAAAAAATTTACTAATTTTCTGATGCGGAGATTGGAACCGTTTTTACAAACTAAATAAATAAACAATAAATCTGTAATTTTTTAAAGATAATCTTTTTTTGTTATTATCCATCATCGAATAATTTTGCGCAAATTTGCTTTCATATTCATCACGGAAAAGTAGTTTTGAAATGTTAATTACTAGACAGGAAAATGTCGATAAACAAGGTTACTTTCTTATCTACATCCTGCTGCATGATTTTAATTAATTCGGCATTGCCAAGAATAGTCATTCGTATTGCACGAACGCTGAAACGAGTGGCCTAAAGAATATGGTTTTCGACACGCTGGCACCGTCGGAGATGGTTTTATGAGCTAAATGCTAAATGAAGCTCGCTTTGATGTGTGGGAACTCTTTTGCCTTTCAAATCTGTCCACTCAGCGATTACAATTCCATAATTTTAAATCATCAGTTATTTTCTCTAATAAATCTAACTTGACTGGACTAACTGCATTGAATTTTATTTTTTGAAGCTTTTCGAATACGTGCTTAGCGAAAATAAGGACATTAACCCCTACAACATTGATTTCTGTTGCATTATCTAGGCCATTAAACAGTGCAGTGCATATCGATTCTGAAACTAAACTCGGAGATCAAGATTAAGTAATTTATTACCAGTTTATGACTAGTCGGCAGTCGAGCATTCAGCTTAATCTTGTATTTATCCAAGATTAAGTCTATTACAAAGAAGCAAGACTTAGAAATTTTGAGCTGCTGCAAAATCACAAGGGATTTGTCTATGCTGCTAAGTATTCTAGGGCGAGATTTAATTTTATTAGTGTCGCCAAATTAAGATGCTACATCTGATAAATTATGATGAATGACATTTGAAATTCAACGCTCATGTGATGTGAGACAGTACATTTTTCACCATATTTTGTGCAGAAAAAGTACAATACATAAGTAAAATACTAATACTCAGCCTGATTTAACATGGAAAGTTTAACATAAAGCTCCACCAAAACATTTAATCCAGGAGAAAATCCAAGCAAGTTATAGTACTGTCTGTTACATCAATACTGCTTGCCAAAATATACAAACAAGAATTGGCATTCAGACCCATCGTGAGCTAGATAATCACTACCCATCCGATAACGACAGTGGCTTAAAGCACATGGAAGGGCAGACAAGACACTATATTGGGAATATTAACTACTTCAATACACGTATAGATTAAGGAAGTATATCAGGTACATCCGAAATTAATTATTGACAAAATTTAATATAATTCAAAAATTGCAACTGTATATCAGGCCAGTAATTATTAAGACTACTTACCGTGTATGAATATAACGCAGTGCACTTGAGCAATGGCACTGATGGTGTCTTTTCTGGTTGAACGAGACCTTCTGTCTCTTCTGTCATCTCTTCCGCGCCCCAGTCTACCTGTGTGGGATCATCCCATCCTGCAGTCAATTGTTCTATTCTCTGTCTCTCTTGTTCCAACATGGCTGCAATAAAAACAAATGAATGCAATGAAAACAAAATAAGTTCTCTCCTGGATATTTTGCTAATGTGCCAAATACGTGGGAATTTACTTAGTATATATGTAATTTTTCCCGTTTCGTCGGTTGGTCTAGTCCAAATTTAAATTATATGTGAAAAAAGAGGTGAGGTGTTCTCGGAATGATCTGCAAACTGTCTCTGTCCTTGTTCTTCTAATCTTTTTAAAACCACACAACGGAATTACTGATTACTCGAGTAAACAGACAAAATGATTCTTAGAAGCTAGTTTCGTTTTGGTGGTCAAATTAAACGATGGAGTAAGTTAAATCAACGAATTTCAGAACAATTAATTCACACCATGAAAATCCCATAAACCGTCAGCAAAAAGTTATGTTTAGAAGTGAAGCATCGATCGGGAATATGTGCCTGTTCTTATACCGGGTGTAACAAGATCATGGTACACCCCCTTATCACCCTTAGTTTTGAAGATATCCTATATACATAATAAGCGTCACTTTTTTGACATACAAGTGTTTTTTTTTCACTTTCGGTTTCGTGAGAAGTTACACTAACTTTCGATCTTTAAATGGAACATCCTGTATATTATTGCATTTTTGAATCCTGCATAATTTTCTGAATCCAACGATACCAAATAAGTGACATTTCAAACGTCAATATTTTTTATAATATAATTTTTAGTTTTCCATTTAAGTGTGCCATGACGGTTCTGATTTATTCTGAGTGACCCGTGTAATGCTAGAAAAATCGAAATCCCATCAAATATACTAAATTACGTGACTTATGAGCAAATAATGTTCATCAAAATGGTTTTTGGGACAAACCTCAATTTTTTCAAATGGAACCATATTAGTACCGAGGTACCATTTTTTTTAGTACTATTAATAAGGAATTTATTCATATGTCGTATTAAAATGTGCGATAAATACAAACAAAATTACAGCTAAGAGAAAATAAGAAAATACAATTTTGTTCTAATTACCTTGTTATACATAAGGTGGCTTTGGAATACAAAAAAATGAACACAAAACATTACAACAGTTGTTCAAAATGCTGTCCATTGACGTCAATGCACTTCTGAACGCGCATAGCTATTTCTCGAGGAACGTTTGACAATTGCTGGTCCATTATGCTATTAATTGCGCGTCTTACTCGTAGCTCCAGGTCTTCACGGGTTGTAACGGCGGCGGTTGCGTAGACAATATTTTTTAAATGACTCCAAACAAAGAAATCAAGGGGTGTTAAATCAGGTGACCTTGGAGGCCACCTCACAGGACCATTCGTCGAAATTACTTTTTCTCCGAATCTCCGTTGTAGGTAGTCAATTACTATCCTTGAAATATGGAGACAAGCGCCATCTTGTTGGAAATACATTACCTGTCGTAAATAGAAAGGTAATTCAGCTAAACTGTCCTCAATTTCATTTTGCGGAAATCCCAAATATCTGGCACCAGTCAGAGGTGCTTGAAATATTATTGGACCAATGATTCTACTACCGATTATTCCAAGGCAAACATTGAAACCGAACCGCATTTGAAAGGTACCCTTCCGTAATAAATTTTGATTTTCTTGTGACCAATATTTTGTATTTTGTAGGTTAACTAATCCCAAATTTGTAAACCTAGATTCGTCCGAAAATAAAGCCATTCCCAAAAAATCATTGTTTGCCTGCACGTTATTCTGCAAAATCCAATTGCAATATTCCATCCTACGTTCGTAATCATTTTCGTACAAGTGCTGGTGCAATTGGTATTTAAAAGATTTATAGTGGTATTTGTGCAAAATTCGACTTACTGTTTGGTGACTGATTTCCAATTCAAACACAATTTGCCTTAAAAAAACAGTCTTATCAACTTCTACTAGAGCCAAAACATTAATTTCCGTTCCTTCGTCAAGAATGAAATTTTCATCGGGATCATTGTTGGGCTCACTTCGGAACTGATTTTCAAGACGATTAAAATAATTTCTCGCTGGACATTGTCTATCAGGATATCGTTCAGCATAATGTGTCTAGCCGCAATGGCATTCTCTCTACTTCCCCATAAATAATTAACATGTACACTTTTTCATCTCTTGTATAAATTTGCGGCATTTTGAACACAATTAACAAGAATTTTAAACAATTTTGAATGCAATAATGCAATGAAAACACCAGTAAAAAAAACAAATGTTTGACAAGCTAAATATTTCATTACTTTCAGAGCCACCTTGGTTAGTTTTACTTCTTAACATTTCATAAGAACAAAATTGTATTTTCTTATTTTCTTTTAGCTGTAATTTTGTTAGTATTTATCGCATATTTTAATACGACATATGAATAAATTCCCTATTAATTGTACTAATAAATGGTACCACGGTACCAATATGGTTCCATTTGAGAAAATTGAGTTTTTTCCCAAAAACCATTTTGAAGAACTTTATTTGCTCATAAATCACGTAATTTAGTATTTTTGACGGATTTCGATTACACGGGTCATTTAGAATAAATCGGACCCGTCATGGCACACTTAAATGGAAAACTAAAAATTATATTATAAAAAATATTGACGTTTGAAATGTCACTTATTTGGTATCGTTGGATTCAGAAAATTATGCAGAATTTAAAGATGCAATAATATACAGGGTGTTCTATTTAAAAATCGAAAGTTAATGCCACTTCTGGCGAAACCGGAAGTGAAAAAAAAATCACTTGTATGTCAAAAAGTACCGCTTATTATGTATACAGTATTTCCCACATTTCAAATAATTATCTTCAAAACTAAAGGAGAAAAGGGGGTGTACCATGATCCTGTAACACCCGGTATATAGATATTGCGTTATTACTGGCAAATTATAATGAGATACAAATAATGTAAGACGATCGAAAAGCCAAAGGAATCGAAAATCAAATAAGAAAAAAAATAAGAGGATTGACTATAATATTATAGTAAATATTTATGTTATGTCACAAATTTAAGTCCTACTAATCCTGTCGTTATGTGTTAGAATACGAGTATATCTAAATATCAGAAAAACAATGGGTATGAAAAAGAATATTTAAAAATTTAATTATTGAAAATTTTGGAATTTGAAGTTTTAAAATAAAATGAAATATGCGAGTATTTTAAGATATATCCCTAGGGATATATAGACTTTCACTATTGTGCTCAACACAAAATGGCGAGTTTTAAAGCTCAATAAGGAGAGGTTTGAAAAAAAAAGATAATGATTAAGGATATAGCTGTGAGCAATAGATATTCTGTAAGTTTAGTTGATAAAATAATTAGGAAACATAAATTTAAAGAGACATTTCGTACCGTTGACGTGCGATCTCAGGGACGCTTTCGTTTTAGTTTTTGGTGTGCTCTACGTGGCAATCTTGCTTTAATATATCGCATATATCAAAAAAATGGCCAACAGTATTACGAAATCTTAAATCAGAAAATTATTGAGGAGTTTAAGGACAATCTACACTTAACTGAGGCAAGAAATCAGTTCTTCCAACAAGATGTTGCACCACCTCATAATATCAGGACCGTTTCAGAATTATTAAATACCACCTTTAGAATTAACTGGATGGGAAGTAACAGACCAGTGAGGGGGACATCACGATCACCTGACTTAACGCCACTGGATTTTTTCTTTTGGGACCACATTAAAGGCAAATTATACAAGAATACCAATACCGACATAAATGAACTCAAACAAAATTTTATAGACTGTGAATTCCATTTCAAATCTCGATATTTATAATGTAGTTCAGAGTGCAGTTTATGTATCAAACATAACGGACATCAATTTGAACAATTACTTTAATTTGAATTTTTTATTTTGTAACTGTAATGTATGATAAAATTAGATATAAATATCAAATTCTTTGGTCTTGGCTTGTTGAAGGACCCACAATTAATGAGATGTTCTTTTAACCTCTTAAAAATAGCTTTATTAGGTTCAAGATAGCGATTGAAATATATTTCGGATGCAATATCACATTGATTAAAGCATTCTAACATATATTTCTCTTAATTTTCGTAAGACATCTTCACTTTTACGATTTAGTCGAGGAAATAAAGCACTAAAAACGGTGCAACCTCCGAAATTTCCGCAGCAAGACGGATGTTAATGCGGTTTTTTGCATTCGATTGTAAAAATGCATTGTTCAAAGTGCATTTAGAATAATTAATTTACAACTCGGTAAAAATTGATTGAAATGAGTCCAAATTTGTTACTCAGGGGTTTTCGGGGTCGCTGAATACGAATATCACGGCCTCCGAGGTACCTGGAGCCCAGGGTGGATACTACCTACCTCATCTCCTGGAATTTCATGTGAATTTGTAATATATTTAGTTGAAACTCATTACTCGGGGGTTTTCGGGGTCGCTGAACACCAATATCACGGTGGTAACGACCTCCGAGGTACCTGGAGCCCAGGGTGGACCTCATCTCCTGGAACTTCTTGTGAATTTTTAATATATTTAGTTGAAATTCGTTACTCGGGGGTTCTCGGGGTCGCTGAACACGAATATCACGGCGGCAACGTTCTCCGAGGTACCTGGAGCCCAGGGTGGACCTCATCTCCTGGAATTACCTTGAGTATAGCATCATTTTTATACGAATTTGCATATATTACTCAAAATTATTTATTTATATATCATAATGAAGATATAGATTCAAACAATATTTTTCAAAAATAATTTCTGAAAACTCCAATTTTATTTGTAATGTTTTATTGTTTAAAAAAATACCACAAACTTATACAATGAAAAACATTTATTGTTTAATTACACATTGAAGTTACCTCGGAGGCCGTTGCCGTCGTGATATTCGTGTTCAACGACCCCGAAAACCCCCGAGTAACAAATTTGGACTCATTTCAATCAATTTTTACCGAGTTGCAAATTAATTATTCTAAATGCACTTTGAATAATGCATTTTTACAATACAAATATGCAATTTTTCATTTGCTATTCATCAGATTAGTTCACAAAATTTCCTCATGCTCTCACGAATCGAATGCAAAAAACCGCATTAAAATCCGTCTTGCTGCGGAAATTTCCTCGACTAATTAAATGGGGTGTAATTATGACAGAAACAAAATTATTATGCAATTTACTGACAAACGGATAAACACTGTCATAGATGACACACGCCTAATTGGAATAAATATAAAAAAACGCAAAAGTAATCTACAAAAAATTATGTTCGCTATTAAATACTTACACATCAAAAGCGACCCCACATATGATATATAGTTTGAAAGAGAAAAAAAATCCTTTTTTAACTAAACCATAGTCAACTATGATTACCATTTAAAAAAATACAACTTTATGTTATAACTCAAAATTGCACCTTTTTTTAAAATTTTCTCGACGTCACTGTATTATACAGAAAAAAGTGCCACAATAATATAAAAGTTGTTTTTTCATAATTTTACAAACAACCAAGATATTGACGTGTCTAAAAGTCGAAAATCGATTTTTCGTTTATAACTCGAAAACAAAAGACGATAGCAAATTTTTGTTTTCGCCAGTGAATTTCTCTCAAAGAAAGAGATCGGGAATATGTCTTCCATTTTTTGTATCTCTTACAGTTACCGAGTTACCCTATACAAACATCGAAATTTGCTCATCCTGTACAGAATTAGCTGTAAGAACTGTAATCAAACGTATGTTGGACAAACTAGACGATCAATTCAAACTAGATTTAAGGAGCATATGACTCATCTCAAATATGGTAAAACAGAAAAGTCTAGCGTTGTCCAACATGCGTTTGAGAACAACAATAAAATATATAGTAGCAATTTAGGATTAATTAGGTATGTAACAATTACTAGACAACTGGGTGCATTTGAATACTTGGAAATCACAAGGTGTAAAAATAGTGTGAATAGTGACAGAGGGCCAATCCCATAGTGAGTCACAATATGAGTTTAGGTATAAATAGGATACATTGGTGGCATAAGGTTAGTTTTAAGCTTCTCCAGATGATGCCAACTTGGTTAGCGAAACGCGCGTCAAGTGCAGTATATGTTATTTTGGCGTCTTGTGGAAAACCACGTAAATGTTAAAAAATAACGTGTCTTCTATTTTTTTAATAAAACAAATGACAATGCTATACGACAAAAGCACGCGATATAAGCCACAAAAAAAATTACAAAATATTGATTATAGTGCAACGATATCATGCCAAACACAGTGTTGCAGAATGAATTCGTTGCCTACCCCACTCACCGTCGACCTCAGCACTCTCGAATTGGTCGGACTGGCTTTCTCTCCTGTCATCTTCTTTGCTATCGGCCCTGGTTTCTGGTACTGGTTCACCATCAGCGAAGTCGCTGTCATAGAAAGAATCTGAACTTGGATGATCCTAGAATTGAAAGAGAAAATTACTGAGAAGGAATTTTTGACGATTAATAGAGGCAAATGCCAATACCGAACCGAATAAATGACGCATTTATGAAAATGTTACTGTAACTGTGAAAAATATAAAACATGCAAGAACACAGTAGATTTGTTTTTCTCATAACCATCGATGGTTCTTTGACCAATTCCTTATGGTATTTCTTTATCACACTTTTTTTTTTAATATACCACACAAACAAAATACACAACTCAACACACTAAGATTCTCACCATCCCAGAGGCATCAGTCCTCACCGATAATGAACTAGCAGATCTTTGTATGTCCTGAACGTTGAGAGATTCTGCCTCTTGGAGCCATTCATCTACGTTAACACCACCTCCTCGAAGGCATTCTATTCGAGCTTCTGCTTTGGTCTTAGCAGTCTCTGCACGTCGTATGTTCTGCTTCATTTCTTCTATTTTTGTTTCCAAATCTGGGCCATTTTGATCATTAGGATCTACCTGCAACAATGAAAAATCAGTTGAAAAGTAATATCTGTGGGTACACTATATTACAACTATAACACAAGTCGACACACATTTTGGTGCCTATGATTTGTTAAGTGTTTGTGAGTAGTTTTGGGATGCAGAATCCAAAAATACCATCAGATTTGCTTTATTAGATCTAGATTTTGAGATGCGGTATATCTGCCCTATTTTTTGAATCGATAAATAGATAATAAAATCATCTCATCATTTAACCTATATACATTTCAGGTTATTACTATTTACTACAACTGCTTGCTAAAAAAGGTTAGAAAATACGTAGTAAGGTATTTATTTCATAAAATAGACAAATACATAGATCAATCATCACTTAAAAACTTTATATTATAAGACTTCCTTGTATGAGGTTTACCAGGACAGTTTCGCTGAAGACTGCAAGAGTAGTCGGCCATCATGTGGATATCTGATCTTCCTTGATATCTTTCTTCCATAGTTTTTATATCCTGGTTGAATCTTTCCCCATGTTCTTCACTAAAATCATCTAGGCTTTCTGGAAAACGATCTATGCTGCTATGGAGGTAGTGAACCTTAATGCTCATGTTACAACCGAGCTTATTCAAGTTGGAATGCATCTCTTCCACTAATTCAATGTAATGCTCTGCCTTTTGCTTTCCAAGAAAATTTTTAACTACTTAAACTTATTAGACTCAATCTTGTTCATTGATTCTGTGAAATGTGGATTTTTTATAAGCTGCCTTATCTGAGGACCATCAAAAATTCCGAACTTCAGTTTTTCCGTTCTAATTCCAAGAAATTTATGTGACAAGTAGCCAAAACAAATTCCATCCCGAGTCGATGCAAATCACCCACTGATGTTTTTCATACTTGATTTTGTTTAGAAATAGCGATATTGTCTCATACTTCTGGTAGAGTGTCCAATAGGTATAGAGCCATATTTGTTACCATTGTATAAAAAGGACACATTTCAGACTTCGCTTTGAACTATCAATAAAGAGACGCCATTCGCCTGGTGTGTATTCTGACAAACCCAGTATCCCTAAAAGGCCCTTTATATCATTACAGAATATCAGGTTATTTTCCTCAGAAAAAAAAGGGAAGCAGATCTTTTTCTCTCTTACGATAAAATGTAATATTAGTACCTGAATAGAGTTGGTTATTTTCATTTAATCTGGAGACGAGTAATTTGGAAAGCTGGGGCTCTAATGAGATCATACAGCTCTTTAGGGTCTGAATACAACAGTATTTCATTAATTTTACATTTTATCAGACCAAAATTTGTTATAATGTATCTCAAAAACAAACAAAAAGGCCCGAGAAGGGAACTTTGGATCATCCTGTACATTCACGTGAAGGAAAATCCAAATCCTTATTAACATTTTAATCTCCACCCTTTCAAAAGTACTGGCAAGTACCATTGAAATAATTTATGTTACACTTGCTTGCGTTGGTAGATATTATACTTTGAATGATTTTGCAATTTTTCTGGCAATATCGGTATACATTTGACCTCATTACTTGCTGGTACTATTAAAAGCATATTTAAGAGATTTAAATGGAATAGGGTCATGACTTCTTTTTAAAAAACCTAGACATTTAGAGGAAACTCATAAACGCGTGAAATGTAGAGATTTTAAATCTAGTATCAGCTGTGTCAAAATAGTCATAACTTAGTTCATTTTAGAACAACGTTATATAATATATTCTACATTCAGTGGAGTCGTCATTTGTAAATGATAAGTTGCATATTTAGCATTGATCGTGATCAAAAACGTTCGTTCAAACTTGAATCATAATCGCATGCTGACTCTACAGAAACTATACTCATACTGTTATCTATAGGTATGATAGAATTATATGATATTTACTTTATAAATCAAAAACCTGTTAATTTGATGTGTAGTAAAAAAAATCACAAATCACAGTAAAAGCGTTATCGAATCAATAAATTTACTTTATGGACATAAACTACTTATTAGCAAAAATTAATTAAGAATTTTATGTGACTTGCCAAAGTTAAGCGGCAGTAAAATAAATTTATCGGCTTTAATAAAGAAGTTAAAATAGATTAATTATACAAATTTGTTCACATAGGAATTCCCTGGTGAAAAAGTATGACGTTTCTTTTCGAGTATGATCGAATAGTTAAAAAAGAGAAGTGTCGTTACTGGGAGATCGTAATCAATCAAACTTTGTGTCCCGGGCTGTAGTTTTTTCTTTTTCCTTTTTTTTTTTTAGTTAATCGACGATCTTAAGAAAAACAACTAAGAACAAGAAGACTTAAAGATAAATCACTTGCTCTTTTTCATAATCTCAGCAAAACAGAACTTTATTTACAGTCTTTTACAAACCAGTTTACTATGATTTTCTGTCAAGTGGATAATCTTAAACGGTAATTTATCACATATGCCTTTCCTCAACATTCGGCAAGAAAAAAGAAAATGAGTCTAAACTGCACAAAATTATGAAGGAAGATTTAAAATTTCATCGGTATAAAATTCAGTTTTTTTATGTTGTAAATAAGTTTGAAGTAAACTATATAATTCTATCCCGGATAATTTAAAACAGCTCTCAGTAACAGCATTCAAATCCAAATATAAACAATTATTGTTAAATCAATAACAGTGTTCTCTTACAATGTTCTCATTTATTTTTTTGTAATGTTAATTAATATTATCAATTAATTTAACACACTATTAACTTGTTTTTCTTTTTTCTTGTTGTTTAGTACTCTTTATTTTTTTCTCTCATGTCATGTAAGTACCTAATATACACATAATATTATTGTGATTTATTTATTTACAAAACATTTTATTTTTGTATAAAGTTGAGTGCTGGAACAGCTTTAGCTGAACTCCCCCTAAGAAAGTCAATTTATTTTTTTTTTTCGGTTTTCCGACGCTGGACAGTCCCCCCGTGGCCTCCGACGCCTCACGGGAGTCCCGTCAGCACATTAACCACAGCCACTCTTCACATCCAACAGGGTTAGTGGCTGTAGATTCCGGAATCGTGTGCCCTAAGCAGACGGAGAGAACCCAGAATGACCGCCTTCTGCATTTGGCCTGCCAGCCAGTCAGCTGAATTTTGGCAGGCCGGTATGATCTTCAGAGTCGAGAGCAGCGTAGGCTTTATCCCTCCGAGTACACCGATTATTAGGACGACCATTTTGACTGAGTAACTTAGGTAAAGCACTTAGAGCACGTACCGGAGATCGCGGTATTTGGTCCGTTTCTCCTCCTTCAAGGTGATGTTTTTCTCCGCATGTGCAGAGAATTCGATGACATACATCACCTTGAGTTGATGGTCGAGGACTGTCAGGCTTTTTGGCATGGATTAGCCTGACCATCGAGAACGAGTAGTTCCAGTAAATCCAGCATTTCTCGTTCTCTCAATATCTGCAGGGACGTTAGGCAGCACTTAGATGGTAGTATAGCACACGTACCGCCGCGTTTTGTCGGTGGATGTAGGCCGAAATCGCGTATACGGGGCATGCAGATAGTATGTGCATGAGCGATTCCGGCGCCTGATGGCAGGTCCTGCAGTTGATCTCAAGAAGCTCTATACGCTACACGCAGCTACGGTAGACCATGGTGTTGAGAACACGATCCTGGCAGGCCATAATGAATCCCTCGGTCTCCGACTTAAGCCCGGCTGACCTTAGAAAAGCGACTGTCAGCCTGGTCGATAAAACCCAGTGTTTCTATGTCCTTATAGAAGACACTATGCTGGGGTTTATACGTGCTTCCGAAACAGATTTTTCTGTTCGGCAACTTTAATTCGAGCCTTCTGGCGATTTGGCTGAAGTTCAGTGAATGACTCTACATCAGCACCTCGACGGCCACCTCGTGTGGTGTCGATTGCGAGACCGAGTTCATCTGCTGCTCCTTTTGCTGCTTTGAACAATCCTGCTCCCACTCCTACAGTTTCGTGATGTTTTACAAACCGCAAGAGGGGATCTGGGCTCCTGAGGATGTTACATGCCATACTCAGTACTACTCTGCCATGCGTACACTCCAGGCCCAAGGATCGTTGGCCCTCCCGTTGACGTGGGAGGTACACACGAGGAACGGACGATCTAGGATGAATACTTCTGTAAATATTCATCATCTTGCGGGTATCTCTGTCTAATTGACGCAGCTCATCCACCGTTCGCTTTGTTACTCCGAAGAAGTAGAGCAGAACCGGAACGGCAAGCATATTTGTTGCAGACACCTTGTTCTTCCCAGAAAATTCGGAAGATCAAATCTTTCGGAGGCGGTGTCTATACTTGCCGCGGAGAGAATCCTTTATTTGTGCTACATCCTGGATGTGCCTTTGTTGCACATCCAGATATGTATAGGTCTCTCCGGCATTTAGATGTCTTAAGATGGTTCCGTCTGCAAGCTGCGCATCTCAGGGAATTCCTCGCATCGTCCTCTCTTGAAGTGGACGACTGCGCATTTGTCCAACACGAACTTAATACCAATTGCCCGCGTGTATTCTTCGACCACCCTAAGAGCGTTTTATAGTTCGCGCTCTCCAGAGGCATAAAGTTTAAGGTCGTTCATATAAAATAGATGGGTGACCTTATGCCTCCCATCGTTGGGTGGTCCACATTGATATCCGCGGGTTTAACGGAGCCCAACATAAACGGCAGCAATGAGATGCAGAAGGAGGGACTCAGGGAGTCACCTTGGAAACTCCCTCTCTTAAATGCCACCTGCTGTCGTGACCCGCTGTGCATCTGATGTTATGGTGAAGCGAGTCTTCCAGAGCGACAGCAGATGTTCTATGCATCTCACTAGTGGTGCTGGTACCGCAAGACATTCGAGCAAATGCAACAATAGCTCGTGTGATGTTGTATCAAATGCCTTGCGGTAATCAATCCAGGCCATCGATAGATTCCGCTTGTATTGCACAGAATCCTGTGTAATACAGCGGTCTATCAGCAGGCTATCCTTGAAACCTATCATGCCCTTCTTGGTACCATGCTGTTCGTGTATCTGCTGGAAGACCGGATCAACATACCTCAGTGTCCTAGCATACAGGATACATGTAAATATCTTGTAGCAGGAGTTGAGGCAAGTGTTATTAATATATGTTTATGAAATAATGCAAAAACAAAACAAAAGTACATAGTGTGTTGATCTTATAAAAGAGATTATTAAATCTTACCTTTTGTCCGGACTCCCTAAGTGCATTGTAAATTTGCAATTTCCTAACACTCTCTCTAATATTATTATTTTCCCTCGCTATCTTGGTGGCCCACCTTCTGGCCTCTTTACTAAGCGTAGCCGCTGCCGAATCATGGTCAGCTGTCACATGGTCGATAGGATCGTTATCACAAGGTTCGTATTCATATTGGATGTGCTGCTTGAGAACTGGATAATATAAGTAACAACATTGAAGATTATATTCTCTAGTTAATTGCTTGGCCTGATCCCGGATGGTGCTGAAGGAATTTTGCATGGCGGAGCACGTTAAAAGTTCGGTTCTACCCATAAGTGTAAGGTACTCTGCTACTTTGTCGTAGACACCGCTCTCCATGGTGGTCATGCAGAGTTGGAGGTCAACCACGAAGTACCTTCAAAATGGTTTAGTGAAAATGAATAGGGCCAACGTCTCTATAATCTTGCAGTAGGCTTTAAGAACATCGATGTACACAATTATTAACGTCTAAATTTATTAAATACTCAAACTATAAATATTGGACAAACATATAAATATCTGTGAGTCTGTTTTAGAGACCATAAAATTAGCAATTTACGAATAAAAAAAAGTAATTATTTTTTAGTAGAAACAATTGAAATTACACATGAACGTTGTGTAAGATATAAAGCTACAGTACTTTCACATTCGTAATACTTTAAGCTTTTAAGTGGATCAAAAACCAAAGAGAAGTTCTGATAGTAATTGTTGCTTTGTCCAACATTTACTTTGCTTGAAAAGCTTGAATAAAATATGTCATTACATTAGAAAATATTGTCAATTATAAGTATAAAACTCGAAAAGTATCAAGAAAATACCTGGTTTGGTGTGCGTTTGCCGCAGCAAGGCACAAGAGGTAGTCATTTCGAGCGCCCGTTGATTTTTCTTCTAGCTGATCTCTCTTCGATGAAAATTTAGCGCTATTTTTTTGTAGTGAGGTAATTGATTGAAAAAATGAACCCTTCTTCTTTTTTAATCTAAAAAATATAATAATAAACTGTAAATTCTTCTTAAAATAAGTATATGAGCAAAACAAAGTATCATGTGGACATTCCGCATTAAAAAATTTGAAATTTGTACATTTTAATATCAGATATTCACTGAGTAATTTTAATATCACGTCACAATACCCAGAAAAATAACAGTTTTATTTCTGCATGAAATTTTATTGTAATTATTAATAAATTTCTTATGACAAACAATTTAGTTGTGACAGTTATTTACATAACAAAACCGGAGAGTGAGTCCTTACTGGGCGTGCTGGCAATTTTCAAACCAAGCCCTGGAAGCATTGACTTTCCTTATAACTCAATGCCTGGAAGCCAGTGAGCTCAGTAATGGTGTGTTGCGTACAATATTTTTCTGCAACAGTTCTAGCTAGTATGAAATATTGTTTAACTTTAACAAATTTCATAAAATTCAACTGACAGACGTTAGATGCTACCTTCAAAGAAGACTTGATTAGTCATTTTTAATTGTTTTGACAATCAAAAGTGACATACTTAGCTACTACAAATATGTTCTGCGAAGCTGAAATCACTATACACATTTAAATATGTGTTGCCAACAGCCACCAAATTAAAATTATCAGAGTTCCTTTTAATATACCAACAAATGTAGACTGCAAAAATTGCAAAATTCATGTATGCGATTCTCTGCTGTGATATCTAGACGTGATCACATTACTCCTCTTTTAAAAAAATTTAATTGTCTTAATTTTCAATCTAAATGGCAACTGTACCTGGTCTGTCTTATGCACAATATATTAAAATATTGTTACGCCACTGGACTATGTAGACTGGTTAGACGGAACTATAATTTTACTTAAGAAAGATGATGGTAGGTCTGGACGTAAGGAAGAAAAAGAAGCGCAAAAAGGGAACGGCAGGAAGAATAAAGAAAAATTATGGAGCGACAATATCAAGTCACGTTCTCGGTCACTGAACAATTGAAGGAAGATGTACGCGCTGAAGTCATGGAAGTTAATGGAGAAGTCAGTGAATTTAGAGAACAGTGTGAAGGGGAAATTATTGAACTCAGAGGAGAAGTAGCCCGACTCAAACAACTATTAAGGGAAGGGTGGCCAGTTGGTACTGTCGTCTGGTACTAGGTTACAGCCACCTTCCTTAAAAGTTCATGGTCAACATATAAGAGACAGTTCGAGGCAGCTGCACATTCAAAGAACTGGAACGATGAGGAAAAAGGCAACAGCATTGGTATTAGCACTGAGGGACCAAGCATTAGACTTGTTCCAAACAATTCCTACAGCACAGCAACAAAACTTCAGCATTCTGGAGGCAGCGTTAATAGAACTAAGATATGGCGACCAACATCTCGCCCAAGTATATCAAGCTCAGCTGAAATCACGCAGATAATGGGGTGGAGAAAGCCTCCGGGAGTTCGAGAGCTGAAATCACGCAGATAATGGGGTGGAGAAAGCCTCCGGGTGTTCGAGGCTGCTGTGGAGAAATTAGCCAATCTAGCCTATCCTGATATCAATAATGATTCAACAACAATTAGTAATTGAATCATTTGTTGATGGAGTAAGGGACCAGGAGGTTAGGCGAATTCTTAAGTTTGCACAAACGAAGTAGTGTGGCTTTAGTACATGCCCTTGAATTTGAGGCTGCCTATGAGGATACCACACCATCAGACCAGAGAGTGTGAGCCGTGGCTGTGGAAAGGACCCCGACAGATAAAAACCATGCGTCGTATTAACCGAGTTACAAAAGTTGATCGCACAACTATCGACAATGATGAATTTCCAGACGAGAAAGAACAACAAAATGGCGGCAGCCTGAATGGAGTGATCCGCTATTATAAGTGTGGCAAATTGGGCCATATTAAGAGGACCTGTCATGAGCTCAACATTCAAGATGAATGTAATGTCTGAAGTATAAAAGACCATATAACTACTGATAAACTCGAATCACCAGCAGTGACAAAACCAACAGCAAAGTAGTGGGAGACAGAGTAGAGGAGGCATGCGCTGTTATAAGTGTGGCGGCATGGGCCATATTCAGAGTAACTGTCGCAGCCCTGAGAGGGTAAATGTCGCAGCAATGGAGGAGCCGCACGAAAACTAGCGAGCTGGTACTTATCAGAAAGACTACAAGCCTTTTGTCACCGTGATGAAAAACAGGAAGATGTACAAATAGTGAATACCGTTAAGATTGATGTTCCGGATGAGTGAATAGAAGGGTCGTTAAGGGAAGCGCAGCTAAACGATAAGAAAACTGATCCTACTCTGAAATGGAAAGAAAGAGGAACCCTACCAGATTGGTAGGATATTTCATAAAATAGTGGGCTGAAGGCTTTATGGGCACAATGGGACTCCCTTAGAGTAGAGGATGGACTGCTGAAGAGAGCGTGAGGAAGTCCAGATGGGAAGAAAATTACTTTGAAATTGGTAATCCCCAAGTGTCACATAACAAAAGTATTTCAGCAAATGCATAATGGAACGTCTGGCGGACATTTTGACATCAACAAAACCCTGACAAAAGTAAGAGAACGTTTCTACTGAGTAAACAGTCGTCAAAATGTGAAGGCTTGGTGCCGCCAATGTGAAGTTTGCGCAGAAGAATGGGGCCACAGATAAAGCAATATAACGCCAGGGCTCCTTTTGAGTGAATTGCAATAGCAAGTGACCGTATGAAGGCTCGTTATGATCTTAAGGCCAATTCAGAAGGGTACCAGGCGGGAGAATTGGTTTGGCTATATAATCCAGAACGAAAGGAAGGCAGGTCCCCGAAGCTTTATCCCCCTTGGGAAGAGCCATACATTGTCGTCACCAGAATAAATGACGTTGTATACCGAATTCTGCAAAGTCCAAAATCAAAGATGAAGGTGTTCATGTAGAGAGACTAGCCAAGTATGCAGGGAACAATGAATTGCCATCGGGACATTCAGGCTTAAAAAGGGGACAGTGTTACGCCACTGGACTATGTAGACTGGTTAGACAGAACTAGAATTGTACGAGAAAGGCCGGGAATGTTCTGGGGAAAGTTCTGGACCATACATGGGTGTAATATATAAGGGGCACGGTGATTCCACGAGCTCAGTCCTAATTTGAAAGTAAACGAGTAAAGAAGAAATAAGATAATGAATTAAAAGTATTTATTATGATTATAGTTAAGACAGTCATTAATATATTGTTGTTAATTATCAGTTAGTTAATAAAATAGTGACTAAGTGTTACCTGGACTTTCAGTCCATGCATTTCTAGTTCATAAGGTAAAATAGAATTAAATTTTTATATACATTTACCATAAAACTACATTACTTTTAGGTTGGAATGATATTTGGGAGTAGCGGGAGTATGCAGAAAAAAAAGAACTGTATAACATGACCATTACGGATTTTGAAGATCATGAGGAACTAACTATTATAAAAATCTCAAACACAAAAACAAATATTCAACGAATATTCACAGTCATAAACAAAGAAGATGAAAAATAAAATATTTGGATTTTTTTCGTAAATATATCCATCTTGGACCAAGTGGCTGAATATCTTCAAGTGTTGCCAAAAGTTTAGTCGAGGATTCTCTGCAAAACAAAGGAAAAGCTCCTCATGAAGAATCGCCGTCTAATATTTCTGGTGGAGTATTAAAAGCGACGTGCCTTCAGTATCAGATATTATATAAGTTTTCAATAATTCGAAAAAATACAGAAAATAGTTATGTACCAATATCTTTGATTAATTGTAATAACTCTACTTTTACACACAATAAACAAATCTTTAAAAATTATTTTCCGCCTTTGCTTGCCACCGTTTCAGTACTGTAAGTGATGTACTTGTGTATGTTAGGTATTACAAGAAGGCAGGTAGCAACGGCCCTCAATGAGTGGGCCCACGAGACACTGAGCTTCCTCAGTTTGGCAATCTAAACTTAACAAGTGGAGGACCAACAGGGCCTGCAAGCAAACTCGAGATTTTGTGACGGGGATAAATAAATCGAGATCGGCCTGATTATTGGGCCGGAGTCGAAAGACTGAATCTTTTAATCGGAGTTCTGACAGGCCACTGTAGACTTAGGAGGCATCTAGCATTGATAGGTACTGAGGAAGACCCTACATGTCCAGGATGCGGGAGTGGTGAAGAAACATCTTACCACTTCCTGGGACAGTGTGAAGCGTTCGGGCGCCTGAGACATAGTATCTTCGGCGCTTCTAAAGGAGGAGATCAGCAACTTCCCGTCTGCGGCCTACTTGCCAAGCGTCAGCCACCCCAACCATTACCGTTCTAGAACGATGTGACGTATTTACCGTTCTAAAACAGTAAAGTGAAACTTACTGTCATGAATAACAGGTATTGTAAATAAACTAAACCGCTTGATCGTGCAAAAAATATATTTTTATCACATCAATCAATATCTCCTCAATGGAAATCTTTGTATTAGTCATTTTATCGATTTTTTATAACATTATTAAATACTAGTATTTTCTAAACAATGTTTATTTGTTGTTTATATCTTGTTCTCCGTTTATTATATTTTGTTATTTATTTATTGATTTATATATGTTTTATATTATATTTATTGTTTATGTTAATTATTATTGTCATGATTCAATAATTAATAATTTGTCAATTTGTGGCGTATTGGATACATTTTTTTACATCAAAGTTCAATTTTAACTTTAAAAATAGCATTTTTTATGAGATGACAGATTATACACAAAATGAAGAAAAATGGACCAAGGGCATCTCCCTGGGGAATTTCTACTTTTGTGTCATCTATCTAAATATACTGATTTGGCTCTGAGTGTTAAGCAACTTAAGCACCGATATTGCTTTAAGTATCTATGATAGTAATCCTTTCCTAAATTTAAGAAAAGCCAGATTACTTTCCAATTGAGTTCAAGAATAATTATCCAACTGTTCCTATTTTGATCCCAATTGAATAAAAATTGTACTACCTAAAATTCTATTTTATTATTCGTACTCTTTTCATTTTCCATTACCATCTTTTGTCTATCAGAGCTTTTGTTCACCAGTCCTTTATTATAAATTAATTGTTCGAAAAAATCGTCTCCTTTCTTTTATCCCAAGTAGATTGTGCCAAATCGCATCGATAATTCCGTTACAAATGCTATCACACGAATGAAGCACCGTACACGATTAAATTAGATTTGTGCCCTGTTTCAAAGTCGACAACGATAAGTGAAAATTGAGGTTCTATTAGCTGTTAGTTCTAGCTATGGCCAGGCCATTTAAGCTACTGCTGCTGTTAAGTATTGAGTTTATTGTTAATATGATATTTTGGAGTTGCATGTTGCAATTGGAATGAAAAAATACATAGTCCAATATATTTTTTTTAAAGGCTACATTTCTAAACAGATGTTTTTAACATAATAATACTGTATAATAATTTAAATAATAACAGTTATGTAAGACTTCACCAGCCATCAAATTGTGATTTCTGTTTATAATTTGAGGTTAAAAGCTAAAACCCATTTTAAATTATTTTTTACCTTATGGACTTCAAAATTCGTTGGTCGTCAAAATGTCGTCCTGTACGGAGTGGCTGTAAGGGGTGAAACGTAAAAATTACCCTAAAATAATTTTGCGTTACTTTAATCTACAGATATCGTCTACATTTTTGTTAAATAATAGTACAATTTTTGTCAACGTAAGCATTAAAAAATAATTAATTAAACAATTCTGAAAACACGCAGTTAAATGTAGAAGGTCAAAGTTTAAAGCGTGCTCCTGAAATTTGCCGTTTTGATCAAGCAAACTTTCTTTAACACGCCTCTAACTCCTTAACTGTTAATATTATCAAAAAAATACTTATTAATAGCCGTGTAAAATGCAGTGGCGGTTCGTGGGTCAAGAGATAGGGGAGGTCAATTAGAAAAGTTTACTGTATTACCTACCTTTTAAAGTGATTTAAATTCCAAGTCGATCCTCCGGTTTTTTTGAGATGCAAAGTGGTCAATTACTTTTTCATTAAAGTCTTTTATCTTCTTTATTAATGCCCTTTCTATGGTAAGCATAGCTAAAGAAGATAACCTTTCCTGACCCATGGTATTTCTTAAAAATGTCTTTATTCTTTTTAAGGTGGAAAAACAACGTTCAGTTTCGACGGTAGTCATAGGGAGAGTACACAAGATTTATAACAGTTTGAAACTTTCAGAAAAAGTATTGCACAAATTATTGTTAATAAAAAGCTGTAACAAAGCAACTGCACCTTCACTATTGGAAAAATATTCTCGGCTATATAATACTTCTAATTCAGTCTTAAGTTTCAAATGATTTATGACTGGATACTCCGTTTTAACTAATTTAAACATATCTTGAGGAAAGCTTTTTTTATAATCTTTAAATCGATCTACGTGAAATAACTGAGACACTGCTAAATGATTACTGAAGTCAAACCTGTTTTTGATCTCAGATGTAATTATATCACAAACTTCTAATGAAATTCTCCTTTTTGATTCTTCCGTTTTACATCTCTGGGCAGACTGCATGGATGTCTCCTCCAAATAGTTATTCAAAATGTTATTTCTTCAATTTTACTATTAAAAACGCCAATACACTTATTTACTGTTATGACATCGATATTACATTTTTGTAATTGATTGAACAATATATCACAATGAGGCATTACTAAATGAAAAAAAATTTAACCGGTAAAGAAAATGTTCATTTTGTAAGTAGTCTTTTAAACCAATAGCTTGGTTTAGAGTGTTGTTTTCTGATTCATTATCAATGATTTTTTTCTAAACAATCTAATAATTCTGTTTCATAGGTATAAACAGTCTCTATGCACTTTGTATTAAAATTCCATCATGTTGGAGCCACTTTAGGATACTATGCCCCTTAACGACTCTTTTGCCCAATTATCCGGAACATCAATCTTAACTGTATTCACTACTTGTATATCTTGTTGTTTTTCATCATGGTGATAAGGCTTGCAGTCTTTCTGGCATGGTCTTTTGGAAATGCCATCTGCCTTTTAATTAACCAGCACAGTTCCTGAGGTACCAGTCCGCCAGGTTTCCTGCAGATCCTCCATTACCGTGACATTTACTGAATTTAGCTTACTCTGTCACACTTATAACAACGCATGCCTCCTCCATTCTGTCTACCACTACTTTGCTGTTGGTCTTGTTTCGGCTGGGGATTCGAGTTTATCAGTAGTTGTATAATCTTTTGTACTTCTTACATTATATCTTGAATATTAAGCTCACGACAGTTCCTCTTAATATGACCCAATTTGCCACCCTTATAACAGCGGATACCTCCATTCGGCCTACCGCTATTTTGTTCTTGTCTCGTTTAGAAATTCGTCCTTGTCAATAGTTATGCGTACAACTTTTGTAGCTCGGTTAATATGATTTATATGGTTTTATCTGCCGGGGTCTCTTCCACAGCCACAGCTCGTACTTTCTGGTTTGATTGTGTGTTATCTCTATAAAATGTATCTGTCATGTCTATTCTAATAACGGAATGTTCCAGAATAATCTCGTAACAGTATTAAATAGTCTTTTTAAGAGTCTGTACTACTTTTGTGTTGACAAAATTCACTTATCTACACTAAATGTGCAATGGAATGTTCGAGAACTTTCACGAAATGTCATGTCTTGTTTTGTGTCTATAACTCATTTCCGTTAACACAGTTTACGTATCTTCTGTGGTTTCCAAATCGAATGTTCTTGAATTTTTACGAAGTCACTTAAATTCTTGTTTTTAAGTCTATAACACATTCCCGTCGACACAGTTCACGTATCTCCTGTAGTTTCTACATAGAATGTTCTAGAATTTTCCAGAAATTGCACTAATAGTCCTTTTTCTCATCCACAACACGTTATTAGCGGCACTCGCGTATTTGCAGCTATTTCTAAACCGAATGTTCTAGAAACTTCTCGAAAATCCACTTTAAAGTCACTATTTAGTCCAGAAATAGTCCTCAAACAGTGTCCAATAGCTTTATTCTCCGTGTTACCACTAATTTTTGAGAAGAACACTGAAGAACCTTTTCGAATATCCCAGAAATTTTTCTTCTAATCCACTTCCGACACTAAATTGTTACGTGTTTGCTATCCCCACAAACACCTATACTCGTAGATTTGTTGACTGAAAGTCCAGGTAACACGTACAAACTACTTTATTGATTAATAATTAACAACAATAGATTAATAACTATCTTAACCATACTCACATTTAAACACTTATAAGTCTCTTTCTTATTTCTTCTTTACTCGTTCACTCTCAACTTAAGATTGAATCTCGGCCCACCGTGCGTCTTATTTATACATCCATTCATACAGTTTAGAACATTCCCGGCCGTTCTCGTACAATTCCAGTCTCATCTATTTAGTCTACACAGTCCAGTGGTGTAATAGTATTTTTTGAATGATATGTAAAAAATTATTATTCCACATATGTTGGAAAATGGGTGAGAAATTGTTCCTGTTCTCACTACCAGACTTCCAATGCCTGAGATACCTTTTATCGTTTGCAAATTAGATTTATTTTTGTAATCTTTTTAAAACTTCTATTTTGCGAAAGAACGAAACTTAAAATGGCAATATCTCGGTTTGATATGCTTCAAAATTTAACTCAGTTTAGACAATTTTTGCGTTCCCATCGTATTATCTCTGAAACGAAAGCTCAAATCAAAATGTTGTACTCTTAAGGAAAGTTTACTTTATCCCTTCTGAACAAAACGGTGTAGGATTATAGTTTTATGGCTAATAATAAATAAGTTATACAACTAAATGTGATGCATACGCCGCTAAACGAAACTCGACCTTATACGATATCGTGCAAGCGCTCATAAACAAATCGATAACTAATTACGGAGTCATGGTAATTAAAAATAAAACAATGTTTAGAATCCTGAAGATCCACTCTACAAGGCTATAATAAGTATTTTTTGATAATATTAATAGTTAAGTAGTTAGGGGCGTGTTAAACAAAAGGTTTGCTTGTTCAAAAGGGCAAATTTCAGGAGCACGCTTTAAACGTTGACCTTCTGCATTTAACTACGTGCATTGTTTAATTAATTATTTTTTAACACGCTTTTATTAGCTTCACTTGTATGTTTGTTTGTTTGCTTGTTTGTTTGTTTGTTTGCTTGCTTGTTTGTATGTAACCGACTCTTTGGACTCGATTTTGACCCACTTTAAACGGACAGATTTAATTGAAACTTTGTACACTTACGAAGAACCGGTAACAATACCATAATTTGATAAGTTTATATCATTATCCTGATCAGGATCGCCAGTCCTTTCCTCACGTATCCTCTGCGTGAGAGCAAGAGGCTTAATATTGTAAGTATATTCCGTGATTGTCAGTTCGGTCGTTGGCCGAGCGGGCAAGTCTTAGTCGACGCGAAACGACGGACTCCTCGGGCGTGAGTTCAAATCCCATGGTTGAAATAAAAAAAATTTTTTTTTTTCAGAAATATCTGTTGGATCGTAATATGTTATAATATCAGCATCAATAAGCAATATAAATATAGTTTAAAAAAACTACAAAACACGCTTTCATAGCACATCAAACTAAAAAGTGAAAAATAAATATAGTTTAAAAAAACTAAAAAACACGCTTTTAAAGCACATCAAACTAAAAAGTGAAAAATAATTATTAATATAAACTGAAAACAATAATGAACGAAAAATACTAGTATTATTGTGAAAAAAGCGTGGGGCGCTTTGTGCCATATTTTTCGTATATCGAGCAACCCACGCTTTTTTCACAATAATACTAGTATTTTTCGTTCATTATTGTTTTCAGTTTATATTAATAATTATTTTTCACTTTTTTAGTTTGATGTGCTTTAAAAGCGTGTTTTTTAGTTTTTTTAAACTATATTTATAATGTTTACGTTGACAAAAATTGTATTATTATTTAACAAAAATGTAGCCGATATTCTGTAGATTAAAATAACGCAAAATTATTTTAAGAGTAATTTATACATTACACCCCCCTACAGCCACCCCGTACAGGACGACATTTTGACAACCAACGACAATTTTGAAATTCCAAAGGGTAAAAAATAATGTAAAATATAAAATATTTTTTATTATTCTGTTTTATACTAGCCAAGAAACACCCTCTGAAATTTGTTTTTCCAGGGTGGGGATACAAAAGTTGACTATTACAAAAAAATTTGCATTTAAAAAATAACAGATTTTGGCCGCATATGATCGGGGAATTTGTTATTTGGAGTGTTCCACAGGCAACGTTCGTACTATATAAAAATATCTCCTTGAGTTTGCGGGGGAAGTAGGCGTCTCCCCTATTATTTCTCTTACGAAAATCATATATTTTGAATCATTTATCATTAGCAAGAATGCAGGGAAACTTTTAGGTGAAATGATATGATATATAATAAATAACACGTTGAAAGCGAGAAATACTTAATCAATTTAGAAGCGTAATTGTTTCCTCTGATGGGTTTTAACGTTTATTCTGCTGTAGTAATTATTTTTTTCCGCTTCCCTTAATAATAGAACCACCAAGGGACGCATGCCGTGTAAGTCATTAATATTATTCTCGTTATTTGGTATAAAAAGCCTCATGTTTGACCTTATCTCAAGTATTTGTTGGATCAGATTTGCATTAGGTTGTTAATCGGGAAATATAATGTCGAAAATGTTGGAATAATGACTGCGACTACAGAATATTTTAATATTAATAACATAGTCATAGGCGGCTCTTTGGCAAAACGCGACCAGAATGAAAATCTACCCAAGTAGAGCGTGACAAATCTATACGCAGGTCATAAACATACGTAGGCAAGACTATGTGTCAAGGACTCATCTTATGTCAAACGTGTGCTTCTTACGGACACTTGCAAATGCAATTTTATTAAAAGGTATCTATCTATTAATAAAATTTAATTGGAAGTACAATATATTCCATTCACTCTGCTTTCATAATTTTGTATTGAGGTTTGTAATTTTACAATTATTCTCTTCATTTTCCCTATCAGATACATTTAAGTACCTGAATTTTTTTGATTTCTCCCTTCTGTAACATTAACCGTATCGCCGACCTTCCCAATTCATTCAAATTTTCTGATAATATTATTGTTGCGTCCGCTTACAAAAGCGCTTGCATGATGAGTGATGACATTTTCCTATTCTTAGGATTTTCATACTACCCTTCATCATCCACACACTCATTTAACCTTTGTCCATACAGCTACTATTTTGTTTTCTATACCGGGTGTAACAGGATCATGGTATCGTTGGATTCAGAAAATTATGCAGAATTCAAAAATGCAATAATAACATATAAATTTAAATTTCAAAAGTTGGTCTCACTTCCGGTGAAGCTGGAAGTGAAAAAAAAAATCACTTTCATATCAAAAAGTGCTGCTTATTATGTATATAAGATATCCCAAATTTCAATCAACTATCTTCAAAACTAAAGGAGAAAAGGTGGGTGTACCATGATCCTATTACACCCGGTATATACTATATCTCTCATCAGCATCAGCTTACCAATCCTACAAATCAAACGTTAAATTGAAGACAATAGGTACACAACAATTTCAGGGCCGCACATTTTTAATTAGATTGTCCTTATTGCTGTAAAAACGTTCGCTCTGTATGTATTTTTTTCAGCCTTCAGTAAGCACTTACAAAAGTCCATACATCATTAAATAAAACTACGTGAATAGATTTTTTGGCATATTGTTATTAATTCTTTTACAAGCGTTTGATTTTGGCAAAATAGGGAAATGAAAGATACACAATTGTAATTTACTTAAATATATTGTCTAAATAACTTATAGTCAATTAAAACTCAGTAAATTTGTTACCATATCTAAAATATTTTTAATTTGATTTTTTCAAGCATGATTACAGATATTTAGAGCAAAATGAAAACCACCAGCTTTCCTATATTTTTGTTGACATTTGTTTAAATCTCAGATTAATAATACTAGACTAGAAGATGAGTAACAAAACATAAAAAGTTGTCCGATTCATCTACACCCTACGCGACGTACGTAAATATTATGGCTGGTTTTATTCCTATTGGTCAGAATCATGAACGCAGCATGAAGAAACCCGATCGATGCCCGATATATCGCCGTGTTGACAACAAATTGTGTTCTGTAAGACGACGTCTGTCATTTTAATCTGTGTTTTTAAGGTTTTTAAGTGATTTTAAAGTTTTGTGTTATTTAGTACTGGTTAATAATCGATTTTAAATTATAAAAATTTATTTAGTGAATATTTATTGAGAAATAATGACCAATAAGTGTGTAGTGTGTGGCCAAAGATGAAAACCACGGGGTTGTTTATCTTTTCAAAGGTAAGTAAACAAAACAAATCAGGGCCGGCATAATGCGAAAATGTGAAAGCTCAAAAATAACTAATATTAATGATAGCTTTACAAAAACAAAAACAACAACACTTGATTCCATTTGAACTGTAAATAATCCACATTTTATAAAAAAAATACTTGTACAAAAATATTTATTTTAACTTCAATGGAAATTTCATTCTTCAGGTTGCTCACAAACTGTAGATATTTTAAAGTCAATTGATATTTTTTTTTAATTCAATTTTAAAGGTTGTTTTTAAAAAATGTGTTTATCCGAGAATCTGGAGAGAAGAAAAAGTTGGCTGAAAGCCCTCAAAATGGAACCTGCCAGTAAATAACATAACACAACACTTTAAAAAAAAGTGATTATAATATTATAAGATCTGAATTAAAAGTATTGAAAATCAATGCTGTTCCATTTTTTCCCCTGGCAATACTATCACCATTTCGTCACACGTACTGTCCAGGTTAGTAGAGATATTGAAAATTAATAATATGTTAAGTAGTCATTCATACCTCATGAAATAATATCAAGTTGATAGGTACCTACAGAGCATCAACTGTTATGTTGATATGTTATTTTTATTGCAGTGATGTAGGTTTGTATATTCAAAGAAATCTCATTTATTTTAGCATTGAAAATTTAATTCCTTCGCCACTATTAGTACCCAAGGTAGCAAGGTATGTTAAATTTAAATATACAAGGCCCGCCACTTTAAACTCCCCTGGTCTTTATTTTTTTATTTTTTAAGCAACGGTCATGTCCGGTATATCAAATTGTAGACATTTTTAAGTTCTTTAAATGCAGCGTGCAGTGATCCAAACATTTTTTTTGGATCACTGCACTGTATATTTAAATCAAACATACCCTGCTATCTTGGCTACTAATAAATGGTGGCGAAGGAATTAAATTTTTAATGCTGAAACAAGTGAGATTTTTTTAAAATATACAAACCTACATCACTGCAATAAAAGTAACATATCAACAAAACAGTTGATGCTTTGTAGGTATCTACTTGATATTATTTCATGCGGTATAAATGAATGACTGAGTATATTATTAATTTTTAATATAATTCTCTAATAACCTGGACAGTACATATGACCAACCAGGTGATAGTGTTGCCAACGAAAAAATAGAACAGTACTGATTTCAAGACTTTTAGAACAGATCATTTAATAGTATAATTACTTTTTTTAAGTGTTTTGAACACAAGTAGTGCCACTTATTGGCATTTTCCATTTTGAGAGCTTTCAGCCAACTTTCTCTTCTCACCAGATTCTCGTTATATCTGAAAATAAACACATTTTATAATAACAACCTTTAAAATTGAATTATAAAAATATCAACAGATTTTAATACATCTATAGTTTGTGAGCAACCTTAAGAGTATCTTTTTTAATAAAATGTGGATTTTTTTACTGCTCAAATTAAATTGAATCCAATGTTTTTTATTTTTTGTAAAGCTAATATTAATTTTAGTCATTTTTGAGCTGTCACACTTTGGCATTCACGCAGTATGCCGACCCTGATTTGTTTTGTTTAATTACATGTGAAAAGATAAACAACCCCGTTGTTTTCCTCTTTAGCCACACACTACACATTTATTAGTCATTGTTTCTCAATAAATATTCACTAAATAAATCTTTATAAGTAACTAAAAATCGATTATTAATCAGTACCCAATAACACAAAACTTTAAAATCACGTAAAAACAACAGAGATTAAAATAGCAACAGCAGAATAGCATTGAAAAATACATTCCTCAATCAAACAAATTTTGAGTACCTATTAAGTTTTAAGTTATACAAAAGCTTTAAAATAAACGCTGAAGCCTGGAGCCGCCCCTGATTTGTTTTGGATACGTTGATATGTAAACATGCAAATTGTTGTTTATGTATCGGTCATAAAAATCAGCGTATCTTTAATGGGTGTTACTTATCTTTATATTATTAATCTGAGGATTAAATAGCCGATCGATTTTCTAATTCTAATTAATGCGGGATTGTTTCTAGTTCCGTCATAATAATGAGGTGCGCTGTAGTAACTGGTCTCTGCTATTTATGGGAACACTATAGACTGTAGTTTTCAGATGTCCTTATAGAAAATAATCTATAGGATCGAAATCTGGCGATCTAGCCAGCCAAGCATGAGGTCTTCCCCGTCAGATCCATCTGTTTGAATACTAATTTTTTAAGTGTCTCCTAACTTCAATATTAAAATGAGAAAAACTCCATCTTAGTTGAAGTATGTTTTCTAAGAAATCTAAATACACTATGCAGTTAACCTTCCCGGAGAGATATGTGGCCCAAACTATTGAAAAGGTGTTGAGAATTGGCTTCCCTTATGGCATGAGGGTTTTCTTCGGCCTAAATATTTGATTTCCTTAGACCAAAGATATACGATTTAAATTGGGTCTCATCTGTAAATAAAATTCCGTAAATGGTGGGTCTGTAATCTATAATCCATTGGCAAAATTGCTATCTCATTCATATTGTCACCCATAAAGTTGTATTTTCTTAAATGAAACACCCTATATATTATTGTATTTTTTTGAATCCTTGAGAAAAAACTTTTCAAAAATACATAAACATGTTGGGATGTAATCTCAATGTCTCATGAAATACAGAGTGCTCGATATTACAAATCTACCCATCAGATGCCCAAACCAAAGTCACAATTATATTGTATACTATTTAAATATGCAAATTTTTACTCAAATCGATTATAACAAAATCTATTTGATTTTTTTTCGTATTTTGTATAATAAAGATCATCTGTTGTGGCTGTTATATCTTAGTATTGGAGCATGGGACTCAAGCAATACTTTATTACATAACTATCAAGATTAAATGAAAAAGTTCTATATAAAAAGATGGCGATTCAAATTAGCGAAAAAAAAGTTGAAAAAAACTGCTTTAACCGGTTATTTTTTAAACAATTTGTAAAACATATTTGCAAAACTTTTTTTCAGAATCAGATGGAAAATATATCGACAGATTTCAAATTTCATAAAAAATATTGCTTTTTTTATAAAGTTACATCTTTTTGAAGTTTGCGCAGTGAAAAATTAATCTAAAATATAAAATATTTAAGATAATACTACAATTTCATTAATCTGAAATTGGAATAATTTAAAAATTCTTGGTGTTAAAAAAATTTTTTTAAAATGTTTTAGACGTATTATCTAAAAATTATAGTTTTGCCAAAATTAATCGTTTGCAAAAAAAATAAGTAAAAGTAAACCTATTAATGTAGTTCTGTTTACTGTTGTATGGACTTTTATAACTGCCTATTGTACGTTGAAAAATATATAAACAGGGCGATCTTTTTTTATAGGAACAAAAAAATCTAATTAAAAAAGTCCGGCCCTGGAATTTTCAAATATTAGTAATGGCAATGTATTACTGTCATTGATAATGATAATATTTTTGTATATATGCTACTAGATAAAACACAATAATAACATATTTACTCATGTCATTATCAATTGATGAGTAATTGTTCCAAATTTATTGACGCATCGTGTGTACTAGTTATGGAAAAAAGATAATCCATTGATACACTGATTTAAAGTCTCGGATTTCTTATCAGTAATGCTGGCAAATCGTGCGGCAGGACATAGGCGTACGCACCATAATAAGCGTAATAAAAGTAATTAACTTTTAACAAAAACAATAAACTGTATCAATTTATAACAATGTATGCACAACTTACACTTTTAACTAGCTTGACGAACTAGCTTGGTTATCACAAACTGGAGAAGATCTGTGAAAACTTTGCAGCATAAGGTATGTTTCTATAGTTGTCTCCATGAATGATGTTCGCTGTGGTGAAAAATATGCTTATATTTTGTGAAGGGCCGTTCGACATCTATTGATGTAATACAGGCACACTTAAAATAGTTTTTGAACACATTTAACGGATCTAAGATGCACCATCATTCCATCACAAATTTGTCTTAATCTGGTAAAACCGGTGTCTTACTTTAACACACGTGCGAACTTTTCTCTAATGCGCTCATTTTCTGCGTCACATATCGTGTAGCAGTCGATTTACTTCGTCCACAATTTGCAGTGACTCCGCTAACGAGAACGCACTGTTTTGTAAGTTCTTCATGGCGTCATGTAATCTTTTATAGTTCTTGTGAATAGTTTTTAAAGCTGTTTCAACGGAAATATCTAAGAATTTTGTCTGGCTTTCCTTAATAGCTGCAGCCTCGTCAGGATTGAAATGTAGTATCATAGCTTTTATTTGTTGTAAATATTCAGCATAATAAAAAGCGGCCTTCAACAATGTTCCTCAACGTCTAAGAATCGGCTGTGGTTATGCGTTGACGTGACGGCAGATTGTAAAAAAAAATCCATTGTAAATGTTATAGTACGTGTACTGAACCCTCTTAAAACAGCATTTAAAACAGCATTTCCACTGTTACTAGGTGGCAAGAGACTGATGTGTACTGGCAAAACAATAACAGCGGGTGGTGCTGGAGACGTTAGAAAAATTTGACCTGTCAACAAGTCAAGTGTTGGTGTTGGTGATCGATGGCGCCGCAACAATGCGTTTGGTAGGCCGTTCTCATCAATAACACGGTTGTACATGTTATGTGTAAAGTGCATGCTTTACATTTTGTGGCAGAAACTATTCGACAAAGTTTTCCAGAGGTAGATGCATTAATAAAAAGTATAAAAAAAGTGTTATTTATCTCCTAAACGTCTTCACGCATTTCACAGCAAGTGTCCCGGTGTTCCCGAACCACCACAGCCGATTCATACAGGTTGGGGAATATAGTTGAGGGTAGCTTTTTATTATGCTGAATATTTACAAGAAATAAAAGCTGTGATACAATTCAATTCTGACGTGGATGCAGCTATTAAGGAAAGCCAGACAAAATTCGAAGATATTTTCGTTGAAACAGCTTTAAAAATAGTGGACCAAGTAAATTGACTGTTATACGCTATAGGTAACGAAAAAAATAAGCGCGTTAGAGAAAAGTTTGCACGTGTGTTAAAGCAAAACACCGGTTTTACCAGATTAAGACAAATCTCTGATGGTACTGATGGTGCATATCCAGATCCGTTAAGTGCGTTCAAAGACTATTTTAAGTATGCCTGTATTACATCAATAGATGTCGAACGATCGTTCTGTAATGGTCCATTTTGTGAATTAGTAATTTGTACCACATTCGTTATTGATTAACTAAAGTGGTTTGAATTATACATTAACCTCCAGACTCGCTTAAAATAATTTTATTATAAATTACTGTATTCCCCTATATAGTGACGCTACTCTGCAAATGGCACGGTGCGGAGAACAATTTAAATAACCGCGCCGATCGGAGGTTTTTCACGAAGTGTGGGGGACCTGGCTTTTGGCGCGAAAAACGGGAGACGGTGGGTAGCCACGGTTCAGAGCGGACCGGTATGTAGTGTGTGATCTGGATTTGGATATGTTTCCGTGTCTTGTTAAGTTGAATACTGATGTTGTTTTACATTGGAGTTGTTACCTTGCCTTATCTTTCCATTATACGAGTATGCAGAGCCACATGAGCGATACGTAATATGGAGATATTGTTGCCACGGTGATGATCGAAATGGAGCCGCTGAATATAGTACCTTGTTGCTGTGCCCTGGTAGATCTACGTTACCTTGCCTTTGTTTTTGGGCTATAGTTGCGATGTGCAATTGGAGTTTTGGCAATTCAGTGATGAGGAAATAAAATATGGTAGGTGATTGAAACCTCTCGTAAGGCCTTCTGATTTTACTTAAATCTAAATACCTAGTACAATGAAGAGGTAAAGCCTATGTCAGCTTGGCGATGTCGCAAAGTGGCAATTAAAACTTATAATTAAAAGATTCGCAAATCTATTAGCGTTTTTGGCCTGTGTGATTAAAGTTATTTGACTTTCCGATGGTTTATGGACGTAGTTACATGTTTCTTCCTTTTTTTTAATCTGTAACTGGTGTATTGATCAATTAGAACTTTAGAGAAAAAACATTAAAAAAGGTGGCGCCTAACAAGACTGGCTAAGAAAGTGTACCATTTTTAGTTTTAGGTCGTAAATTGTGGACGGTTTATTTTGATTTTCAGTATTAGGTTGTTTTAAAGAAAAAGAATTTTCTAGCAGCTACGAACTTCCCCGCCCAAGAAAAAGAGTCTCCTCTTGTAGTTGAGTTTAATAAATGTAACTTAAAATTCAAAATTGGTTATTTTTTTTAATATCTTGATTTTAGTATTTATATATATATAGTTCTCAAAACATAAGCATATTTTTTCACCACAATGAACATAGAAACAAACCTAATGCTGCAAAGTTTTTACAGATCTCCAGTTTGTGATAACCAAGCTAGTTCATTAAGCTAGTTAAGAGGACAAGTTGTGCATACATTGTTATAAATTGTAACAGTTTATTGCTTTTATTACTAGTTAATTTATTTTATTGAGTTTATTATGATGCGTACGCCTATATCCCGCCGCAATTTCTGCCAGCTCTACATCAGTATAAATTCATCAAATATGAATACCGAGTTTTCTTGCCAGATAATTTTAAAATTTTAGTACAATTCTGAGTAGTACAGTTACAGTTTACAGTTTACTTATAAAAATACATATTAATACAAATATTTCGTTGTATGATAAGAATGAGTATCTACATAGTTATCAATAGAAATGTGAAACAAAATTGATATGTATAGATATAAAGGTAGTTAAAATAGATTTAAGTGCAAACATCTTGAAAAAGTAAATGATTCAAAAATTGTCTATATCTTTTCAACATTAATTGGGAAATTTTCTTCTCCACTGCTTCCGTTTAGACTAACCTCAAGTTTTCGTAAATAATAATAATTATTATTTATTGATTTATTTTTCCTTTTTTTAATTCGCTGATACATAATAGCATGATATTTCTACGTGATTTGTTCACTTTCATGCGAACTCAACAGTTCATATTCGTGTACACAAACTCTTGCCTTTGGACTCAAAATAAAACCTTGATTTATGAATTCGTCTTTTTCTTTAAACCTAATCACCGAACACTTAAATGTAGCAAATCTAAGGATGCAATTATTGATATTCCATGTAGATATAACTAGTTATTTATATAATATATACATAAATGGCATGTCAGTTTGAAACATATTCAGTTTCATAACGTACATTTATTTAAAAATGTCAACATACTATTTCTGCATAGGTAAGTATAAAAGTTACTATAGAAAGTTCCCTCTACATCAAAACTTTCCACATAACTTCAGATAATAATTCACTGCAAAATGTGCCTATAATCAATAACAGATTTCCTGGCTTTTTTTCTGAGCTTGGAAAAAATCAAAAACGTGGTTTACAGTTTCTGTACCAGGGAATTCGATTATGGAAAGAGAAAAAACAATTGACAAACAACTAATCCAAAAATGGTCGTAAGACTAAAATGTCAGACACATTTTTTGTAAATTATTGCTCAGAAGAATAACATATCTAAGAATAATTCTATATATAATTTCTCAATTCCTGTTTAGACAGATATTATATCACAATTGTTTCAAATCTTTGTGAATTGTAATTTGCAACTTACTGAATAAAGATTTTTTTTTTCGGTTTCTCGACGCTGCGCTGGACAGTTCTCGCATGGCTCCGATTCACATGCGAATCGCGCCAGCAAATTATCTACAGCCATTCACCACATACCGCAGAGTTAGTGACTGTAGATATCAGAATCGTGTACCTTAAGCAGATGGAGAGAACCTAGAATGACCGCCTTTTGCATTTGTACTGCCAGCGACTCCTGATTTTTAGCATACCGGTATGGTCGCAACGTACGCTTTATCCCTCCGCGTACAACGATTATTGGGACGATCATCTTGACTGAGTAGTAGTACAGCACCTGAAGTTCGTACCAACGATCGCGATATTTGATCCTGTTTTCTTCCTCCTTCAAAGCGATGTTTTTTCTAGGTAGGGACCGAAAACGTGATGACGTACATCACCTTGGTTGGTTGTTCTAGCAGGACTATATATGTCACGCTCGTTGGCGTGGAGTAACCTGACCATCGGGAAGTCGGAGTCAACATCTCTGCGGACGTAAGGCAGCAATGCACTGTTGTCTGGTCTACCCCGTACGAGTGCCTTAGGTAGTAATATAGCACCCGTAACGCTTCGTTATGTTGGTAGATGTAAACCGAAATCGCATATATGGGACATACATAAAGTAATTGCATGAGCGATTCCGGCACCCGACGGCAGGTCCTGCAATTGATATCAAGAACCTCTACACCCCATACCCGGCTACGGAAGATCAAGGTGTTGATAACACCATCCTGGCTGGTCATAATGAATCCCTTAGTCTGCGCCTTAAGCCCGGCTGACCTTAGAACGACGAATATCACCTGGTCGATAAACCCATTGTTTGTATGTTCTTATAGAGGGCACCATGTTAGATATTATCGACGTGCTGCCGAAAGAGATTTTCCTTTTCAGCATCTCTGATTTTACGTGGAAGGTGCATACGAGCAACGGACGATCTAGGATGAATACTTCTGTGAATATTCATTATCTTGCGGGTATCTCTCTCTATTTGGCGCAGCTCATGTACCGTCTACTTCACTTAAACCAAGGAAGTAGACCAGAACTGGAACAGCAGACATGTTAGTCGTAGACACTTTGTTTTTCCCGAAAGGTCGGACGACCAAATCTTTCGGAGTAGGTGTCTGTACTTGCCGCGGAGAGAATCTTTTAGTTGTTTTACATCCTGAATGTGCCTTTATCTAGATATGTATAGGTCTTTCCGGCATTTAAATGTCGTAGGATGCTTCCGTTTCCGAGCTGTGCATCTTCAGTGAATTCCCTACATCGTCCTTTTTTTGAGGTGCACGACTACACATTTGTCCAGCCCGAACTCTATACCACTTGGCTCTCGTGTAGTCTGCGACCACCCTAAAAGCATTTGGTAGTTCGTGCTCTCCGGAGACATTAAGTTTAAGGTCATCCAGTGACATCCATATAGTCATAAATTTAACGCTAGTCCTATCCCCAAAACAAGAATTTTTAACGTACCTATTACCTTAGTTTTTTATCTTCGATAGTATAGATATAGAGGAAGTATTGACGTCGTCGTAAAGAAATTCAAGTCCTAGATTACGAAGAAAGTGTAAGTTTTGAGACAATAATAGCAATAATAAATGTATCCGAATCGACATTCCGTCGTGTCTATGGTCTATGGTGTGATACCATTTCCTCACTGGCTACGGTAATACTTTATAATCTAGGAGCTAGTGGCCTCGACAACATACGAATTTCGACAAGGCAAGAAATATGCGAAAATGTTAGTTTAGAGCGCCTCAAAGAAGGAATGGCCAGTAAGGCTAAAGGACGTCGGTGGGGTAAGCACCCTTGAATTTTTTAAAATAGGAAAAAAAATGCAAAATTTTATTCATTTCGACAAAGCTGAAATTTGCAGTAATGATAGCTAGTACCATCCTATTATTGAAACAGAAGTTGCCATACCGTTTGGTTGATGGAAACTACCTTCCATACCAGGTCAAGGTTTGCCGTTTTGAGATGAAATTTACTTATTCCGACTAGGCTGAAATTTGAACAGTACCTTCGAAAAATAAGTAAAAGACGATATGCAAAGAGCCATACCGACTGGGTGGTGAAAAGTGGGTGTCATACCATAAAATTGATTTTGTTCCGCTCGTATCCCTCGTACCCTGCATACTTAGTCTTCGAAGGTACTGTTCAAATTTCAGCCTTGTCGGAATAAGTAAATTTCACCTCAAAACGGCAATCTTTGACCTGGTATGGCAAGCAGTTTCCATCATCCAAACCGTATGGCAATTTTTGTTTTATTAATAGGATGGTACTAGCTATCATTACTGCAAATTTCAGCACTGTCAAAATGAATAAAATTTGCTTGTTTTCCCTATTTTTAAAAATTCAAGGGTGCTCATCCTACCGACGTCCTTTAGCCATACCAGCCATTCCTTCTTTGAGGCGATCTAAACTAACATTTTTGCATATTTCCAGCCTTGTTGAAATTCGTATGTTGTCGAAGCCACTAGCTCTTAGACTATTATATGTACTTAATATTTGGGAGGTCCGGCCGTACTGAATATTTGTGAAATCGGTGTACCAGGGAGGGACTGACCTCTAGTAAAGGCCCAATAAAAATTGTACGTCAAATTCTCGAGAAAAATGGTACCAAAATTATTTTTGCTCCTAATCGAAAAATTCTGTAAATATTAGTATAAACGAAATTAGTCTTTACAATGATTTTGTTACCTCATATCAAATTGAATATGATAAGAACGTACTTTCGAGATTCACTTAATCGAGACAGATTTTTTATAATTTATACAATGATTAATGTGCGTTAGTTTTAATTTTTCAGTAAAAGCTATTTACTTAAAAACGCACTTACTTTTCCTCAATATCTCTAGCTTTATCTCGAACCTCGTGTGCTCCGTGTTCTTCGTCAAAATAAAATTTCTTCGTTTTATCTACATCCTGTACACATGTTTGTAATTCTTTTTGTACCATTGCTAGTTGATCGACACACTGGAATAAAACAAGTAACATGAATAATTTAATAATTGTTTCCGTCATGCTGTACTGACAAAAAAAAGACGATAACAAAAAAAGGCACTAATACAGCGAATCACAATATGAAAAGGAAGAAACAAGTTGAATATAAAATTGTGTACCCCAATATAAAGAGTGTATATAGATTTCAATTAAATAGTGTTGTAATCGAATGTTTCGAGTTTTTCTTTAATGCCAATGAGACATTTAATGACAAATAATAAGAAAAGACTCGGTAAAACATCAGACCTAATATTTCCGCGTTATTCAAATGGTCCCTTTGCCTTAAATAAGTGCGAGAATATCCCGTTAAGTAGTGAAAAATAAGAAAGCCGATTTGGAGCGAAGAAGCAGTGTTCAGTGTTCAACCAATCAGAGCGCGACACATCATATAGAGGTATGCGGGGGAGACGAGATGTGATGAGTCACACTAGACAGATGGTAAAACCGTAAAGAGGTATGCGGGGTACGAGGGGAACAACATGTGCTGTCTAGACAACATCCCGACATAGCAGATGATATGCACCAGGGTATGCGGGTGATTGTCCTGGTATGGGAACAACATGTGGTATGCAGATGTTAGACATCTGGTGGGCCAGACATGTCGAAGCTGGGAACAGAAGAGTGCACATATGAACCTCGAAACACCTGAGTAACATATGATGTGTAGATAACTGGTGGGATAAATATGAGTTTGGAGTGGCGAGGCCTATGATATAAAGCGGGGAATCAGAACCGACCTTATTAATATGTTTAAACAGAGATATAGTAACACAGTAAGAAGATATGTTAGATGTAAAGCAGTGTTGTGTTTGCCGTTGAATTATTAGTGTACGGTATCTTTCTTTCCGGTATTCTTGGTTCAGTAAACCTAATCTGATATTAAGTTTATGTACGCATATGTGAAAACAAACTAGACCAATTAAAGTATTTCGGTTTTATGTACACGATCGACCGTTCCATATACTAAACTCACCTATTCGTGAAACGTCCTGAAAGTGAAATATGGGGTGTGTGAAAAAAACAATCTCAGGGAGAAAACTGGGATAACGATTATTCTCCAAGCTACAATCCTGATGAATTTATGAAAGATAGGGATATAAACAGATATCCACATATTGGGAAGAGCAAGACAGAAAAACGAACATTTAGACAGGAAGAGCGAATTCGTCACAGTTATCTTCAAGAAAGAAATAAAATTAATATACCATACAAAGAATTAAAATTCTGGGATGAGAAGGTATTTAAAAATAGTAAAAGGTTTTCAAGTATATCAAATAGTAAATAAATTGTAATTAATATTTAATAAAATCAAATTTAAGAAAAACTTGTATATATCACTTATCCCTCCTTTATCCAGGATGTAAATTCATGTCAATCTTAAAGAACATTAGTTTGTTTATAGATATCACAATGATACCTTCGCAATTTATAGTGTTACAAACCGTTTTTCAAAGTTTCCTTTGTATACAATATCCTTAAAATACTGAAGAAGTGTTTGCTTTGATAGTAATAGAACACGAAATGAAAGCTGGCCTTCCAAATGCCGTTAAAATGTCCCCCAAGAAGATTATTCTTGGTGAGAAATAAAAATTTGTAAGCTTTTGAATTACGAGGCTGTGTGAATAGATCCATCCGTTTATTTAACGATTTAAAGTATTAACAGTCTTGGAAATATGAAAACTTGACGATTTCTATAGAGAACCACATACAGGGCGTTATCTCTTTTTGTTGCCATGCATAGACATAATTTATTTTCAAGTCTATTAATTTTATAATATACCGTGTGTAACAAAAGTATCTGTTTATGCTGCGACAGGATGTCGCCCAGTCTTCCATATTATCACATTAATTACACGCTGTCTGACGCACCGGATGGGCTCTGCAGGTGTCATCGTGGGAAAAGATATTTACATTTGTTCCCATACCCGGACATTACCCCGCATACCCTGGTGCATACCACCTGCTATGTCCAAATGTTGTCTAGACAGCACATGTTGTTCCCCTTCGTACCCCTCGTATCCCGCATACCTCTATATGATGTGTCACACTCTGATTGGCTGAACACTGAACACTGCTCCTTCGCTCCAAATCAGCTTTCTTATTCTTTCACTACTCCGTTATACACGGGATATAAAGAAATATTTTATTGCTGAATGAATATGTGCTTGAACTGCTGATGACGACATGAAGATCTAAAATAACAGTTAAAAATCTTATGTCTTAAAACAGTGGTGTTTTAAGGAATCATATCTACATTATTACTAGAGTTGGCACAATGCGATTCAACATAGTAGCTCACGACTGAACGAACAATCGAGCATGTCAAGGTCTTGATATTCTCAATTGGTTATTTTCTGTTCTGTGAGTGATAGTTTATTTTTAGCCATCGCACGTCGTCGTGGGGAACGCACGTACCGCTCTAGCTAGCAATCGTACGTTCTCAGTGATCTTTGCCAGTGGTGCATCACTTTCGTAAATTCATAAGAGGACATTCCGATTTAACATACGATGAAACGTTAACACGATACCTTGTTTACAAGTCATGTTTGATTAATTGGAATTCAAATAAATGTAAGAGATATATTGAAAGTTAAAATCATAAGAAAAATGGCCAACTTTTCCTTACCGGGTGTGTATGACCTTTTTTTATGTTGACTGTGTGTTATTCCGGATAATTTACTTGACAAATGTTTTCGTTTGTTTTGAAAAAAGTACGTTTCTATATGGACATTACCAACGAGAGGATAACTACGACGTCGCATACTTCGTGTTAAAGAAATAGTTGAAAATACTATAATGTCTGAATTATTGAACAAAAAATTGTGGATAACTGTTGATAAAACCAGGGACGCAAGAAATAACAAGGTGGGAAATGTATTAGTAAGCATTTAAAACCAAATCAGCCATCGACGTCGCATTTAATCGCAAGTAAAAGATTAGAAAATACCATTTCTAAGGCAGTACAGGGTGGACAAACGTTTGTATAGGGTAACTCGGTAACTGTAAGACATACAAAAAAATGGAAGACACATTCTCGATCTCTTTTTTTGAGACAAATTCACTAGCGAAAACAAAAATGTGCCATCGTCTTTTGTTTTCGAGTTATACACAAAAGTTCGATTTTTCGACTTTTAGACACGTCAATATCTTGGTTGTTTGTAAAGTTATGAAAAAAACAACTTTTACATTCTTCAGTCACTTTTTTTTCTGTATAATACAGTGGCGTCGAGAACATTTTTAAAAAAGGTGCAATTTCGAGTTATGGCATAAAGTTGTATTTTTTTTAAATGGTAATCCTAGTTGGCTATGGTTTAGTTAAAAAGGATTTTTTTCTTTTTCAAACTATATATCATATGTGGGGTCGCTTTTGATGTGTATGTATTTAATAGCGAAAATAATCTTTTAGTAGATTACTTTTTGCGTTTTTTTTATATTTATTCCAAGTAGGCGGTCTCATGACAGTGTTTATCAGTTTGTCAGCAAATTGCATATTAATAATTTTGTTTCCGGCATAATTACACCCCATTTAATAGTAAAAGTGAAGATGTCTTACGAAAATTACGAGAAATATGATATGCTAGAATGCTTTATTCAAAGTAATAACAATTATTGTGATATTACATCCGAAATATATTTCAATCGCTATCCAGAAAGAAGAACCTAATAAAGCTATTTTTAAGAGTTTAAAAGAAAATCTCATTAATTCGGGCCCAAAAGAGGACAAAAGTTAAAAATCGCAAACAAAAAAAAAGGGCCCCCCCGTGGGAAAAGGTTGAAAGGAGGAAAAAAAAAATTTTTTTTAAAAACCGGCAACAAAATATTGTTATCATATTTAAGTTTTCGGCATTGAAGTATTACTAGAAATTTGCCCACCCTGTACAACTGCTGGTGATAAAAAGTCTCATATATAAGTATAATATTTTGATGTTTATGGCCGATGGAGCTACGTATATGCTTAAAGCAGGTTTATCACTAAAAAAGTGTTGCCCTAATTTATTTCATATAATCTGTTTACTTCATGCTTCTCACCTTGTGACAGAAAAAAATTGCAGTTTCTATACGGATGGCGACAAATTAATAGCAAATGCAAAGATTGCAAATCCTCAAAACCTGTTAAAGCATTTGAGAAAGCCTGCCCAAGAATCAGTGAATCTCTACAACCGGTATTAACAGTATTGGGTGCCTGGTTGCAGGCAACTTTTTATTGTAATAAACATTTCCTCGAAGTTAAATCTGTTTCCAAATTCGAGTCAAAATCTATCCGGGAAAATTAACAATAATTTAAAAATCCACAAGTTGAAACAGATTTGCGCACTATACGAAAACTATAGTATATTAGCAGATGATATCTAACAATTACAAGATAATGATTTATCCTTAACTGACTCGTTTGTTATAGTGGATAACGTAAAGAAAGGGATTTACAAAATTTAACGGTTGGCCCTGGTATTCTAGCTGCCGCGAAATTTAATGAGGTTTTAAAGAAAAGTTCTGATTTTGTGTTACTATGCCATCTTAAGCAATACCTAAATGACGTAAATTATGAAAATGACCTCCAGCTGTATTTTACGTATGCAAATATAACATCTCTGGATGTATAACGTTTATTTTCAAAATATACTACATTCACAGCGCAGTTAAAGCGTTTAATGAGAAACCATTGATTTGGACGAAATAAATAATAAGTGCAGTTAATTATTTCTAACCCTTCTACTTATTTTAGATCTTCAAGGCAACGACACTGGAATTAATCCCATTACGCCAACCCTACTTATTACTTACGCTAGAACTTTCAAATTTAAAAGATACTGGAAGAAATATTACTTAAAGGCGTAAGCATACAAAAATTAAATTATATTTAGAGTAAATGGTTACCTGGATAGTAAAAAAAACTGGAAAATGTCCTCAAGTTTGGTTTTTAATACTGTATATACAGTCAGAGCCATTATCATTTTCAAACTGCTCTGCGGTAAAAAAGTAAAATGGCAAAAGGCATCTACGATGTTGTATTTATACAGTGTGTCCATAAAGTATGGAATAAATCTATTATTTCTTAAACCAAAAATATTTAGAAAGAATCCTCGGACACGTCAGTTTCAGTTCAATTGCGCACCTTATTCTTTTTTTTTTTTTTTTTTTGGTTACGATATCATCACTGTTTCCGTTATGATGTCGTTGATATTTTTTAAATCTAACACCCTGTATATTTCTCCATTTTTTGATTCCAAAAATATATCACACTTAGGGTCTAAAATTGAGAAGCAATTGAGGGCAATTTTTAATATAAGAATTTACTAATCATGTTTTGTTTAATTTTGTATTCTCGTCAACACCTGGGCGACCTGTTTTGGGTAAATCTTCCACCGTACCAGTCTCTCTATTTTTTTTTCAATTTTACTCACTGTAGATGGAGTTATGAGTCGTTCTGGATATTTAGTATTAAATAAATTACATACTTCTTGTTGAGTTCGCATCCTATCACCATACCCAAGCATTTCGATTCTCTGCTTTACAGATACATTCATGTTATAAATCGACAACAATTATTAAGAAACCACCACTGGGGTAAAGTATTATTAACACTGGCGGTTCTTCTATAGGGTCATTTGGTCAATGACCTCCCATATACAAATAAAAAAATAGAAATATTCATTTTCTGAAGTTTAAAAATATATAATATATATATTTTTAATATTCTTAAAAAATATGTTAAAGTTTCTAGTTCATTCTATGCACAATACTATTCAAATATCTAGATCGCAGGATTTCGTATCCCCTCCGAGCACCGAGCCTCTGCCCTACATTCATATTCATTACATTATTCATTTACAGAATTTCAAAATCTTGGGTCAATCCACAACTTGTCCTCAAAGCTAGCTACGGACCGAATTTACAACGAATTAAAGTGAAATAGACTTATGCGCGAATCGTCAGAAAGCAAAAGAGACAGAAAACACTGGCGGGGACAATGTCCCTGACACATTTTACGGAAACGGTAACGCACGAAGTTTAGAGTAGAGCAGTCTTAATACTGACTAGGTACGCGTTGGTCGGTAAATTCTGTCGCTTTGTTCTTAATGTTTTTATTTGTGAACATTTTATTAGTGAATCTCTACTTGTCGTGAAATTAAGTAAAACAGTGTTTTTGGTGTTTACTATTAAATATGAGTGTTGTACAAAATATATTAAAACTGAAAGATGGACATAAGTTGGGTTATGGGTTAATAAATCTGACTTCATTGCAGTTCAAGTGGATGAAACCACAGATAGTTCCAATAAAGTACTAGTAGTTTTTGTGTTTAGATACGTTTTAGACGGTGTTGTATGTGAGAGATTTTGGAAATTTATTCAGTCTCAAGGAACGACATCGCAGCATTTGACAGAAATTTTAAAAGAGTTAGAATGTCTGAAAATTAATGAAAGTCCTGAAAAATTAATAGCACAAAGTTACGATGGAGCATTAGTAATGAGTGGTGCTTTTGGAGGTGTACAAGCCAAAATTAAGAAAAGTTATACTTCAGCAAATTTTATTCATTGTTACGCTCATCAATTAAATTTAATTTTATAAAAAGCATCAAGTCAGGATAAAAGCATAAAATTTTTTTTTGCTAATTTACATAGCTTTTCTTCATTCTTTGGAAAATCGTCAAAAAGAACAGCCGTGTTAGATAATGTTGTTAAGGTGAGATTACCTAAAGCGGCTCCAACACGATGAAATTTTAATACAAAGTGCATAGAGACTGTTTATACCTATCGAACAGAATTATTAGATTGTTTAGAAAAAAATCATTGATAATGAATCAGAAAACAACACTCTAAATCAAGCTATTTGTTTAAAAAACTACTTACAAAATGAACATTTTCTTTACTGGTTAAATTTTTTTTCATTTAGTTATGTCTCATTGTGATATATTGTTCAATCAATTACAAAAATGTAATATCGATGTCATAACAGTAAATAAGTGTATTAGCGTTTTTAATAATAAAATTGAAGACATCAGAAATAAAATTTTGAATAACTATTTGGAGGAGACATCCATGCAGTCTGTCCAGAGATGTAAAACGGAAGAATCAAAAAGGAGAATTTCATTAGAAATTTGTGATATAATTACATGTGAGATCAAAAACAGGTTTGGCTTCAGTAATCATTTAGCAGTGTCTCAGTTATTTCACGCAGATGGATTTAAAGATTATAAAAAAAGCTTTCCTCAAGATATGTCTAAATTAGTTAAAACGGAGTATCCAGTCATAAATCATTTGAAACTTAAAACTAAATTAGAAGTATTATATAGCCGAGAAGATTTTTCCAATAGTGAAGGTGCAGTTGATTTGTTACGGCTTTTTATTAACAATAATTTGTGCAATACTTTTCTGAAAGTGTCAAACTGTTAAAAATCTTGTGTACTCTCCCTATGACTACCGTCGAAAGTGAACGTTGTTTTTCCACCTTAAAAAGAATAACGACTTTTTTTAAGAAATACCATAGGTCAGGAAAGGTTATCTTCTTTAGCTATGCTTACCATAGAAAGGGCATTAATAAAGAAGATAAAAGACTTTAATGAAAAAGTAATTGACCACTTTGCATCTCAAAAAGATAGGAGGATCGACTTGGAATGTAAATCACTTTAAAAGGTAGGTAATACAGTAAACTTTTCTAATTGACCTCCCTATCTCTTGACCCACGAATCGCCACTGATTATTAAGTGATTCACTGTCAAAGACGATAATGATAAAACAAAAAAAAACAAAAAGTAGCATTTTAATAAAAAAGGTGTTTACGTATCTTCCAACATCAATTTCAGACCCTAAGTGTAATGTATATTTGGAATCAGCTGTTGAAGCAGAATCCAAAAATGGAGATATATACAGGGTGTGTCATTTAAAAATATCGATGACGTCATAACGGAAACAGTGATGGCGTCATAACCAAAAAACTAAGGTGCGCAATTGAAATTAAAAATCGGCGTGTCCGAGGAGTTTTTTGGTTTAGGAGAATATTTTTGGTTTAGGAAATAATGTATTTATACCACAGTTTACGGACACACTGTATAATAAATTGAGCTTTGGAGCTTTGTTTCAATGTATTTTGACATTTCAAAATGAATTCGTATTCTATTCAACAAAGAATATTTTGTGTCGAGAATTTTGTGAAAACTCAATCACTAAATCAATGTCTACGGTGTTTTCGATGTCAGTTTAATGTTCAAAATTGTCCGATTTACCATAAAATATGGGTTGAAAAGTGTCATTCAAGCGGATCAGTATGTGACGGAAAACAAAAGGTGTGCACAGGTGAGACTGGCCATTTTTCGAAGTCTGCAACGCTCTGTACGACCAAGGACCAAGATCACTAAAGGGTTTTACGAACCTCGCTATTCGACAACACGCATCAATACTGAATTTATCAAGTGTCCGGCGATTTCTGCACAAAATGAAATTCTAACTCTACAAAAATGGCTCATGTCCAAGAGTTATCCGAAAATGCGAAAATGATTAACGTGGAACGTCACCTTATGAGTGCCGAAGCGGATTTTTTACTTAAATGGTCACGTTAATAGGCAAAACTTTCGTTATTGGGCTATGGAAAATCCATGTAAAATTCACCAAAGATCACTCCATATACCTAAAGACACGGTATGATGCTGAATTTCATGAATTATTAGACCTTACTTCTTCGAAGAAAATGGCCATTCTGTTACTGTAACTTCTCAAAGATACGTGAATATATTACGAAATTGTTTAAGCCTGAAGTTGAACAATTGCCTGAAGAATATTGATTCCAACAAGACGGCGCTACAAGCCATATGGCAAGAATTTCCATGGAAATCCTGCAGGAACGTTTCCCACAACGATTAATTTCACGGAGTGGAGATTTGCCGTGGCCAGCGAAATTGCCCGATCTAACTGTACCCGATTTTTTGCTTCAGGATTACCTCAAGCACAGAGTATATAAAAACAGGCCAAGAACTCTTGATGACCTTAAAAGAAATATATAGGATGAAGTTAGCATAATTCATGTTGCATTACGTAATGGATAATTTTCTACAGCGCTTAGAAGAGTGCCTTGTCGAAAGAGGAGCATGCGCACCACTTTTCATTAATATAACTCCCATCCTTTTTGAATGTCATTATGTTATATAGTTTTTATGTTATTGTGAATTAAGTAATTTTTATTAAAGTCTCAAAATATGATAATAGATGTTTGGCTTTCACTTTATTAAGGTTATATATTCCATAAACGCATGCTCAGACCATAAAAAAATAAACTGTAAACATTTTAATAACTTTCATGGTAAATTATTATATACATATACAGAAAAATGCCGGAAACTGTATAAATATGTCTTTTATTACATGTCCATTATGTATGTATATGTAACACAATTTAACAATTGTTTTGATTAAAACTTGAAAATTGATTTCAATTTATTAAGGGACCCTTAATGTTTAAAAAGCTTCTAATATCGTCACATAATAGCTGATAACTTACAATGTTACCATATTATTTTTATTCAACTCACTCTCTTCGCCGCTTGAATTTTATGCACTCGTAATATTTTGGCGTCGTCTGCAATTTGTTGTTGGAATACTTCCACTGCAGCCAGTCGTGCTCTCGCCAGTTTCTCGTTCTCCTCCAGCACTGTCCTCCATACGTTCCACATATTCCTTGAAAATAAAATGATGCAGTTTAATTCATGATATAAAACATCGGCTATATGTCTGTTTGTAGTTCTACTACATAAATTAATTCCGTAGTCTTGAGTTATTTCATGTAAAAACTTCATAAGAACATGTTACCAAAAACACACCATTGCATTGCCAAGATACAGAGCGTTAAAATTATTTCCAAGAAACAATATGACCGTGTGGAAAGTCTGAAATTGTAACATGCGAAGAATGGCCATTTACAATATCTCGTAAGGAAAAAGTTACTTTCCGCACTAGTGTGGAAATTTTTTGCTCAGAATTGAATTTCCTATCCGTGGTTGTCGTATGGCAGTTTTCTTTTGGGACACCCTATATCAACGACACGTAGCCACCAATCAACTAAAAATGGTTGCCACTGTGTATAACTTGGCCAATCTAGAATTTGGGGTTGTCTAATGTATGTGGTATGTTTAGGTTTTTGTTAATAATATAAAAGTAGATATTATATTAGTTAATTATAATGTAATATTGTTGTTGATTTAATGCGTCTATTGCTTGTAAACATACGGTTATGGTTACTTCATTTATTCTAGTGGTGTTCGGTATTATCCAAATAATTCATTTTTGTTAAAACGTTTGTTTATGGCACTAATACTATGCGAGATATTTTTTTGGGGTAAACCACACTTAAAACAGACACCCTGTATATATCTCGCTCTTGGTAGACAATCTAATTTGTGTAGTTAGCTTTGTAGACATTCTTTCGGATACCATAACAAAAGACTTCTCAAAACTTATCCACAAAGGGATATATTGCTATCAAATATAGCTACAAGGTTTTGTTTTTGTTTTGATTGCTTTTTTATTTAGGAACGGTCTTTTGATGTAAGGGTAAAGTGACCGATAATGTATCCAATATTTGCACCTCTTTCTTCTAACGATAAATCTTCGTTTATCCGGACTATGGTATACAAATATTTATCTAGAAGATATTTCACAATCATATAATTTTCCTTCTTTTGGTTGAAATTTTGCGTTTTTAAAGTTTTCGCAACTAAATATTAAAACTATTATTTAAACAGCCTGTAAATCAGATTCAGCGAATTTTTCCATTCTCTAAAATCGTTTCAAATCTTAGATTTTATGCATCGAAAACTCTTTAAATCCGCTGTAGGATAATCGCATCAATAAACGAGAGTAAACATGTTATTTCCATTATTCCGAAATGGCTTACCGAGGAAATTAATTTGAACCTGTGCCGTGGTTTGACAGCAATGCAAATATATTATATAAGCACAAAACGCGAAGAATACATTGATAGACACGCAAGACACCATTTACCCGTTCCTATTGGAGTAAACTCGTTCGTGTTTCTTCTTATAAGTCGAAATTCGTATTTATACATAAATAATACATCATCGACTGTATTAATAATTAAACTTATGGATCGGATACCTAAATGTCTTAAATACGTTATGTTCCTTGATACTTTATTTCATATTTAGGATTAAAATTTCATTGTTCGGTTGACCAGGAAGTCACCAAATACACTCAAAGTGAGTACTGGGATTTCAGTTCTAGGGTCTTTGAAATTCAGGAAGTTATGAGACACTCCGAATAAGTTGATATGATGTGTCGGTAACTCTGCCATAAGTTACAACTTTATGGTAATTCCTCAAAATAGTTATTCATAATATGGACATTCTTTGAGCAGTTCAGTAGTTATTTGAAATTATATAGTTGTTTTGACGCATGTACATATTTACAAGAAACCTTGTATTCTTTTAACTTCAAATGCTTTTAAATGTTTCGATGCTGTAGTGAATTGCGATGGAAAAGGGCTTTCAAACTACATATGTACCGGTTTTAGATTTTTTCTACAGGATGTCTATAATTTTATATTAAACTTAAAGATTTAAAAACCTCAATAACTTTGTTATTTCAAATGGAACACCCTGTATATTATTTCATAATCGATTAGAGAATTACAAGAGCATTCTGACGACCTGTCATACTTGATATTTATTTTCAATGGTTTTGAGGATATGATCATTTATGTCCAAAAAAAAAAAAATTAAAAAAAAAAAAAAAAAAAAAAAAAACAAAAATTTAAAAAAAAAAAAAAAAAAAAAAAAAAAAAAATTCCAAAAAAAAAAAATTTTTTCCAACATTGGGAAAAATAATAAAAGTTTTTATTAAAAAAGTGTGTTATAAAAATATCATATATGATATGATATGATATGATATGATATGATATATGATATGATATGTGATATGATATGATATGATATGATATGATATGATATGATATATGATATGATATGATGTGATATGATATGATATACGATATGATATGATATGATATATGATATGATATGATATGATGATATGATATGATATGATATGATATGATATAATATAATATAATATAATATAATATAATATAATATAATATAATATAATATAATATAATATAATATAATATAATATAATATAATAAACACCACAAAAATTAGACAACCCACGAAATCCAAAACCAAAATTATTTAGAAGGAGGTCACCTACAATTAGAAAAATGATTGGACATTTCCATTTCCACCGACATTGCCAGTATCGGTGACGGGATTCAAACCCGCAGCTATGATAGACAAATTTCTAGTCGCCCTTGCCATACGCGCGACTACACCACCAAGCCCGCTAATTAGTTAGCTTTTAGTATAAATTATAAATAACACTGTTCATGAAATTAATAAAATTATCTAATTCAAATGTCAGTTTTGACAAAAATTAGTACAATTAGCAATTTTTTAAAAATAACCGTATATAGGCCACTGGTTTAGAACTTTTTTTGTAAACATTGCACAGTATTGTCCATAACTAGTTATAGTCAAATATGTTACACATGAGAAAATGGAAATAAAATCGTTTATAATATGTTTATTATTTTGCGTACTGATAAGACAATCTACACAGATAAAAAGAAATATTAAAAAAATAACCCTTTTAGATTTTATCTTAGTGGAATGTGTGATATTCGATATTACGTCAAAAATTTTTTCCAGGAAATTTTTTCTCAATTTCTAAAACTACAGTAAATTTATATGAATTTGTATAGAAATATTAAATACTAATAATGAGAATTGGGATTTTTATTTATTATTTGTCCAATAAGAACTTGCTCAATAAATAATGTGAGTTACCCAGAAAGAATTACTTTGACGTTCCCGATTGCGATGTATGATATGAAGATGATTCCAACTTGGCATATTTCAAAAAATTTATGTTTTTTACAATTTTGAAACTAAACTAAAGATTTTAAAAATCGTGGATAAGTACAAAAATATGGAATATAGTTTAAAAATATGGCACAAAATTTAAATATTTTTTAGTTTAACTTAAAAAAGTAAATTAAAATTTAAAGAAAAGCTTTCAATAAAAAAGTAATAATATTGCATGCGTCGTCGTCAAGATTTAACCTAATTTTATCAATACAAAATTTTAATGGTTATTATCATGTCCTGAAGTGGGTTGGAATCTTTGATGTGAATATAACACTAACACTGACGTAGTTTTTACTGAAAAGCTAATAAGGACAATAAGGTTGTTATTTTAGATAAAGAGGACTATTATGAAAGTGTAGACAATCTAGTTAGTAATGGTCCTTATAAAAAAATTTTTAGAAATCCATTACCAAAAATGATTACTGAAGTAAATGTACTTATATCCTGCAACAACTTTAAATATGAGGTTGCATGTACCTATCTGACCCAAGTGTACCTAGATTGTACTGCTTAACAAAGATACATAAACCAAGAAAGTGGGTGCGTCCTATTGTTTCGACAATCAGATCTCTGACTTACCACCTATCAAAATGATTAACAGAGTTCGAAAATTTACCTATTGCACCATCTAGTTTCTCTGTGATTTCAATAATAAAGTGAAAAATATTCAGTTGCAAGAAGGTGAAATATTGATCTCCTTTGACGTTTTATCATTGTTTCCAAGTTTTCCGATACCACTGACCTTGGACTACCTTAAGGATCTACTCGAATTAAACAATCTCAGTCAAGAAGTAGTAAAAGAATATCTTCAACTCACTAAACTTTGCATGAAACAAAATTGCTTTCGATTCAACGATAATTTCTTCGAACAACATGAAGGAACAGCAATGGGCAACTCTTTGTCACCATTCAGTGCCAGTCTTTTTATGAACAGATTCGAGACAGAAGCAAAAGAAGAATTCGAGTGTTTCCTCAGGGTTTGGCTTAGGTATGTGGTTAATATTTTTACAGTTTTTGATACAAAAGTCGCTGTTGTTTTGTTTCTAAATTAAACAGCCGTTTTCGTCAGTTAAAATCACATAGTAAGTAAGTAAACATTTATTTCCCATCATTATTACCATAAATACAATAGATAGTGGTGAAAATAAACACAATTTATAATGTAACAATAAAAAACCGACTCAAAGATGTAGGAAGAACATATGAAATTGAACCATTTTTAGATGTATTAATAATTAGAAATAGTGAAAATAAGAAATAGAATTTGATATATACACAGAAAAGATACCAGTACTCTAAGATATATCGTTAAGATTTCTCACCATTTTGCTCAGCACAAAATGGCAAGTTTTAATTTTCTCGTCTATTAAGCTTTCCCTTCAATAAAGAGTGATTTGAAAAAAGAAAACACATTGATTAAGGATATAGATGCGAGTAATGAATATTCTGTAAGTTTAATTGATAAAATAATTAGGATACAAAAATTTAAAGAGACACTTCGAAATTCCACGACCTTTCAAAATGAAAGAGAAAATCCGAAATTCGTATCGATTCCATTCAATCCTCGACTCTCTCGTGGTATTGGTATAATACTGGTTCATTCATCGTGAAATAAACTACAACAATTTTTAGGCAATCCAAAAGACAAAATTGAAACAAACGAAAAGTTGGGGATTTACGAAATTAGCTGTAAGGACTGTAATTAAAAAGTATGTTGGACAAACTAGACGATCAATTCAAACTAGATTCAAAGAGGTATAGAACAGATAAGTCTATTGTTGCCCAATATGCATTTGAGAACAATCATAAATTAGATATTTAGTTTTAATTATCTCTAAATGATGCCAACTTGGTTGACGAAACGCGCGTCAAGTGTAGTATGGTGTTTTTGTGTTTCGTGGAAAACTACGTCAGTGTGATTATTATCATACTTATGATTGCCATATAATTTAATACAGTTCTTGACCAGAATAAGTATTGGATCTTTATATACCTAATTATAATTATATGTACAGGGTGATCAGTTGAAATTTCTACTTTTTAAACCCATTTTTTGTGCTAAAAAAAATATAGCTAGAACAAAAATTAAAAAATGGATCTTAAGAATATAAAGGGGGCGCCACATAATCAGGTTTTTTTAAACGGGACACCCTGTATATTTTCGAATATTTGGATAGTTCCTTTCCTCCCCATTATAAATATATATGATTGTTATATATTCTATCTTCAAATAACTGAGTTATTCAAATAAGTAAGTAATATTCTTAAAAGTTTGGGATACCCACAACTAAATTATTTTCAACATAGATAGCCATGCATAAAACAATAATGATAAATACCGATTGATGATCTGTCAAATTAATTTTGTTTAGTCGGTTTCGATTATTTTTCTGTTCTGAGTACTTCTTAAAGAGTTTTTTTGTATAAAAAAACATAATAATGCCCGTGTATTCTGTAGAAGAACGTAATAATATATTAAATGTATATTTTCTTTCCAATGGAAGTATGACTAAAGCCAAACGTTTATATCAAAGAAGATATCCGCAGAGAAGATGCCCACATAAAACTTATTTTAAACACCTTATAAAAAAATTTAGAAGAACAAGTTCGTTGCATAACCAAAAGAAATTATACTGCATATGAAGAAGAGGAACTAAATGTTATATTATATTTTACTGAACACCCTTCAAAATCTATTAGGGATGCAGTCCGAGATCTTTAGATGTCCTACGGATATATTCAAAATGTGCTCAAGATAAATAAATGTAAACCATATAAATTTAGTGTGATTCAAAAATTGAATGATAACGATTACGAAAAGCGTATGAATTTTTATAATGAAATATTAGTACGAATAGAACAAGATGGTTTCATTGCAAACATATTTTTCACAGACGAGGCAAATTTTACTTTATCTGGATTATTTAATAGACGAAATTAACATAATTGGTCTACTGGAAATCCCCAACTAGTAAAGGAGATTCAGCGACAAGGTCGCCAGTCTATAAGGGTTTGGTGTGGATTATTGAACAGTACAATTTTTTGGGTCATTTTTTTACGAAAGTGGTTTAAATGGAAGAAAATATAAACAATTACTAGAAAATGAAATAGAAGACTTTATAGATGATCTTCCTTTACAAATTTCTACGCAGATAATCTGGCAGCAAGACGGAGCACCATGTCACTCAACCAGGGAGGTAATTGAGTTTTTAAATCAGAAATATCAAACGTGGATAGGCAGAAGTGGCACTATACTATGGCCTCCACAAAGCCCAGATTTAACACCTCTCGACTTTTTTTATGGAGTACACTTAAAAATAGGATATATAAAGAAAAATCTAATAATTTAGAAGAATTGAAATAAAAAATTGTCAGGGAAGTAAGGGTTTTAAATAATAATCCAGAAGTGTTTCAACGGATTAGAAAAAATTACATAGAAAAATTAAACCTTTGTTTGGTAAATATTGGTGGAATTTTCGAACATTGTTATAATTTTTGTTTAACTTGTATGTTGTTATATATATTTAAATTGTTAATATTATTAAAAAATCGTTCATAATGCCAACTTGTTCTTTGATGCATTTAGGTGCATTTAGTTGAATAACTCAGTTATTTGAAGATGGAATATATAACAATCGTATATATTTATAACGGAGAGGAAAGGAACTATCCAAATATCCGAAAATATACAGGGTGTGCCATTTAAAAAACTTGACTATGTGGCGCCCCCCTTTATATTCTTGAGATAGAGGCAAACTCATAGCATATAGGAAACTTGATAAAATATGCTACAGATCCATTTTTTAATTTTTGCTCTAGAGTCTATTTTTAAGCACAAAAAATGGGTTTAAAAAGTAGAATTTTCAACTACCGTGTACAAGGTGATACTAAAAATCATACCATAAATTTAATAGCATATTCTGGGCACAAATAATGACATTTTACCTCTGTTGAAGAGGCTTTAAAATTTTAAAATAAAAAAAATATTGCTTGAATTTTTGTTGATACTTAAATATGGTACAATAAAATTGTACTAATATAATTTGATATTTTAACAAACTCTCTCAAGTTAAAGATAGAATTTAGAATTTAGGGGAGGTGTATTTAATTGTATTTAATTCATATATTATTCTGAATGTTGAATGTGAATATTTTGTTCAGTTAAATTTCAGGTGTGTTTATCTCTTTAATTTTTAATTTTAAACTCCCTCAGATATAAATTCGTGTAAAATACCAATTATATCAACACCAATTTTATTAATAAATAAATTAATCGAATTATTATTTTTAATTTTTGCTGGTAGCGTATGTAATATATGTTTTAATAATTTGGTGTCTAAAATCTACACCTAAGAATTTTGAAAATACAAAACTGTTTCTATTGTAAACCATATGTGGGCTTAAAATCATAAGATCACAAAAAAAATTCGAAATATTCTGGAGAATTTTATAACACGTTGAATCATTCCAATGATTTTTAATATTAAAGGATAGATGTCTGTAGCTTAGAAGCGAAGCAAGTTGTTCATATATTCGTATAAAAATGTATTCTTTTTATTTTTGATTCTCTCAAATCGACCAGATTTCGAAGTGGGCCATTTCAGTTGTTAAGTATTTTGGACATAAAAAATATAATCAGTGCCCTAATTAAATTTCATAAACCTTTGCCACTTCGACACAAACGGTAAATGATAACTGATAGTGACTGATAATAGTGATAATTAAGTGTATTTAGTGATTTTTGTTGGATGTAAGAGTCGTGCCAAATTTCAATGAAATCGATTTGGAGAAAAAGAAAAAATGGGTGCATCTTTTTCAGTTATACCCAATTGATATGAAAATTTATTAACTATTTTTACAGCTTGTTTGATTGGCCTTAAACCAGATAAATATTCAAAGAGTATGAAAGAGGCAGTTAACATTTTCTTCATCAAAACAGTCTTTCTGAGGGCTTTTCTAATATCGTTTTAATTAACCAATTTTCGCTAAGTATACTTAATTTGTTATGGCCATTCAAAATAATACAGAGAGAAAGCTTTCTACAGCTACATCTACACATAATTAACTCACCATTTTTCGTCGCCTCCATCCAGCTTAATATCCGGAATATTTGGGATCTTTTTGTTTAAATAAGCAGAAGAAATTTTTAACAATGCCTAAAAAGAATCCCAAATCAATAAAACAAATCTAAAAAACAAACACACACTATAATTACTTCTGAGTAAGATTTTTCTATGGCAGATCTTTTGATGATAAACGTTCTTATGTCTTCGAGCAAGTCGCACTCATGTTGATTTTTTAAAACCAATTTGTTGATCTGTTCCGAGTGCAGATTTTTCAAAAATTTCACATAGTTGCCCTAGAAAAATGCGGTTTGTATTGGTATGCACAAAACTGTACTATGTCTGGTTGAAAATGAATGTGGCAAGTAAATGTGATGTGTGATTCTGTGATTTTTCGAACCTTTCTCGGAGGAGGCTGCATTTTTTTCGGAAAATATATACGGGGAATCATTCACAACACGCACACCACCGCTCCCGCTGCTTCCAACTCCACTGCTATTGATTATGTGACTCCCGATGACCGACTCAGAGGCGGCGGCGCGTCCCCGTTGTACTAGAAATCCAAACTGCCACCTACAATGGCAGTATTGATATTTGCTATTAGGATCACTCTACATATCTAAGATAACTTCGGCATGCCCTTTCGATTGTTTTGATTGTTATCGCTTACTTATATATCACAGATAATAATTCGTTTTGGAAAGGTGCGCTAACTTTCTAAGTCGCGATTATGTGTGTATGCGTGTATGTGTACGTTTAAAACTAGATACTACACGAGGGGGATATACTCATTCTGTTTGTTCCTTTTTCATAAATTTGAGATAACCGTATTAATAAAGTATTTGTTAGATAGTGTAATCTAATATGTATTTATTCTGAATTTTAACCGTCGACAGTTTAAACCAATCACAATTTTGGAAACATTAATATTTCTGAGAGGAACACCAAATGTTCCACATAGGAGGAATAATTTTGAGAACAAATTCTACTTATTCGACGAATTAAAAAATTCTAATGTCTGTTTCTAAATCACTGACTCCCAAAGTAGCACCCCAAAAACTCAGTTGCAAGCAAAGGTTAATTTAATATTTTGAAGTCTTGGAGAAATGAATACACTAACAAATTAAAAGTATCAAGAAACATCTATGCATGAAACAATTTGCGATGTTTTAAATTTTAAGAACTGCCAAATTTATCTCAATATTTCATGAATGTCAAAGTGTGTACAGGGTGTCCCATAATTCCCGCCCAGAGTTTTATTTTCCTAACGGAAAAGATATTTCAAAAATTCAGAAAATATTTGTTTAAACTCAACTTCTTCTACAAATATGACTACAAAAAATTGACTCTAGGCGCCCACGCTTTTTATTTTTTTTTCCGTGGACAACTAATTTTTTTGCATAGTAAATTAGTGTATATTTTTGACACATCTCTTTATGTTTAAGAGATAGGTAGGAATTATGGATGGGCCATTTTATTTGTTTATAACCAGAAAAGAAATGAAAATATACTATAAAAGTTCCTCACATTAATGAGATCTTCCATACTATGCAATAAAAATTGTCCATGAGAACAAATATAATAAATCGGTCGCGGCTAGGCGCTCTTCAACAGTACTTCCCATCATCATATTGAATTTGTTATGAAAGAAATAAATTACTTTGAAAACATCATTTCCATTTATTTTATTTACATAAAATAATTAAAATGAACAAAATGAACAAATTAAATAAGACAAATAAGATAAACTTGATAAATAAGATAAAAGAGACAAATGAGATAAATTAGGCAAATGTGACAGATGAGATAAATGAGATAAACGAGGCAAATGAAACAAATAAAACGATGAGATAAACGAGAAAAACGAGGCAAACGAAATGAAGGAAATAAAATGAAATAAAATGATTCATTTTTCGTTCATTTCAAATTTAATATAATGAGGAAGTACTGCCGAGGCCGACTTTATTTTTTTTAATTGAATAAAATTTATTTCCTCATTATGAACAATTTTTATTTGGAAAATTTTTTGATTTAACGCAAACGATTTTTTGCCCCCTTAAGATGTGCGCTCCCTGGTGTACCAATTGCAATGATATCAGTAGGGTTCATACTTGGATGTCACAGATATTATATGTAACATTTCAGATTTCCACGTTTAGATGTGTTTGGTAAAATAACCAGTGACACACAGACATACCGCCACACAGACATACAGACACACAGACACATACAGACACACAGGCGGCATGCCATCCAGTCTCAAATCGTTAGTTTTCATCATAATCTGGAATTTGGTTTTTCTCATAACGCCATAATACTTTCTTTATCAGTATAGATAGATGAGAAAGTAAAATTCGTCGCCTAGCGTCGAGGCGCCAAAAACATCAATTGGCGCCAAATTTGTAGATTAAGTCGAGTTTAAAAAAGCACTTTGGGGATTTTTGAAATATCTTCCTGCTCGGGAAATAAAAGGCCTGGACGGGAATAATAAGACACCGACACACAGTACAAATTTTCAATTTACAGCTTTAATTAAGACTGCGTTAGCATGCCCTCGTCGCCAGGATTGTCAACATAAAACTTTAAGTGGCCATTAAAATGTTTCTATTGATGAGAACGAAAAATTAAAACTGTTAAATACCATGTGGATTTAATATATAAAATTGCAGGCAATACTGATACGCACTTCTTTTTTTATTAATAAGATATACGAATATTTAATTTGGTGCCATTTTATGAAAGTAAAGAACCGTATTAATAAAAAAAATTACTCTTCAGTATATTGCCTGTAGTTTTATATATTAAATCTATATGGTATTTAGGATAAATCACTTGTTTCGTTTTTCGATATTACTAGCAGAAAAATGTTTAGAGCGATTTATAGATATAAGTTGTATACTTGGTGGAAGCAGCGTTAAACATTTCGACAATGTATTTTATTCGCTGTATAACTATATATATATCAAAATCATCTGATCTATCAAAAATAATGTTTTACACAGTCTCCAATGCGGGATCTCTACCGCCCAATACCCATAACAGGCCATGTAGATAAAAAGTCGCCTCGTTCGAGAAACAATATTTTTAACAAAATCTGGATTTGCTTGACACATTTCCAACATGTTGCAAAATTGTAGTCTTTAACAAAAATTGTCCTCTCACAACTCATGTACTAAGTGCTCTTTATATGGATGATATTCCACTCTATGAAATATTTCTGAAACGGTGTTATTACGGTCAGTAGGATTTTTGCCCTACAAAAGATGGCGTAGAAAAGATTTTTATATAAGTTGTTTAGGTCCAAGTTTTCGCCCTTAGAGAGGGAGGTGTGAGCTGCCATCTAGAATGAAAGGTGCAAAAATTGGTTTTTCAAAATAACTCGGCAAAGGTTAATCTAACGACAAAAATATCAATGACAAAATTAAAGAAGATAAAATTCCTTACATATTTTGTATATAGATTTTCTTATGTCTAATATGTAACAAGTTACAGCGGCGGAAAAATGTACATTTTCCAAAAAAATCGTCAAACTATTTTTTTAAATTCTTTCTGACTATTCATTACATAATTATAATAATTTTGTAAACTTAAGGTAAACTCATTTCCACATCACTATGAGATAGAGTAAATTTGAAGATAACATTTAGAACGAAGGCTATAATGAAGACGTCAACATCAACCCATCCGTCAAAAAGAAGAAAAAGTGATAATATAACCTCGAACATAGATTACAGAATACGCCCAGTAAACACACATACGTTTCTAAAACGTATTTTCAACGTGTCATTGGCTGATAATTCGTGTTACGTTAGAAAATCAACCGTTCATTTATTGTTGGAAAAATAACGATATATTGTAACGTTAAAAATACGTTAATTTTGTACGAAAAATGTTGGCCGTCCTTTTGACAGTTTTGACAACATTAAATTAACGTTATTTAGAGCGTTCATAAAACTGTTCTCCTAAACGTTCATAAAACGTCCATGTCAACTGAATAGTCCATTGAAGTCAACCAGAAACGTTTTTAAAACTTCTTAGAGTTACGTACACTAGTAATACATTTTAAAATATCTGACATTTTTGTTTCACATATACTAATATTAAACGTTTATAATTTCGTTATCTAAAACGTGTAACAGCGACATTTTTAAGTTGTTTGTAAGTAAAAAAGAAATGTTTTTCAAATGGTGTTTGGACTTTATAGACGTCTTTCTAACGTACATATGTGTGTTTACTGGGCGAGTCGCAGTCTGGACCTATAGAGTTCGGGCCTCACGCCCTCCGCGCGGTTCAAGCGCCATCTCGATCTCTAAGATCGCGAAACTGGAACATCTGTGGATTAGGCCTACTGGGGATACCACAGTAAAATAAAACACGCAATTTACTCTGCCTCATGGTGGTGTGGAAATGAGTTTACTTTGACATTACAAAATTATTAGAATTATGTAATAAATAGCCAGAAAGTGTAAAAACAAAAATGGAGTTTGGTGATTTTTTTTTTGTAAAATGTTCATGTACATAAATGTTTTAATGTTGGAAAATGTTCATTTTTCCGCGGCTGTAACTCATTACTTTTTAAACTTACAAAAAAATGTATATAAAAAATGTAAGGCATTTTGATTTCTTTAACTTTGTTATTGACATATTTGTCATTGGATCAACCTTTGCTAAATTATTTTGAAAAAAAACAGTTTTTGCACCTTTCATTCAAATGGCGGCTCGCGCCTTCCCCCTCCATGGTCGAAAACTTAAATTTTTCATCAGGGTCCAGACCTAAACAACATATTTCAAAATGGTTTCTACCCCACCTTTTGTAAGGCAAATGCCTTTTTGTCCTTACTGACTCGATTATAGGAATTTTTCGCAATATTTAAATTTAAACACGAATTTTAAAACTTCCATGCGGATTTTCTTAGGCAGCGAATAAATATATCAAGCTGTACATCTTCACTGGTTGGAGGACTATCAGTACGAGTTATATCTGACATTTCCTAAATTTGTGTTCATTTCTGTTAACCGTTGATTGCGAAATAGGCAGTCAATTAGGGCAGAGACTGATTAGGGTGAGTTTTATTGAATAATTGGCATACCTCTGCCAGGATGCAGGTTATGCATATCGTAAATATTGGACAGTTTTAACGGTAGTTAGATGTTTTATTACAATTTATACAGGAATTCCACCGCAAAATTTTTTAAAGAAAATTTTTTAGAGGATGAATCATCTTTCTCTACATCGGCAAAAGAAATACACATCATTGGGCAACGCAAAACCCACATGTAGTGGCCCTATTGGTCCTTTATTGATTGGTAAAAGATTAACAGGTTAGACTTACCTGAACATTATACAAAGTAATGTTTAATGTTGAAGACTATTTAGATGAGTTACCACTCTTAGATCTATTTGGAGTTCCTTGGCAGCAAAATGGTGCCCACCTCCTCCATAACAATCGAGAGGTGACAGATTTCTTAAGGTTGCGTTTCCACCAGATATCCAACTTAAATTTATAAATCGCTGTTAATATTTTTCTGTTAGTAATATCGAAAAACGAAAATATAGGGTTCATTCTAAATACCATATATGTAGATTTAATATACAGTATGTTATAAATTCATTATTTCTTTAATCAAAATTATTTAGAAAAAATCTTCGGACGCGTCGATTTCTTATTTCAATTCCTTTCCTTTATTTCATCACTGTTTCCATTATGACATCATCGATATATTTTTTAAATGGAACACTCTGTATTTCTCCATTTTTGGATTCTGCTTCAACAGCTGATTCCAAATATGTATCACACTTAGGGTCTAAAATTGTTAAGTTGGAAGATTCGTATTGCCTGTAATTTTATATATTAAATCTATATGGTATTTAAAATGAATCGTATGTTTTTGTTTTTCAATATTATTAAGAAAAATTTTAACAGCAGTTAAAGCCATCCTGACGACGATGAAGAGCAAACGCCGCCCGTCTTAAACGATAAATATCGTCTTTGGATATGAAAAAATTGTCCCATTCGCTAGCCTGCACGAAGTCCAGACTTGAACCCTTTCGATTTTTTTCTTTAGGGAACGCTCAAAGAAAGAAATTTATAATTGAATTGTATTTTTTAGGAAAGCAAAAACTTTTATGTAGAATAAGTTTTTCTCGAAAAGTTGAATATTTTAGCAATTTCACCTCTTGTAAACCCTATCCGCGGACATACTGTATGTTATTTGTAAATCTGGTAGAAATGTGCGGCGATACATAGGCGTACGAATCATAATATGCGTAATAAGAGAAATTAACCAGTAACAAAAGCAATAAATTGTTAAAATTTATAAAAATGTATGCACAACTTATCCTCTTAAAGCTTGATGAACTACCTTGCTTATCACAAACTGGAAAAGATCTGTAAAAACTTTGCAGCATCAGGTATGTTTCTATGGTTGTCTCCGTAATGATGTTCGCTGTGGTGAAAAAATATGCTTATATTTTGAGAACAACCGTTCGGCGTTCGACAACTATTGATGTAATAGACATACTTAAAATAGTCTTTAAACGCACTTAATGGATCTGGAGATGCACCATGAGTACCATCACAAATTTGTCTTAATCTGGTAAAACCGGTATCTTGCTTTAACACACGTGCGAACTTTTCTCTAACGCGCTCATTATTTCGTCACCTATAGCGTGTAGCAGTCGATTTACTTCGTCCACTATATGTAGTAACTCCGCTAACAACAACGTGTCACGGTCCGTTTTTTTTTGAATTACTAATTTGTGGCACATTCATTGTGGATTAAATGAAATGGTTTGAGTATACCTTAAAATTCCAGACTTGATTGGGATAATTTTGTTAAATACTGTATTACCCCTGTATCGTGGCGCTACTGGACTACGGATTATGCCCGATGTTTTTAAAGCAATGCGCGCGTTTGTGAGACTATGTTTTTCGGGTAGTGCTTCTGGCGCGAAAGACGGACGGACGATGCGGGGAGACGCTCGGCAGCCACGGTCCAATGAGGACCTATGTTTCTGATTGTATGAATTACGTTACCTTACCTTTGCCTTTTTGCGTATGTGTATCTAAGACTAGGTTGAGCGACGAGCTAAAGAAAAGTGGTGTTGGCTGGAGATTGCTACCTGAAGTGCGTACTAAGGTTGTGTTGGCCCAAGCCGAAGAGAAATATAATTTGTTGGAACCACTCTGATGGGTCGCTCCAGTAAAATTGAGTTTGTGAGTACAGAGAACTATGTTGAAAATGTGCTGATCTTTGGTAAGGCCATTTTAAACTAAATCATACACTAGGTACCTAGTCACCTCTGCCGGTGACAGCTGGGGAATGCCAGCCAGTGTGAGAAATTAATTTAAGGATATTGATTTGCAAATCGTCCCATGTGTATGAATTTAGAGCACAAAAAAGAATAGTTGAATTTATTTCCATTAACATTAGAATTTTTGCATTGAGACTGATGGACAGTTACCTTTTTTTTTTTTTTTTTTTTTTTTTTTTTCGGTAACAAATATGTGTAGATTAGTCGGACCATTGTTAAACTGAAATCAAAAAAACGTGGCGCCTAACGAAACTGATTGAGTTATAAATTTTAATATTAAGTTGTTGATCGCGTTATTATGTTTTATGACTTTGTTTAGTGTTGTTTTTTGATTATTGTCTGGAAAAATACTTGCTTCTCCGCCCTGAAAGAGAGTTACTTTCATGCTAATTGTTAATATATAAGGAGTTGGCGGGAAAAACGATGAATGTGTGTCGACTTTGAAATTGAGAACATCGATTTTTTTAACTTTCGAGCATTATCTCGTAAGAAGAGTAAATATAATCCTAATTTAGAGTCTACAATCGGGTAGTCTCATGCTTTACTAGTACCACCAAAGATGATGACACACACACAAAATTTTTTGAGTAATTTTTTTTTGTTTTTTTTTAAGTAGGACACCATCATTATTTATTATTTCTCATTTCATTTTCTTTTTATAAAATACCATCATACACAATCTTACAAAACTGAAACTATTCCAAAAAGACATAAAATTTTGGAAAGAAGCCCCCCCAGCTCCCCTCCCCCAAATATGAAAAAAAAAACAAAATTAATAAAGAAATGAAAGAAAAATTCACGCAGAATACAAAAATTATATTCGTCATTATTAATCATAAAAAAAATAACAAGATCATTAATAATAATATAAAAAAGAACTCATTCGGCGTCGCAATCTTGCGCCATATTAAAGTAAGGCAGGTTATTATAAAAATCCACCGATTCTTGACGGTCCAAAAATGTTGTATAAGATTTCGAAATATTTCAACCAGTACAAGAGTCACCTGCAAATTCTTCCACTTTTTAATAGGTAAAGGTATTGGTGCGGTATAGGCTTCTCCAGGCAAGAAAAATTCATTTTCTTGTAAGCAGATGTTGCCGCTTTGATTGTTTTTAGACCTCTTCGTGCTGTCTATTATAACAGTAGTTTCCCAATGACCATTATAGGTAAATCTGTTCTCCAAGAACCTTGATTTTTCAAGCGATATACCGACTTCCTTGATTGGTCTTGTAGGAACCGCTAACTTGGTTCTATAGTAGCCCAAATTTTTAAAGAAATCTGACCATTTTTTGAACAAGGTTTGATCACATCGAACTACTTTGAATGGGCTTGGCTTGATCCTGGCATTCTCAATTACCTCATATAAATCTGACGGAACTTCTGTTTTCACCGTCTTTGGTATTAGAGCCATATTACGATCGCACTCCATATAGGAGTGACCGCGTTCAGGAAATGTAACAGTAACTGAATCTAACCGTCGGCATCTGTGAACAACGTAGTGCAGATACCGGAACATGGTAAAGTTCTTATTTTGGCCGGGGCAGGAGTCGCAAAATAATGCAATGTGTTTCACTTCAGGAGAAAGAATATTAAAAATGAAATGATGCATCATTGATACTACATCGTCAGTGCCTTTTTTTCCGATAGTCTGGTCATAGCCATAAAAAATGGATTCCCCTGTGGATAACACATGAACATTAAACAAAAAAACCGACAATTGACGCTTATAATAGACATCATTAGTTGATATGTTAGGTACGGGCATATTTTTTTGAAAATCAAAAGCCACAGTTTCGAAATTCAATTCCTGTTTGGCACTTTCCCTGCATTTCTTCTTTCTCTCGAAGAAAACGTTAGCCTTTTTCTTGTGAAGCTTGTTTTGTACAGTAAGGTTTTGAAGATTTTCTAGGAAATTTTCGCGTTCGCCTCGTTCAACTTCTGCTATCTTCTTTTTTAAAATACTTTCCTGAGAGGTAAATTCATCACATTTACTGCATGTGTCATATCTAGGATAACCAAACGAAATATTATAATCCGTTACGAAGATTTTTCGGTATGAATGATATGAAACTTTTAAACTTTTCTAAGTACATTTCGTGCAATTTTTTGACACTAAGTTCATCGGGAAGGTACAATTTTTCAGATTTGTTCAGAGAATAATGTGATTTTCGCTCTTGCAAAGATTGAATGTGTTCATGGACTTTAGTCAGTGTATTTTTCGACAATGCATGGGGTCGGTTCTTATGTCTGCCCCGTTTGTCAGAAAGTACTTTTCCGTGAGTAGTCATTTGGTTCTGGATAGTTTGTAGCCTTTTCGGTGTGATGCCGTGTAAACTTATCATGGCTTTGTAGCAGATAGGAACTTCAACAAGTTTATCTTTTCTTATCAAACGCACCTTGTATTTGTATGAATAGTTATGGAAAGCAGCATTCTCATGACGTTCTCTGTTGCGCCTCCTTTTCACCAAATGTGACTCAATTAAACCACATAAATAACTATTCTGTGAGTCATAAGTAGGTAACACATTAAATTCTTTAATTATAATCCGTTGCTCCTCTACATTTATGTTTTGAAAACATTTTAATTTAGTGCATTTGCAGTCCTCACCTGTTTCATGGGTCTGAGTTCTCATTTTCTTAGCTGCATCACGCATTCTTCCAGTTTGTTTCCGTTTTCTCGACTTTTTTAGTGACTTCAGGACACATTGTTTCATCCATTATTAATGTTATAGATTCACCGATAACTCACAGGACACAGTAACAAAACGTCTCGATAAAATAACCCCAAACTTGTGACAGTCAGGTGACATTACTTATAAAAGTCACAGTGCGTACATTCAGAAATAAGCAACGCTCATCATTATTCCATCAAACGCAAGGCACGCTCATCGTTTTTCCCACAAACACTGAAACTATTTTTAGTTGTATTATAGCGACCTTTACTGTTTTTCCCGCAAATGTTTACTAAGTGTATCGTACATGCAAAAATCTATAGATTGCAACACCTATCTCGATTTTGATAAAATATGCACCTTCATCGTTCTTCCCGCCAACTCCTCATATGTATTTGTTTTTAGATTGGTTTTATTTTAGAAAACCATTTATGCATTATTTATTTAAAATAATAGGGCAGAAAATGCCACGTTATAAACGTACTGTTTTGTATGTTTTTTATGGCATCATGTATTCTTTTATAATTCTTGTTAATAGTTTTTAACGCTGTTTCAGCGGAAATATCTTCGTATTTGTCTGGCTTTCCTTAATAGCTACGGCCTCGTCAGGATTGAATTGTAGTATCACAGATTTTATTTGTTCTAATATTCAGCATAATAAAAAGTTGCTTCAACCATGTTCCCCAACGTGTAAGAATCGGCTGTGGTGGTTTTGGAATACCGGGACACTTGTTGTGAAATACGCGAAGACGTTTAAGAGATCTAAGAAACACTTTTTTTGTACTTGCTGTTAATGCATCTACCTCTGGAAAACCTTGTCAAATAGTTTCTGCCACAAAATGTAAAGCATGAACTTTACATACGTAACATGTACCAACCTACAACCGTGCCCTTGAAGAGAACGATCTACCGAACTCATTGTTGCGGCACCATCGTTCACAAACAACACTTGACTTGTTGACAGATAAAGTTTCTCCAGCACCACTCGCGTAATTGTATCGCTAGTAGTCTTTTGCTAGCTGGTAACAGTGGAAATTTCGGTTTAAACGGGTCCAGTACACGTACTATAAAAATTACAATAGATTATTTTTTACAATCTGCATGTCATCTCGTCAACACATAACCACAGCCGTGTATTTTTTTAATATATATTCTCGCGATTCGCTTCGGTATTTGATATTTGTCCGCTGGTCGTTGCTCTTAAACACCTAAAGTGAACCGCCCCACGATTTGCCAGCTTTATATTTGTAATTTATATTATTTTTTCTGCCAGTACTTAATAAACATATGACGCGTAAATTTATAGCGCGTTAAAAAAAAATAAACACCTACCTACTTGAGGTCAACCATGTACCAAGAGAGATTAAATGGCCTGAATTTGCTGAATATCTATAAAGATGGTAAAATAGCTGATGAAAAGGTCTTCGTGTTTCCAAAAAAATCTGCGCTAAAACTTCAGTTGGAATTTACGTAAAAGAACTGGTTTGCTTTACTTTTTTTTATTAGTACCTACTACCCAGCAAGCATAAAAACATACTGTGAATGTTCATGTAATGTACTTTTATAATATCTCCCTTACAAGGCATCTTAATGAAATCATTTACATACATACTAAAAAGCAAAGGACCGATTACTGTGCCTTGAGGGATACCAAATTGAATATTTTGTGCAGAACTTAATGTGGAGCCAACTTTAACCATTGGCTTTCGATCTAAATGATAAGACTGCATTAATTTATATGATAAGCTTCTAAAGCCTAGTTGTGACATTTTGTTTAATAATGTTACATGGTTTACAGAGTCAAAGGCTTTTGCCAAGTCTACGAATATACACATACCGCATTGACGTTCGTCTAACATTTCATATATTTTCGAAGTGAGGTAAGCAATTGCGTCTTGAGTTGATATTTTATTCTCTCTACATCCATATTGTTTTATTGACAATATATTATGCTTTTCTAGATATTTAGTAATTCTAACTTTTAATACGTTTTCAAAAACTTTGGCAATTGTGCTTGTTAGTGTAATTGGACGGTAATTGGAAACATCTAAAGGGGAGCCAGTCTTAGATAATGGTTTAATTATGCCTAGTTTAAACCTTTCAGGTACCACCCCAGTTTCTATAATTTTATTTATTAGATGACAGATTAACCTAGACGTAATTTCCACGGTATTTTTTAAATTTTCAGAGGTAATCTAATCCCGGTGTTTTATTGTTTTTTTAATGATTTTATAATAGTTCTTACTTCATTTTCAGTGGTATCACTTATAAAAATTGTTTTTTTGTTTACATATGTCAGCAGACCGTTCGTTACCATGGATTAAGTTTACGTTCTCTACTTTTGATACATTTTGAAACTGTACTTTTTAAAATAAAATTTTAATTTACTGATTATCATAGCCATTTCATTTACATTGTCACTTTTATAAAATAGCTGCCAATTTTCTTTATTTAGTTCTACATTTACTTTATCAATAAATTTCTTTTTATAAATGTTGTTTAACTTATCCTTGTTCTCAAGATTTATATGCAAAATAGTAGGAAAGTGGTCAGTTATTGGTAATTTTAGTATAGCAGGTGTGAAAGTTTCTTGTAAATTACACGACTTAACAAAGATATCATCAATACATGAGCCAGCATTTTCGGTTACATACAAATGATGATGTAATGAATTAAATAAATTATGATTCAAAATTTAACTTACCTTTTTTTCAGTATCACATGTCGACCGCTTAATTCGCATACCTACCTCATAAGTGCAAGAAGCAAACTTTTAGAAGAGATTAATACACATGTTCTTTGAATTTTGCAATAATTAAAGTACCATACTGGTGATTATATTTGACAGTTCCTGAAGTCCGTATGACAGGAGACATATTTTCGTAAGAGTAGCGCTAATAAAAATGATTATTGATTAATCGGTGGGTGTACAGGGCGATTCAAATTCGAGTGTTTTCATAGAGATCTTTTCTTATTGTAAGGATTTACGGTAAGCTTAAATTGAGCACTTTTTAGGTAACATCAAAAACCTCCTATATTCAGAAGCAGAAGTTGTGCGGAAGGAGGTGTACTTTGGAAAAACATGGACACAACAATTCCCTCCAATATTGCCATTTGCTGCATAGATCTATATATCTGCCGTATGCCGAAGCTAGGAATCGAACACAGCGCACTCCAGCCAATTTACAGATTTGCACGTCTATGATGTATCCTCTTATGTTATAATTAGGGCTGTCAAAAATGTTCCGTGGGACAGTGGCGTACGCGAAATTAACTAATACGAGAACCAATAAACTGTTACAATTTATAACAATGTATATAAAAATTACACTCTTAACTAGCTTGATAAACTAGCTTGCTTATCACATACTGGATCTTGGGTTAAGTTTTACAAAGCACTGAACGTTATAGTTCTTTATTTAAACAAAACAGAGAATACAGACATTTTATAAACATTAACATTGCGTTCTACATCCGTACAACTGCTTGACATTTTTTAGTATTAGTCTAACCTGCCCTCTAATGTCAGACCTGCAAAGCACTTAAACTTACAACTTACAGATAGGCAACCAATCATTCAAGTACGTATAATTATTACTTTCTTTAACACCTTCTCCTAATAATTATATAGGAACTGTAAACTAAATAATAAACTGAATAAACTTACAAAAGAACAATTTTTATCCATTCTTAATAGGATTACTTCACTAATGCAGTTTTATGTTTTATAAACTTAATATTGTTCAATGGCTTTGTTAAAATATCTGCAATCATCTCTTCTATCGCTAGATATTCAATCTTGATTAGACGTTCTTTCACTTTTTCGTTGATAAAATGAAATCTTACATCGATGTGCTTGCTCCGACGATTGAACTGTCCATTTTTTATTAATGTCATTGCACTTTGATTGTCCATCATTAATTTTATTTTAACCGTTTCACCAACGAGTTCTTCTAATAAAGTTTTTTTAAAAACAAAAGTTCTTTAACACATTCCGCAGCAGCTATATATTCCGCTTCAGTGCTAGAGAGCGCTACAACCGGTTGTTTACGCGAGCACCAACTAATTGGTCCATCACAAAAATATATTACGTAACCTGTTGTGCTTTTTCTTGTTTCAGAGTCCCCGGCAAAATCCGAATCACAGTAACCGATCATTTCATAATATTCACTCTTGCTAGTTTTGTTGTACACTATACCATTATTTTTGGTCGACACTAGGTAACGCATTATTCTTTTTACATTGTTAATGTCCATGTTAGAGGGATTTTCTAGTTTTCGACTGCCGTAGCCCACCGAATAAGCAATGTCTGGTCGTGTTTTATTTGATAAATATAGAAGGCTCCCAATTACTTCTCTATAGGGAAATTCCGTTCCGGTCGATGTTGTTGGACTCACCACATTATTGTTAGTCATAGGAGTAATTACTGATTTAGCCTGATCCATTTGAAATCTCTTCAACACTGTGTCCACGTAATTTTCTTGACTAAGTTTAATCATATCTCCATTTCTTTCAACTTTTATGCCCAAAAATGTTGTTACATCATTGTATGCCACCATTTCAAATTTTTCTTCTAGGTCCTTTAATAGGTTATCAATATCTTTTTCATTCTTTCCGATTATCAAACCATCATCTACATATATTGCTAAGAACAACGTCCCATTTTTGTTTCTAAAAATACACTGCTCGACTTTTAATGTGTTTAGACCTTTTAGTTTCAGATAACTTGTGAAATGTTCATTCCATCTGAGCGGTGCCTGCTTAAGTCCATATAATGCCTTTTTTAATCGACATATTTTATTCTCAGTTGCATCATAACCTTCAGGTACCGACATGTAGATTTCTTCATACAGGTCGCCATACAAAAATGCTGTTTTAATATCAAATTTCTTGGAAACGTAATTATTTTTCACTGATAAAGCTAATAGTACACGTAATGAACTCACATTTACTACTGGACTAAACACTTCTTCATAATCTATGCCTTCGCGTTGTTGACATCCTCTGACTACTAGCCTTGCCTTGTATCTTCCATTATCTTTAATCTTGAACACCCACTTATTTGTCAGTATCTTTTTTCCGTTAATTTCTTTAATATCCACATAATCCCAGGTGTCATTTTTGCTTAATGAATTTTTTTCATCTTTAATTGCTTGTTTCCATTCATTTTTGTCTGGTCCATTAATCGCTTCTTCATAAGTTAACATTACATAGTCTTCGTATCTTTTTGGTATTTTTATTTCTCTACCTCTCCTATCTTCTTGTCGTGATCCTTCTCCCAATGTTTGCACGAGTTCTTCTTCGTCTTCTGTTTCGTTTAAATGTTCACTCTCTCCATCCCCTATTAAATCTTCCTCTTCTTTTGCTTCGGTGATACTTTCATTTTCTTCTTCTTTTGTTTCTATTTCCATTTTTACGCCCTCTGGTACAAGTCGATTGTGTGGAGTCAGATTTTTCGAATTCTTGAATACGACATCTCTATAAACTAAAATTTTCTCTTTTTCTTCATCCCATAATCTATATCCGTTAAGTGCATATCCCACAAAAATGTATTTTTTACTTCTTTCGTCTAGTTTCTTCAGGTAGCCTAAAACTTTCGCAAATGCTTCGCTTCCAAATATTTGCAAACGAGACAAATCTGGCTTTTTGTTTGTCCACAATTCACATGGAGTTTTTTCAACTGTATCAGATGGAGTTCTATTTAACAGATACGTTGCAGTTCTCGCAGCTTCGCCCCAAAATTTTTTTAACAATCCAGAACCAAAAATTAATGATCTCGCCTTCTCTAAAAGAGTACGATTGAGACGTTCAGCTTTTCCATTTAGTTGAGGCGTGTATGGTATTGTACTGTCCATTACAATGCCTTTTCTTCGACACCAATTTCTTATTTCATTGCTGGTATACTCTCCTCCATTATCACTCCTTATTTTTGACACTCTCTGGTTTTTATAGGCTTCCATTTCTTCAACATATTCCCTCAAGTATTCAAACACTTCATTTTTATTTTTCATTAAGTAAACTACAGCATAATGGGTAAAATCATCAAGTACAGTCAATATATAATTTTTACCGTCCCAGGTTGGTGGATCTATTGGACCTGCTACATCGGTGTGTACAATTTCAAGTGGTCTTGTAGCTCGTCTTCTCTCAGTGTTAAATGGAATCCTGGTTTGCTTAGCTTTTAAACATACTTCACATGGTAGTTCAAGGTAGTCGCAATCTTTTTTATTTATATCTAGACCTATTGCCATTTCATCGTCTATCAACCGTTTTAATTTTTTTACATTTATATGCCCTAGTTTTATGTGCCAATCTTGCACTTTATCTTTTTTACTCACTGTTAGCATGCTTTCTTAATTTTTTTTATTAATATTTACACAATAGAGCCCATTTTCATTCTTCACACCTTCTAATATAGTTTTATTATCTTTTGTTATGTATACTTTGTTTTTCTTGAACGTAACTTCACCATCTTTTTCTGTTATTGCACTAACCGATAACAGATTTTTACTAAGCTCAGGTACAAACAGGACTTTTTCTAAAACGCAAGTACTACTTTCCACTGAACCCTTACCTTCTGCTTTCATTGTTTCATGTTTTTTAGCCACACCAATCTCTGTATTTATATCTTCGATACTTCTAAATAGATCAGGATTATTTGCCATGTGAGACGACGAACCTGAGTCTACTGCAAACATGCTACTTTCTAGTTTTTTACTATTTACTTGTTCTGTAAGGAATGCCACCTTTTTATCTTCTGGTTTGGATGTTCCATCTTTATTTTTATCTCTAAAATAGCAGTCTTTTTCACTATGGTTGTTTTTCTTGCATATTTTACACATTTCTCTGTTTGTTTCTCGCATTGTACAATTCTTGACAAAATGTCCAGGTCTGCCACATCTATAGCACTTTATTTCTTTGCTCGTTCCTGCTCCACCTTTTGCTTTACAGAATTTTCCAATATGTCCTAGTTTTTTACACTGATAACACACTTTTTCTGATGTAGTAAATGCTACTGATTTTTCACTTTCATTTGTTTTATTCATTGTTTCTTCTGCTATTAACCTAGATGTCAAATTTGTTAGGGTACGTTCCTTTTCTGGTGTTGAGTCCCACGCTGTTCGAAAATGCTTATAGTCTTCAGGCAATGTGCTTAAAATTTTTGATATCAGCATTTCGTTATCGATCGTCTGATTTAGGGCTCTTAATCGAAATACCAAATTTTCTAACTTACTTATGTGGAGTGAAATATCACTGCCCTTTTCATACTTAAAATTAAAAAATTCCTGTAGTAAGGTGCACTTATGTTGTTCGTTATCCTTTTGATAAACACTGCAAAGCTTCTTATACATTTCAGCTGATGTTCCACAGTTAATTACATGCATCAATACCTTTTTATCAATTGACGTAACTATAGCCTTTTGAGCTTTAGCGTCCTTTCTTTTCCAATCTGCTTTTTCTTGATCATTTGTCAAATCTTGTAAATTCAGCTCACCTGTCACAATTTCATGCAGCCCATGTGCTTTAAATAGAATAACAATCTGAAAATTCCAGATCTGGTAAGACTCTGCATCTACTAACTTTTCAATTTGTGTAGTTTCTTCAAAACTTATATTCGTCGCCATTGTTTTTATTTTTTTTACTTCTTACTTTCTTACCACTTAACTTCTTACTTTTCTTTTTACGATTTTACTTTTATTACTTCGAGTATCCTGGACCCATAACCTCTTGGGTTAAGTTTTACAAAGCACTGAACGTTATAGTTCTTTATTTAAACAAAACAGAGAATACAGACATTTTATAAACATTAACATTGCGTTCTACATCCTAGAGATGTGTCATTCGTGAATGATTCGATCTTCGCGATTCGATCATCTGAAAGTATTGAATGATAGAATCTTTTTGCGACGAACGATTCGGTCATTCGCGGATTTTAACATCGTCCGCTTTCGTCTCACCTAGGTGAATGCTTGGTTCTTGGTTCATTTGCGTATTGAGTGAATGAGAATTGTGAATGTGAACGACGACCGAAGATCGAACCAACTCGACATCGAACATTAAAACAAACGAATCATTCAATATGGTATTCGATCATTGTTTATGTCTTGTATAAATGCTTAATTAATTTACTTGAAAATATTTATGCCATATTTATTATTTCGCTTAGTTTAATAGTAATAACAACATAATGAATTTAAAGTTACCAAAATATAAACTTACTTTAGACAGCATAAATCCCTTTCCTTTTTATAGAAGTACATATGTTTTAAAAGACGTGAATTATTGCAAAATGTGAGGGTGTTCTATTATTTTTTATATAATTATTGCAGGAATTTTTGGAATCAAATTATTTTTTATATCATATTTAAATTTTAATTGGTAAAACTAGATAATATAATTATTATTTGCCCAGTTCAATCAATGAAAATAATTTAAAATAAACAATTTTTTTCATTGCCACACAGCAAGAACCACTGGGAAAGAAAATTAATTGCATTAAGTTATACAAAAGAATTGAACGGAATACGATTCCAATGATTTCTCTACTAACAAAAAACACGACACTTAATGAACAAACCGCCGAACGCTAGCTCCAACATTTGTGATAATTAAGAAAATAACATAAACAAGTCTATAATATATTATTCTCCGTTAGTTAGTATATACCTACATAATTGCGATAGACATAATATTCATAATAAAGTAAAAAGAATGGTGGATTCAGCATTCGGCGACAACAAAATAAACAATAATTGTACTCGGGCTATCGCCCCTGTCAGACTTGCACGGCCGAGTTGAGTAAATGATTGAATTGTATATTGAATGATGAAAGCTAACCAGTCAGAGAGTGAGTTAAGGCAAAGGGGCACAAAACTGCGCATTCAATCATTTCAATATTGTTCAGGTAACGACTGGCTAGAACGATCGAATGATAGATACAAAAGATTCGATCTTTTTGATTATCAATCACTGATCGATCGAATCCTTGTAAAATGAACGAATGACACATCACTACTACATCACATCCGTACAACTGCTTGACATTTTTTAGTATTAGTCTAACCTGCCCTCTAATGTCAGACCTGCAAAGCACTTAAACTTACAACTTACAGATAGGCAACCAATCATTCAAGTACGTATAATTATTACTTTCTTTAACACTGGAGAAGATGTGTAGTCATTTTGCAGCAAGTATGTCTCCATGAGTTGTCGCTTTGGTGAAAATATATTCTTATATTTTGAAAACGACCGTTCGACATCTACTGATGTAATACACGCATACGTAAAATTGTCTTTGAACGCACTTAACGGATCTGGGGCTGCACCATCACATATTTGTCTTAATTTGGTAAAACCGGTGTCTTTATTTAACACACTTTCGTACTTTTCTTTAACGCGTTCATTTGTTGCGTCACCTATATCGTGTAGCTGTAGATTTACTTCGTCCACTATTTGCAGTGACTCTGCTAACGACAACGCACTGTTTTCTAATTTTCTTATGCTTTCATGTAATGGTTTATAGTTCTTCGCAATATTTTTTTAAAGCTGTTTCAACGGAAATATCCTCGAATTGTAGTATCACAGCTTTTATTTGTTGGAAATATTCAGCATAATAAAAAGCTGCCTGCAACCATGTTCCCCAACGTGTAAGAATCGGCTGTGGTGGTTCAGGCATACCGGGGAAATGCACGGAGACGTTTAGGAGATTTAAGAAACACTTTTTTCTACTTGCCATTAATGCATCCACCTCTGGAAAACCTTTTCGAATAGTTTCTGCCACAAGATGTAAAGCATGCACTTTACACGTAACATGTATAAACGTACAACCTTGTTCTTACAAAGAACGGCCTACCGAACGCAATGTCACGGCGTCATCAGTCACAAACATCAACACTTGACTTTTTGACAGTTCAAATTTTTCTAACGTCTGCAGCACCACCCTGGTAATTGTTTCGCTAGTACACTGACTTAGTCTTTTGCTAGCTAGTAACAGTGGAACTGTCGGTTTAAGAGGGTCCAGTACTCGTACTATAACATTTAAAATAGAATTTTTTTTACAATCTGTTGTCTCATCAACAGATAACCACAGCCGTGTATTTTTTAATTCACATTTCATCTTATTTACCATGTCTACGTATACTGTTGGTAGATAGTTACATAACGTTGTGCGACTTGGTAACTTCACCTGGGCCTTGTATTTATTCCAGAACTCTCGAAATGGTTGTTTATCGAGTATGTGCAGCGGAACATCACAATCAGCATTAATAGTAAATCAAACATAAACTGTGCTGTCGAAGGCACGCCATTTTTTTATTTTTATGGTGTACACTATTTAAGTGAAGTCCACCATCACGCTTATCCCAGCACATCAAATCTTTCTCGCACACTTTACAAATTATTTTAGCACCATCATAGAATAAATCCGGGAATTCACCTATGAATTTATTCACTTTGTCAGCAAATGGCCGTTTTCTACCCCTGCGTACGTCTGCCATGCTTTATTATTAAATTAATATCAACAATACAGTACAATAAATAAAATAAAAACACAAAAACAATATGCAATACGCCCAAGTGACTTAACGTGTACACAACTCGAAAGCTGATAATAGACTGGACTGGAGAAAGAGTTTCGTGGTCAAGGTAAATGCGGGCGACAGGAAGTACATCTGTACTCTACGACCATGATACACAGAAACGATTTGCGGCTTTAGTTATAATAATAGGGCTGTTAAGAGTTACAGCCAATCAGAAATAAATTTGTCAAAAAGCGGTTTCTAATTGGATAAGAGTTTTAGCAGCCTGTATTATAATAACAATCATAGGCCTGATTGAGCTAAATAAAAATATATGCAGTTGATAAATGTTAATGAACGTATAATATTGCTCAGTTTTGTTACACAAGTAAGGAAAATTTACCTCATACAGAGGGTGAACCAGATTTTAATCGGGAAACTTAAAAAATCAATAGAACACGCCAAAATATATAGCTAAAAATGTTTACTTTTCAAGATTGAGAGCATTGAGGTTTTAATTTATTTTCAGTTTTTCCCATATTTCTCTGGAAATAATTAAGATATTGTTATGAAATTTAGAAGGAGAATGTTGCGTACATCAGTACACTACTCACGACTGTTTTCATCTTTCAATTCCAACCGGAGGCGTGACGGTGGGCGATGTCAAAGATACTCCTCAACAAAAAAAAAAAAAACGGGGCGCCACTACCTAAGCTATTCTTTTTTCTTTCGACATTTCTATCATTAATACACAAAAAAAGTTTTCTCATAATTTTTTGATACGAAGCAACATTCATCTCCTACTTATCAATTGAGGACTGTTTAAAAAAATTACATATTTTTGCATTTTCCCATTAATATCATTACGAATGGAGAGACAAAAATTATGGATCGATGTGTTCGCAACATGCACCTTCTGAATTTCATAACAATGTCTCAATATTTCCGGAGAAATGCGCCCTTTAACGAAAACTAGCCATTTTTAGTCTATATTATTTTGGCACACCACAGTGCATACTAGTTAACAATTGTCCATAGTAGTTTTTTCAGCGCAACTAAAATGTGATGTACAGGGTGGGCAAATTTCGATGTTTGTATAGGGTAACTCGGTAACTATAAGAGATACAAAAAAATGGAAGACACAATCTCGATCTTTCTTTGAGACAAATTCACTGGCAAAACAAAAATTTACTACCGTCTTTTTTTTCGAGTTATAAACAAAAGTTCGATTTTTCGACACATGCCAATATCTTGGTTGTTTGTAAAGTTATGAAAAATCAACTTTTACATTCTTGAGGCATTTTTTCTGTATAATGCAGTGGCGTCGAGGAAATTTAAAAAAAGGTGCAATGGGAATCATGGTTGGCTATGGTTTAGTTAAAAAGGAAATTTTTTTTCGCTTTCAAACTATATATCATATGTGGGGTCGCTTTTGATGTGTAAGTATTTAATAGCGAAAATAATCTCTTAGTAGTACTTTTGTGTTTCTTTATATTTATTCCAAGTAGGCGTGTGTCATCTACAACAGTGTTTATCCGTTTATCAGTAAATTGCATATTAATAATTTTGTTCCCGTCATAATTACACCCCATTTAATCGTAAAAGTGAAGACGTCTTACGAAAATTTCGAGAAATATGATATGCCAGAATACTTTATTCAAAGTAATAACAATTGTGATATTGCATCCAAATTCTAATTAAAGTAAATGTTCAAACTGATGTCCGTTATGTTCGAACATAAATTACACCTCTTCATAACAGTCTGAACTGCATTATCAATATGAAGATTTGAAATGGAATTCACACGGTCTATAAAATTTTGTCTGAGTTTATTTATGTTGGTACTGGTTTTCTTGTATAATTTGTCTTTAATGTGGCCCCAAGAGAAAAAATCCAGTGGTGTTAAGTCAGGCGATCGTGGTGGCCACCTCACTGGTCTGTTACTTCCCATCCAGTTATTTCCAAAATTGGTACTTAATAATTCTTAAACGGTCCTGATATTATGAGGTGGTGCACCATCTTGTTGGAAGAAATGATTTCTTGCCTCAATGAAGGGTAGATTGTCCATAAATTCCTCAATAATTTTCTGGTTTAAGATTTCGTAGTACCATTGGCCATTACGATTTTCTTGATATATGTGATATGTTAAAACAGGATTGCCATGTAGAGCACCAAACACTAAAACCAAAGCGTCCCTGAGATTGCACGTCAACGGTATGGTGAGGGTTCATATCAGACCAATAGTGCTCGTTATGCCTGTTGAAAATTCCTGCACTGCTAATATAGGCTTCATCTGTCCAAACTACATTTCTAGAGAAGAATGGATCTTGGTGACTTTTTTGACGATACCATAAGCAAAACTCCAATCATCGCAGAAGATCAGTTGGTTGCAGGTGATGTTGTTTCCTTATTGTTTAAGGCCTGAATTTGTGTGTCTTCAAAATATCCAAAGCTCGACGTCACAGAAACAGCTTCAATTTGACGACTTGAAATTGAAAGATTTGCAACCGACATTCCAATTACAGTTATAAAAGTTTCTTTGGCATCTTCAATGTTGTAATTTTTTAGTCTTGGCTTGTTGAAGGACCCACAATTAATGAGATTTCCTTTTAACCTCTTAAAAATAGCTTTATTAAGTTGTCTTATTTCTGGATAGCAATTGAAATATATTTCGGATGCAATATCACAATTGTTATTACTTTGAATAAAGCAATCTAGCATATCATATTTCTCGTAATTTTCGTAAGACCTCTTCACTTTTACTCTTTTGGGGTGTAATTATGACGGAAACAAAATTATTAATATGAAATTTACTGACAAACGGATAAACACCGTCATAGATGACACATTCTTACTTGGAATAAATATAAAAAAACCGCAAAAAGTAATCTACTAAAAGATTATTTTCACTATTAAATACTTAACATCAAAGGCGATCCCACATATGATATATAGGTTGAAAGAGAAAAAAATTTCCTTTTAACTAAACCATAGCCAACTATGATTCCTATTTAAAAAATACAACTTTATGCCATAACTCGAAATTGCACCTTTTTTTAAATTTTCTCGACGCCACTGTTGCCGAAGTTGTTTTTTCATAACTTTACAAACAACAAAGATATTGACGTGTCTAAAAGTAAAAAAATCGAGCTTTTGTTTATAACTTGAAAACAAAAGACAATAGCAGATTTTTGTTTTCGCCAGTGAATTTGTCTCAAGGAGAGAGATCGAGAATGTGTCTTCCAATTTTCTATATCTCTTACAGTTACCTAGTTACCCTATACAAACATTAGAATTTGCCCACCCTGTACCTAAATGTTATACCTATTTAAAAATTACATAATAAATTACAAAAACAGCTATACGTGAAACTATTTCAAAAATAAAAGAAATTGTTCAAAGAATCTTCCATTTTGTACTATGTATTTAATACCTAAATCATATACAACACGAACACATTTTGAATTGCATCAGTTTCTACAAACTTTTGGATCTCCGCCCATATACTTTTTATGTTTTATTTTTCATAAGGTTTCGATTTTATTGGATAAATTTTTATTTACACGAAAACTTGGTTGTCATGACAATAACGAAAGAAAATTGTCATACAAAAACACGAGACGTTTTTCGCAGTTTGCTCGAGTTTATTGTCAAAGTGACAACAAAGTTTAAGTGTAAATAAAAATTTATCCTAATCAAAATCGAAACCTGCTCAGTAGTGGTATTTGGCATGACAATTCCTCAGTCGAGTATGTAATAATATACATAATAAATTAATAATTGATAACAAATTTATTTGCTAATAGTACAGTAATTTAAAATAAATAAATATGACATTATGTAACTAAAAGTTAATTTCTTACAAAGAAGAGTGGATTCCTCAATAAAAAAATCTTAAACATGCATTTATTCTGTCGCCCACCTTGGAAAATTTAATGCATTAAAAGATTTTAAAAAATAATACCTAATTATGGAGAAAAAAAAACTATTATAAAAAATGTTCGTCCTTTGGTCATTCATTACCTCCATATGGATGAAAATTACGAAGTTTTCTTGGCAGCATTTTAAGCACATTTTTGCGACAAACCAGGTAAGTAGCGATATGTAATTATCATATCTATATATTATTTTACGATACGATACAGAACAATATGTTAACTTTAACGAGAGCCATAATATTTTAAAAATATGAAATTTGATTCTTTTAATTCGAAACAATTTATTTGTTCCATATTTAGGAACCTCTTACATTTATAGTCTCTTTTAACACGAAAATAATACAACATTATAAAATAAACATCCATCATAGTTCATTTAACATCGATATTACAAAATTTGGTTCATAGAACAAATTAAACAAAGATGCTAAATAATATATAAATATATAAACATTGAAATAAACTAAGATACTTATGCCATTTCTTGTTCATCTTCCCTTTTTCTTTTTAAACTATTATTCTCAAACTCCATACCATTACTAGCTGGCGCAAGCTGAACGTTTTGTGTTATTTGTATTTTAGGCTTTAGAACAGTTTTTTGAGGCTGAGTACTGATTTTTGTTACAGGCTTAGGTACTGTAACTGTTTGTTTGGTAACACCGGTAGTGGCACGCTTCAAGAAACTAATATTAGATTTAGGTGTTAATTTCATCCCAGTTGCTCCTGATAATGCATAGCCACTCTTTCCACCTTTCTTTTGACCACTTTTAAGAGTATAGTTACAAGATGACAAACAATAACGATCTGGAGGCAATCTCAAACCACAATGAGGTTTTACAGAAGGTAAAATAGAATAATTTTTAACATGAGCCAATTCTAAAACAACTTCTCGAGGTGGTGGCGTAGTGAACGTAGATTCACAAGTCAGCTGTAAGGCTAAACGAACATCATCCGCATCTAAAAATTTCTTCTTTGAGTTATTTGCATACAATCTGGCTTCCTCTAGGATAGATGTAGCATATCTATACACAAATTCTGTAAGTTGTACTATAGTTTTCGGCTCATATTCTGTTATCCCCATTTCCTTCATAATGGCCATTATCACTTGTCCGTCTTTTGGTATATTTTTGGGTTGCGTTGGTTTTGACTTGTCTTTATCGCCCATTTTCGTTAAACGTTTGTAACAAAATTAGAAGAAAACTTCTTTACACAATACTTTTTAACACAGAACAACTACAAACAATATTAACAGTGTCACAAAAACTTCTCTGACTATGTCACCACACTACCGCTAGTCTTTTATTTCTGTTCTGTGGTCTTTTATCTGTTCTGTGACCGTAGTCTTAATTATTGCTGCTACACCATAACCTAAAATTCCTAAACAAATCTGGTATAGCCAATATAAGATTAAGAAATTCCCTATTATTTGAATTTGTTTACAACCTAATTTAAATAATTAATCTCAATCTTGCTTACCATCTAGAATGAAAATAGAAGGTAATCACAACTAGTAATTTCAAGAATCAAAATTACAGAAGCATTTCACAAAACAAGCATTTTGTGCTTAGGTGATTTCATCTCGGCTGGTGATGCTGATTTACATGTGTTACTTACTATTATATGTATTGTATATTGTAATTCTAATATATTTTAGGTTATAGTCTACCACAAAGTGTCATAACATTGTACTATTCTACTACTCTACCTAATAAATTGAACTGAAATTAAATTGAGTTGAATTAAATTTAAAATAACTAATTGAATTAACTAATGAGAATGAGGGCTACCCAATGACTTCAGAATATTTCTGAAGTCATTGGGGCTACCATTATCAGGCTCACCAGTTGTGGTCACTGGCGAGTAAGGTAGCTCTCAAAAGTTATTGTTAGGCGCCGAACACGTTTATAGGGTTTTAATTATAATTATTTTGGTCCACCAGTAAATAAGTTATTGTTTATAGGCCGTGGGAGGTAGCCCTCATTGACGATTGTTAATTAATCGCTGTTGAAGTTAGGTCACAGAAACAGACTTCAGAAGACGTTAAGCTACGTTCTCACAACGACGTTTAGCTTCTGCGTCTTTCGTCGCCTATTTTTGATTGGTGCCACGCTCCAAGAAGTTGTCTGTTTTCAACTTTTTGCGTTCAATCAACTTCAATCTCCAATCAGAAGCTGATAACACGAGACACAGGCGTCATTGTGAGAACGCTCCTTTAGACTTATTGTTTTATTTAATTATTTATTTGGTTTAGATTGGTTGCACTGGTTTCTCATTTGTCAAATTTTGTCATTATTTATAATTTATAATGTTGATTTTAGAAGTGCATTAATAAATTATAATTAATTTAGTTAAACAATGACTTAAATATTATTGAATGATAATAAGCAACTGCTGATTGTGCCCTAGAAAGTATAAAATAATATGCAGAATTTGCAATAATTTGGTAAAATATGGGAGGTTACGTACCATTTTCAAGAATTACAGCAATTTTACTTAGAATGGTTTTAAAAGTTTGGGCCTACTCAGGCCTAATTTTAGTGTTCTGTTTTTTTACTGTATTATATGTATGGTGGAATATTTGCTATATTATTATTATTTTTTGCTGTCACAGGTACAGATCTGTTTTTAGATTTGGACATGACATCTATAATTTTATTACATATTTTAGGTATTTTATACCAAGTTCAAGATAGTTTACTGTACAATCCAGAATTGCCAAGCCATTCTAGAGTTTATGTACCAATCCCATCCATGTTTAACCTTCCATATGAAAGTATTACTACTCGATCCTCAGATGGAACCCAAATACACATGTATTTCATACATCAACCAAAAGAAAGACAACGAAATGCACCTACAATAGTTTTTTTTCATGGTAATGCTGGTAATATGGGCCACCGTTTACAAAATTGTGTAGGATTATACCATAATTTACATTGCAATATTCTGTTAGTTGAATATAGAGGTTATGGACTCTCAGAAGGTACTCCCTCTGAGGAAGGACTCCACTTAGATGCTAAAGCTAGTATTGATTATTTATATACAAGAAACGATATTAATCTTTCTGAAATAATTGTGTTCGGAAGATCTCTTGGTAAAGATACATTCTTATTGAAATGGAAGTTTTTAATGTTATTTATTTTAGGTGGTGCAGTAGCTATAGATTTAGCAGTTAGAGATAACTATACCAATAAGATATGGTGTTTAGTTGTTGAAAATACTTTTACTAGTATTCCTGATATGGCTAAAGTGTTATTAGGTTGGAGATTGTTGCAATATTTCCCACTGTTTTTTCTATAAAAATAAGGTAAAGCCTATAAATATGAAATATAAGAATGAATATATTTCTGCACTCTTCCTAGTACCAAAGCACAAAACACCTTAATCAAGATTGTACTCGATATTTGTTTAATCTTTGACCATGGGGATAACCCTATCTTGTTATCTATCTACAGATAATAGAAGAATAATCTATGTTTTTATGATCCAGACGGTTTAGTATATTTGTATTTTTTTGACAATTTTTGATCTATTGAGTACATTCGAAAAAATACCAAGCGTTCAAAAAAAAAGTAGACTGTAGGCTTATACTTGTACTTTGTTATTATTGATGGTTGACATTCGGCATTTTTTCTGGTTAACATTTTATCATAATTGATATATATCGTGTTGTGCCACTAATTACTGTGTTCCTTTTTGTCATTATTAGGAGAAGGGCTCGCAGTGTTTTCATACACATGAATTTGGGGAATTCATTCACGTGAAAAAGTCCAGTTATATTCGGCAGGTTCGGACGGAAGCTCATTATCAGTAAATTGTTGAGGAATATCGTCCACAAATTGGGTTAAACACTATCAATTTCCATTTCCCTCATTATTTCATTAGCATATTCCTTCAGCTGTTTGTTGGATACTATTTCTCGTTTTCGTCGAAGATAAAGAAAAAAGTCACCCCAGGCCATGAATGCCACTCGATAATAATCTATGAATAGTTACCATGATGCACACTATTTTGAAGAAAACTATTTTTTTAGCTGTAAAAAAAAAATAAATATCTCGGTTCTATAGACCGAGTTGGCCTCAACACGCGACACTAGTACTTATGTGCACAAGTGAATAATTGCTATTGGTTTATTATTATGCTTTATGATTAATTTTCTTATGTTTATTAGTATAAAAAATATATGAAATAACTCAGTGTATGTCCATTCATTAAAATTTTCAATATTATACGTTTTCAAAACCAAATTTTCGAACTTATCTTTTTTCAAAAACTGATATGTTGTAGACCACTTAGTACGCCACCTCGGTCTGTCCATGTAGGTAAAAGTATGCCAGACTATGTAGCTGGAATACTTGACTCGGTTTTATAAACCGAAATGGTGGTAAGGGATAAATATGATACTGGGTCTTATAGACTGAGTTGGTGCAACGGACAAGTAAATTCTTGATCTTATAGACCGAGATGGCAGTCAACGTGATAATATCAAAAACGGGTTTGTATTTAAAGTTTTATTCCAGTTTTAGGCAAAATAAATATAGAATAATTTTCATTTAGATCAAAACTGTACTTTTTTTAAATATAGGCATTCTGCACTCGAGTCAGAAGATCCAAATGAGCTGGTTACTTTTATCTAATAAAGCCTTAAAAGTACAGAATAAGTAATGAAACATTGCTATTTTCAAATACAATGATAATGCTATTAACCACAAAAATTATTATTGATGACAACTATCAAATATAAACCCTGTTTTATATTTGCTTGTTCTTTTTGGGAGTAACACTGAGCAACACATTTTTCAAGCCCCAGTGTTTCAAGCACTTTGAAAGGACCACAGTAATTATATCATTTTATAGCATAATATGCCAAATTCAAAAAAAAAGTTGCCTGTCGCTAGGTAATACCGTGTAAGTCTACATAGCCTACTCTTGGTTTTATTTTCACTTTTGAGTTTGTCCAATCCCATGGCAATAATATGGGACACTGAACATCATAAAAACTGACCGGACAACTCAAACTCCATTGCTATATCAATAACATAAACTGTACATATACTGAAGTAAACTTATAAAATTATGTCACTTTTAAAAAATCAGTCATAATCATATTTACACAACAATTTACATGTACGTATCTTTAAAAAAATTCCCTATCTATTATGTAAAATTGTCCATAGTAGACTTGTTAAATAATTTCCTTTGTGTATTTTATTGTATTGTGTTAATTAGATATTTCATTTTTAGTTTCTATCATATCACAAAGTGAAGCAAATACGGATACCAGCATTATTCATATCAGGCATGGCCGATACCCTGGTTCCTCCACGGATGATGTTTGAACTTCATAATCGTTGTGGCAGCATACGAAAGCAACTCTTACAAGTGCCCTCTGGAACACATAACGAAACCTGGCAGATTCAAGGCTACTATCACTCTTTGGCTGTGTTTCTCCAAAGCTGTAGACTAAAAAATTTAAGACAAGAATATGATATTAAAACCGACAATGTTAAAATACAAAGTAATAGCTTGTGGAACAATGTACAAACTATATAAATTGTTGATGTCGAGAATCAAGCCACAATCGTGATAAAGCTGTGTGTTTGCTGTTATAAGGCAATGGTTTTTTTTTTCGCAAGTTTTATTTGTTTATAAAAGTGGCAATAGTTAGCGTCTTTTCCTAACATATTTTTAAAACTACTCATTTTTGGGATATTTTTTTTTTATGATCTAAAATTTTAGATTTTAGTAAAAAATAGTACTTCATAATAATTACAAATATAATACTTAAAGAGGTCCCGAAATATTATAGTCCTAAAATTTTTAGTAGCCCATTTTTTCTAATAAAAATACAGTTGTGTCCAGTTGGCATCAAATGATTTTTAAGAAACTGCGTAATTTTTTTATTACTCACATTTTTAAATTGAGCAAGTTAAAGAAAAAACAAGTTTTAAACCCAGACGATTCATATGTTAATATGAACAATGTACAGTCTAGTCAGAAACCTACTCATAAATACTATAGTTTTGACTCATAACACCACAACTTTCAATTCTAAAAAAAAAAAAAGAAAAAAAGAAACGAGGTAGATAATTAGTAGAGCTCGGAATTTAGGTATTGATGACATCAAAACCAGAATTGGCTATAGATTGTGTCAGCGCTTAAATATGTTTGTGTATGCTCAGTAGCACAGGCACAGTGGACCAGTGCATTAACAGGTTGACTGCCGACTACTCTGATCGGAGTGTACCGGCATCAATCGACGACGCCCCCTACTCCGATCGGAGTGTTGTGTATGCTTAATAATGATTTATGGCATAACTAAAGGCAACAAAACAAATAAAACTTAACGGCTCAAAAATATGGTCAGCAGTCAACCTGTTAAGTGACAAACGTAGCTGGTTTAGTGCCTATCGACTCCCAGGCTCAATTCTGACAAAGTCAAAGGGATTGGTTGTGTATGTGTCCATTTTTTTTTTAACTGTGTAATCCCTGTCTGTGCAAATTCGGCTTTGGTTTGGGGGTTGTCTAATTTATATGGTGTGTTTTATGTTTACGTTTTGTCAGCTAGGTGAAGTAATTGGCTATAGCATGCGGATCGCGTTTAAATGGCGTTTATTTCCACTGCCTCATTGAAAATGAATACACCAATACAGGTCATTGGAATACACTCTAAATACATAGTATTTATATAACTTCTATGTGAATAACACGTACATATGTAAACAGTACAAAATTAAAGACAACGGAGGTTAACTTTTTAAAATGTCCCGTTCAGTTATTGCAAAAGTGTGTTAGAAGAGCAGTACAGAAATGTTCAGGTGCCATCGGAAACGACACTAAGAAAAAAATATTTATTACAGAGATGTCAGTATTAAACAAAAAAAATGTTCTAAATTAAATGACAAGTACATCTGGATTAGCGTAGATTAAACCATAAACTCTTGTGGCTGGAAGGTGGCAAATGTTTTAGGGGGTGCATTTATATTAGTAATATAAATATACTGTGATCGCTAGTTACAAATACGTGTTATTATACGGGTATTATCAACAATTAAAAGGGACTGTTTTACTTAAAGAGTGTTTTAATGGCAAGAAAATGTGTTACAAACAAACTATAAATATCGGGTAGCAATTCCACAGTTTAAATAAAAGTTAGGTTTAATGGCTATCATATTTATATCTCAATTTATGTTTTGCTGGAATGACTGGTAATGCATTTTCTTGTCACTAAAACTCCCTTTAAATTAAAGGTCTCTTTAAAATGTTGATAATACTGGTGTTAGTATTAGATTCACTAGTACTTTCAGATCTCTTGGTATTAACTTTGAATGTTAACCCAACTCGCCAAATAACCACAAGGTAAGATATTGTGTCTTATATGCATGAATATATTTACATGGTGTCACATCACTTATTGCCAACACTGGAATTGACGTCATTTATCGCTACCTCCCGATCTCCAGTGATAATGCAACTAAAGTTGCATGGTGCTAATTCTGTAGATACATAACGTATTTCAAAATTATTTTGCAAGGGAGGGGGCTGGACCCATTCTGCTAGCTATAATCAATTTACTAGTTAGATGCTCCAGGAACTGTACCGTCCTCTCAATTTATTGTTGCATTACATATATTTCTTATCCACATAACACGCAAATAAATTCAGCTGTATCTTGTATTTTTTTCCTTTTTTTGTAATCCAAATTTCATACAATGAAATATTTTGTGATACTCTTCTCAATTAAGTTTTCATTATTCTTTTAACAGTTTTTGTGAAATTAAGAAAATAATTTAAGGAACATTGAAAATACCCTCGCAAAATACGTTTATTAATTTAAAATTAATTATTTACTATTGTATGTGCAAATAAGAACAAATTATTTATACATTACTGTAAACAAAGCATTTATTTATCAGTATAAGCTTAGTTGACTTTAACTACTATGGTGCATAGGTTATTGTGTCCGTGCCATTTTGTATAATTATTTTATTGACAATCTTATGTGATTTATATTTAGGTTTTATATGTAATTTTAGTCTTCATAATGTTTCATCCAAAGATTTTTTAAATATTAGTTATATGACTTGTATGTAGGCATACCTATTTATTTGCTGATGAGTAATTTTTGTAAGTAACGAGGCCTAAAATATAATCTTATTTTTTTGTAAGTTTATGTTTAATTTAAGAACCAGTTATATTCCCTTAGAAAGATCATCGTGTGCAAAAGAAACATTAAAAAAGCAATCAGTTATGGACATCAACTACTTAGTGTAAAACTTTATATTTGTAAAAAAAATTTGACTCAAAATTACATGTTTCTAGTACCTAGAATCTGTGCAGCTGATTAATAGTAATATCTCGCCAAGTCCAGTGCTGTGGAAACAACTTTTAAGACTATGCACCATTAGTTTTTTTATGGCACGAAGTGTCAAAAATTATCTGCCAGCCAAATGATCTGTTTTTGTGTGCATTGACCATATGTGTCATTTCGTTGTGAATACTCGGTAGTAATTAATAAGTACATTGAAAATTATCGATAATTTTTTGGAAATCTGCATGAATGCAAGTAAATATAAGCACAAGTGCTTTTCACAGCTTAACTTGCATGAGTGGAGATTTCCCAAAAATTATATATAATTTTCAAAGCACAAATTATATTTTATCAGAAATTTTCATGATCCAACATAAAATTGTTAATAAATGCCACGATGACAATATTTGAATAAGCTCGACAAGAAATGTCAAAAATGACAGCGGTAATTTTTGATAATTTGCACCAGTGCAAAATTATCACATGTAATACCACTAGGGTTAAATTATTTCCAAAAATTTTTTGGAGGTCATGACCAACAGTACAAAAAGTTTCCAAAAAAATACCTGGGTTCCTATAGTAACACTAGAGAAAACACACATTTTATTGTTTAAAAAAAGGTGAAATTTTCGCTGTAATTCAACGTTGATTGGTCAGAAATTTGAAAATAGAAATGCAAGGTTGGTCAAACATTCAAATTTGACAGGAGATTGAAAAAAAGTTTGGAAGAACATGAACAGAAGGTAGACTATATGATATCATACATGCAGGATCTTTATCTGTTCTGTGGTGCATGCAGGAACATACATCATACATGTGCAAAGATTCATATTATTTCATATACATTCGGATATACAGTGCAGAAGCAGCAAGGCATCCTTTTTCTATGAAGGCAGTACTTCTATATAGTTGGTTCTTACTGAAAGTTGAAGGCATGGCACAGATAACGTTGGGAGGTAGGTATAGTTTACTTCAAACTTATTTGCAACATAAAAAACGTCGGCTTCCTTGATCCCTTTACCGTCGTCAAAGAATATATCAAGTTTTCCACGTTGCAATTAAATAACATTTAAATAAATTATACAAGATCGTCCATCAAGCATAATTATAATGACAATGACATAAATGTCCCTTTTCTAAATATATACAGTCTAGTTCAGTGGAATATCCAGACGTGACCATAGGGAAAAATATAAGATCCAAAAACTTTATTTAAATAAGAAATTGTGCAATTGTAAATTGCAATAGTTGAAGTCTATGCTGCACCTACTCATTGGGAGAGATATTATTCCTAGTGTATGGTTTCGCAGAAAGCTGGCGACAACAGTAATTTTCTGTATTGCTGAGTGGGGCCATTCTTTCGCCAGTTAGACAGTACGTTGTTCGATGTATTATTAGGGACTCCATCTGTCTGTGCAACAACGAGTTAACAGCTACAATGAATAACGGTGTGACTATATGATTTGCACTTAACCACCCAATACTATTTGATACAAACCAGAGACAGTTTTTAGTGCTCCTGTAAAGTTGTTGAAAACGGAGCTGCCTCCTTATTGTTGCAGTAAGGTCTTCAATTAGAGCAGAGGCCACGTTTTTATTAGTATTTTTATATTTAAACATAAATAATTCGAAGGCATAGCTATAGTTTGCATAAATTGTAGGTGTTAAAAAATATATAACATTATAAAATAAAGTTAGATGATTAATAAATGTTTATTAATAAATTACTTGATTTCAGTATGTACATTTTAATTTTTTTTTTGTTTTGAAACCATGGGGGAGATATACCGTTTATACTCTCTGTAAATACGCCACTGGTCTAGGCCCAGGTTATTCTGAGAGATTTGAGATTTCTCGTAGACCTACTCACAGAAGAGATAAGACCTACCCATAAATAATATACTTTGAGGTTTGATTTGAATGCTCCACTACAATAAATATTATTTTCTGATACGTTGTCAGCGTTTATGTAGGTCGTAGGTTATGATTTCTGATGCAGGATAAACATTTAACATTATCCTTTTGTCTTTCGATTTGATTTTAGTCGTTTCGAATCCATAAGGGAAACCTGTGGTAATGTTTAACCTAAATTGTTCTAAATTATTGGTTTGCGGCTAGGATTTGCACCAATGAGGTATCGTGTCGTAGACGTAGAATTTTAGCTCCTCCCAAGTTGAGGGTGGCCAGCTGGGATAATTTCGCAAAATGAGTGATCTGACTGATCTGTCAGTTTTTGTGTACTAAATACTAGTGTAAATACTTTGGAATTATGTCAAAATCGTGTCTCGTGAGCATAATCACCAGCCGAGAGTTGTAAAAATTTGTGAAAATGCTCTGTGTAAAATCAGCTACATTTCAAGAACCTACTTACTGATAAAGTTATCTTATCACCTGTATTTTGACAGGATAACGTGTATAATCATAAAACAATATGTTAATAAGCATAATACGATTTTCTTGACGAATTTTTCGTTCTGTTTAAAATGTTTTCCCGTGAAGAATTGTTAGTTAAGTGTTTAATAGTGATTGGTGTTGTTATTTTATCATTTACAAAATGTTATTGTGGAGAATCAAAAATTATGTCCAAAGAAGAGCGTATTCAACTCAGGTATTAATCTTATCTATTGTAGATATAATTTACAGAAGATTTCTTACTGTTCTTTGCAGGGAAGAAGCAAGAGACATGTTCTATCACGCATACAATGCATACATGGAGAATGCTTATCCTGCTGATGAGCTAATGCCGCTAAGTTGTAAGGGTCGCTATAGAGGACTTACACCTAATCGAGGTGATATCGATGACTCCTTAGGAAAGTAAGTAGTTTATTTTTTTCTACATACATTGTAGTTAATGTAGCTGGTGGATAAAAAGTGTCTAATTACCAAATCTTATTCAAAAAATTGTCAATACATGATAGCAAAACCACTGGATAACTCCAGTTCACTTAGATATAAATGTATAATAGGGTTTTGATGACTTTGTTGGTGAGTTGAGGTAATGAGGACTAAATTAACTATTTAGAATAATTCGATTTAGCAGTGTATAAAAATAGAGATTTTTTTTACTTAAAAGTATTTACATATTAATGGAAGGTTTTCCAATTTAAATTTTTTATTCCGTAGAAGTATATTAGAGAATATTGCATAAAGGGTAGATATAAAACTGTGAAACCAAATGTTTTTCAATTCAGTATTTCAAAAATCCAACCACCAACTATATGTAAGTAAGTAAGTAAGTAAGTAAGTTTTATTCCGTTTCAATTCATATATACAATGTATAAAACAGGTCACAGGAAATAGTACACATTAAAAAATACATTAAAAAAAATACATATACAATACATGATGAGCTTAACATAATAAATAAATCATGTTAATATGCAAAGTATTCTTGAAGAGAATATGGCTCCATATTGCATATATATTGGAAGGTTTGCTGAGTGAAACATTTGAGGTTAACGTTCTCATTCAATTCCCTAGGAAGAGCATTAAAAAATTTCAGGGCTGCATAAAATGAGCCTTTTTTCGGTAAGAGTTAACCGATGAATTGGATAAGCATAATTGTTTTTGTTCCTGGTATCGTATATGTGATTTATGTTTGCCTTAATAAATTCTAAATTGTTTTTCTTTAAAAATACTAAACAGGAATAAATATATAAACCTGGAATTGTGAGTAGTTTATTTTCTTTAAAGCAACCTCTACAAGACTTATCATATTTCATTTTAAGAATTATTCTGATTGCTCTCTTTTGTATTTTAAAAATTTGAGGAAGGTCTGAGGAGCCCTCCCCAATTTCAATGCCATATTTGGCTATGGAGTAGAAGTTTGCATAATATACATTTAAAAGAGCAGACATGTGAAAAGAGTTTGATAAAACTCTGAGAGCAAAGCAAGACTTATTTAGTTTTTTAACTGTAGCTTCAATGTGCAAGAACCACTTGATGTTACTGTCTAGTGTTACACCTAATAGTTTTGTTGATTGTATTGTTGATACCGGCACTAAATCAGTTAGATACTCAGGTACTTGGATATTTGATCTATCAGTTTTAAAAATTACACAATTGGATTTTGATTCATTTAAAACGAGGTTATTGTTGTTAAACCAGTTCTTTATACTAAACCAACTCTGTACCAATGTGGTTGTAATCTCGTTTAGGGTTTTACCCATGATCAATAAGTAGGTGTCATCAGCATAACTGACAATTTTTAATTTAACATTATCATCTATTACATTGACTAAGTCATTAATAAAGATTACAAAAAGAAGTGGCCCAAGAACACTTCCTTGAGGCACTCCATAGTTGTAACTTTGAATATTGGATTCATATTTGTTCCCATTGTCTGTAATACATACGGATCTTTTGCTATCTGTTTTGCAAGTATGATGCAAACCACTGTAAACTAACTCCTCTTATCCCAATTTTTTCTAGTTTGTTTAAAAGTTTTATATGATTTAGAGTGTCAAATGCCTTGGAGAGATCAAAGAAAAGTCCACAGACGATTTCCTGACCCTCCAGTGCATTTAACACTGTCTCGACAAAATTGAAAAGAGCTGTTGTTGTTGATCTGTTTTTTTCTAAATCCATGTTGAAAGTCATTAAAGAAACTACATTTATTATGAAATTGGATTAACCTATTGTACATGAGAGTTTCAAAGATTTTTGAGAAAACAGACAACAAGCTCACAGGGCGGTAATTACCTAATTCGTTCTTATCTCCTTTTTTGTACAATGGTATCACAATTGCCAGTTTTAATAAATTAGGAAAAGTCCCCTGTAACAAAGATGTATTAAAAATGTTCTCCAGTGGTGCAGCTAGAGCTTGTATACATTTTTTTTAATAAATTGGTTGACCATCAAAGCCACTTGAATTTTTAGATTTGAAATTTTTTACAATACTGCAAAAAAATTTAAGGTTATTTAATAACAAATTTTTAATTAGTAGTTTTTTTTAATGTTTATATAATAACTACTATTATAATATCGAGACAAAAATAAAATAAATATTTGTATGTCAAACATGAGGTTAAATGTATACATTATTAATTTTAATGTTGAAATGACATACCATTTTCCATGACCTTCATTGAATAACAATAATTATTATTCCCTCTATCAAAACTCTGTCAAGAATAAGTGTATAATTCTAAAAGTTAATTATGGTTGTATTCAGACAGGGTCTCTAATATTATGTACCTCGAATATTACATTATAATTTTTAAAAGTCCCATACTTTACATGATGCCTGTCTCTTTTTTGTTTTAACTCTTGTTCAAGAAAATCGCTAAAAATAAATGCATCTAAAGGGAATATCTTAGCAATGGCAAATTTGTTATTTAGATATCATATTTCAATTTGTTGATTGAGCCTATTTGTTTTTGTAAATGATGTCCACCAATAATTGTAAAATATTTCCAATTAATATATTTGCATTGATTATAGTTTTGAATATATTTAAAATTTTTTAATAAGGTCACAGCAGAAGATCTTTATTTTTCTAATATAACCAAAAATGTGGTTTATTCTTAAAAATATACAAAATTGCCCATACTGTTCAACACAAGCTGACCTACTTGCCCATTTCCATGTATTATTTAATGGCATGTTTAATGGCCTATTTACCTTTGGTAATAAAATAGTTATTTCACATCATTTAGAAAACAAATGCCATCAAGCACTACACTATTAGAAAGAGGATTTTATTATCACAATCAAAAAAATATGTTAGAATTATTGAAAAACTGGAAGTGGCAATAATCTAGCTGATAACTGATTACTATGAAGTCTCATTAATTCAGTTCGATTATTGAAAATTTATTCCATTGCTGAACTTTTTCAAACTGTTTCTAAGATAGGTAATTTTTTATACCAAATCTCAAATTATTAACAGAGAAAAAGCTTAAAATGTTTATTAGATCTTCCACATGTGGGATTACAGAAATCGAAACATTTTTTTTGAAAGTTTGTTAACAGTTTCACATACACTATCCTCTAAAAAATGGACAACATTGAATACCTTTGTTACTATTGTTTCACCAAAAAAATATTCTCTGTAATAACTCATGATTTCTTTTATACCCAATGATAATTTTTAAATTTTGTTATCCATTCAGTCAATAAAGTTAGAAATTGAATTTTAAAACATTTTTGTCAAGTAGTATTGTAGAGTAGTTATCGTTTTATAAACTGTTCATTAACTAATTTTTTTTTTGTATAGTTTTTTTATCTTTATGTATATTCAGTGGTAAACCGCTGATAGAAAAATTACCTATACACTACTTCCTTTCTATGTATTACCCAATTTATTACCTACATTATAACTCATATTTCCCATAATTCACTTGTATTTACCAAGGTATTACTCCATGACTACTTCCTAGGAGCTGTAAAGGGTGTCCCAAAGTTCCTAAAGGTAAAATAATTAAGAGTGTAGCAAAAATAGTATAAATGATGTCGCGGCCCTGAGTGCCGCTCGACTTGAAAAACCAAGTAAAAATAAGGTTTGACCACCTACCTTTTAAATCGCTTTGTTTTTTTTCCAGTAAACCTAATTTAGGAGAATATGGCCCAGGGAGGGAGCTCTGGGTCACCCTATACACCAAATTTCGTCAGACGTTTAACCCTCTTATATATTATACTTGATGTTATATGCTGGAAAAAGTAAATATGAAAATATAAAAAGTTTAAGGGAAAACACCTCACACACACCGTTTTCAGGACAAATCTGCTGCGAACTAAGGCGTTTAACTAATTAATATGTTGCTAAACCGCCCATAAATTATTGTTAGAAAGTCTTCGATATTTTGGGGCTTTTTTTTCTCTTAAAAAAAATCCATTGAAGATTTTTTTGATTCCCTTTTTGCTCTTAGAATGGTATTTGGTAATCTAAATTTTTTATATATACCAACTATCAGAATTGAAACGGTGGTTTACTTTTTTTTAATTTAGCCTAAAAGTACGAGAAATTGGATGGGGACATGCATTTTCCGTGATGTCTCGAGACAAAAAAAAAATAATAATAATATACTTAAATAAAGATATGGCCCCACTAAATATATGGAACCAAACGCGCAAATCTTTAGTGGGTGCAAAATTTTAGTTCTGGACAGCCTAGCAGCACCAATTGGTAGAATTACCCTTATAATTATTAACAAAAACAAAAGTATCAACAGTGAAATACATTTTCTTCACTTCAGATCTGCACAATAAAAATTAGACACTAAAAGACCAGGCAATAAAGATTGAAAGAAACCCGCGTGGGCACCTCTTCCAGGCATGACTTTAAAATTCAGACATCCGATGTTTTCAAGACGTAATAAAGTAATGCTAATAAACCACCTGTTTATATCTCCACCAAGAGTCTAGTTGCGAACCCTGTGAAGCATCTTATTGCATGTGTTTCTCTACACCTAGTCAAATTAAAATTAAAATTGAATACTGTAAATCCTATTATATACAGTGTGTCCCAAAAAATTTGATCCTCACCATCAGGATATCGGAAACTATAAGAGTAGAGAGTCGGTTAAATAAACAAAGTTGTAGCAAATTTAATGCTGATTTTGAATCTGTTGAAAAATCAAGGCTAACTGTGATCGTTTTCGAGTTATTTCCAGAAGACTGAAATTTTGTATTTTCGTTTTTGACAAATATCTCAAAAACGTTTAATCATACGAAGACAAGACCTTAACCTTCTGAAGGCAATTTTTCACGAACATTTTGGTAGTTTTTTTTTCTAGTGTGCAGTTTTTGAGATGCGACCTACAACTTCTAATTTTCTTGTCGGCCTTTTACAAATTTGAAATCTGCATAAAACTCTCGTTCTTCTAATGTATGACACTAATAGTTTATGTTGTTAGTTGGGACCTTACCTGAGAAGAGCTGCAAATCATGTGCGCTCGTGACTAATAAAATGTGTTGATAGCAATGGGGCCCATGTTGAATAGTACTTTTGATTTTGTTACTGTTTTAATGTATTATTATCTGTAGTTAAAAGTTGTTCACATGAAAACAAAGGTCGTCTTTTGTTGTCCAAAATCCAGGAACTAAATTTTATATATTAAATTTCAATCATTTGCAAAATAGAAAGTAAGGAAGATCAATATCCAGTGGGAATAATTATGATTCTGAAATTTTAAATAAGATTATGGAGTGCCACAAGGAGTGTCCTTGAATCATTTCTTTTTATAATATTTATAGATGATCATATAAATATTACCAATCAGAATATTAAAACAACCATGAATAATTATGCTGAGATCGTAGTTTACTAATAAAAAGGGACACACTTGCCGAAATTGTCCATAAACTTCAAAATGTAAAAGTCTGGTTTTGTATTATATAAATTTATCTTAAAAAAAATTAACAAAACATGACACTCATAATTTTAGCATGCTTTTTTGATACATCAGCTTTTAAAATAGTTAACTGCTAATTTTTATTTCATTGCCAAGTTCCAAGTGTCTACTTATGTAGTACTTTCTTAGTACCAAAAAATAACTAGTTTTCCATATTGAATCTGAATAAAAACTGTCAATTATCTTATTTGATATAGGTAATTGTTAAAAATAGGTATATAAATAAAATTCAACCTCTGTGATTACCTGTTATATAATTAAAGTAATTAAATGAAATATTTATGGATAATTATATCCAAATGGATCACTACCTTTTTTGAAAGTAATATAGTTATTTTAATTAACCTGAAACTGCTTATATGATTATTGAAAAATAAACCCTATACCTAAATGCATTTATTTTATTTTAAATTTATTGGATAGAATATATCTGTAAAATGTAAAAACTAATTTTTCCTGTAGATGTGTCAAGATATTTTTACTTCTAAATAAAAGCTTGACAGATTCACGCAAGAAATCGTCAGGTAAATATTAGTTTATGGTTTGGTAAATTACCTAGCTATTTATAGTTAATGGGAAATTTAATGGTTACCATTAAAAGCAGCTTTAAAAATATTGAAAGTAGGTGATAATAATATACTTTAATTACGTTTTTGAAGATAAATATTTTTATTGTCATGGATTGTTGGTGTAATAAAATAAATTGAATTATGTTATTATCAAGATTATTATACAATAGACAACTGTTACAATTATTATTAAAGTGCTGCTGGCCAAATGAAACTAATAATGTAATTTTCTTGTGTTACTTTGAAGAAGAATATATTCAAAACGAAATGCGGCCTTGAACATTTTCTTGCAAATTTCATCAAAAATAAACTGGCTTAACGATGTTATTAAACTACGATAGAAAACGTTATATAGAGCGTGCAAAGTGAAACCCTTACAATTTTTCAAAATTTCATTGATTCCGAAAATGTAAAAAAACAGTTGTAGGTTTTATTTATTTATAGATATGTCCAGATGGATAGTTTATCACCATTCTAAATAAAACTTATGCACTAACATTAAAATATTACAATGAAAAAATACAGAAACGTATAAAATTCAATTCAATTCAATTCAGTTTATTCAAATATAAACTTTACAACGTATACAATTACAAATGAATAAAATATAAAACTAGTTTGTCTAGCATTACAGACACCTAAATGACTGAACATTTGCATGCGTCTAGATATTTCAATATGAAATAACAAGATTTAATATAATTATTAATAAAAAATTAATATAACTAACAATTAAAAAGAAGTGATAAATGGATCACCATATACAACTAAGAACTTGAAGACTAGTTACTAATTCTAAGATAGTCTCATCTCATATTACAAATGGTGGGTATTTAATTAAACTTCTAGAATTATATCTGCTAATAAATAATCTACATTTTTTAGCAAATCTTTTTAAGTTATTTAATAGTTTGATTTCAATGGGTAGGAGGTTGTAAAATTTTGGAGCCAAGTACTGGAAAGATCTTAAACTAATATTTTTATGAACGATAGGTATTTGTAGATTTTGATGGATTTTACCTCTGGTGTTATGTTGATGAGATATGAAATTTTCTAGGATAATATTTTTTTGTATATAGGTGCAAGAAGATAATATAAAGAGTGATCTGACATTCAAAATATCTTCAGAATAAAGTAAATGAGTAGGATAGAGACAAGTCTTTTTGTAAATTATTTTTAGAATGATTTTGATTTACATTTAGTTGTTTTAGTAAGTTATTATATAAACCACCCCAAGCAATAATACCATATCGAATTAGGGATTTGATAAGAGACTTATATAACATATTTAGTAATTTTTTTTCTAGAAATTCTCTCATGAGATAGAATTTATGTATAAGTTTTCGTATACTTGATGTTAATTTCAGAATTTGCTTGTCCCATTTTAAATTTTGATCAATTATTATGCCTAAGTATTTAATTTCAGTTGTCTCTTTTATTTTCTCAGTCCTATTAAATTCAATGTTTGTAATATTCGGTCGATTGTCTGATGTCAACAAAAACGCCATGTAGTGCGTTTTTTTTATATTTAAAGACAGTTTGAGAGTGCTTAACCAATCGTGTACTTTACTTAGACTACGAATTACTTTAAATTTTATTTTTTCCCAAGAAACGTCTAATAAGACAGTATCGTCAGCAAACGAGATAATAGTGTCACTTATATCCAGGTTAGTTAGTGAGTGTAGATAACTTATAAATAAAATTAGGCCAAGAACTGTGCCTTGCGGAACACCCATTTCAATTTTATATGCACTAATGGATTCTCTAATCTGAACCATTTGATATCTCAGAGAGATAGATTTTAAACACACTCAACACAGTTTCCCGCACTGTGTAGCAATGTAATACATCTAGAAGCTTTTTGTGAGATGCTGTATCGAATGCCTTAGCCAAGTCCAAGAATACTGCAATGCATTTATTATTATTGTTTTGATTATCAGTTATTTTATCAATAAGTTGATATATGGCTTCACATGTAATAAAACCTCGTAAAAATCCATATTGATTTTTGGATAATATTTGATTGTTCTCTAGGAAACTAATTAATCTAGCCTTCAGACATTTTTCGAAAATGTTGGCAAAATTGTTTACATAACTAATTGGACTATAATTATCTATACTTATTTTACTACCTGCTTTATGAACCAGTATAATAATTGTATTTTTAAAGTAATTTGGAACAACTGTTTTAAATACTAAATTAATGAGATGAACTAATGGCTTGAGAATATATAGGTGACAGTCTTTTATAAGTTTAGTTGAGATTCCGTCGACCAAATATGAACAAACTTTTTAAATTAACAACACACACACACACATACATACATATATACACATAATTTCTTTCAGGGTACTATATCGCCAACTATGAAAATATTTCCATTTCGTTTGCAACTATGGTGTACAAACAATTTTCAGTTAGAATTTTTTTTAAATCTTCTTTTACATACATTGAGGCGCAGATTACAAAATTATATTAGTAGAACATTTAGTATTTTAATTCCGACATTAGTCTGTTTTGGGGTGAGTCACACTTTTACATATGAGTCACACTTTTACACATTGACCTATCACTCTTCAGTAAGTAAGTAGTTGAAATAAAGGTCTTTTTACTGAAATTTCTCAATTTCAGGAAAAAGATTGTATCTCTAGAAGTATCAGAGATACCTATCAAAAAACACCCAAACCAGTTTCTTTCCATTAATCCATAGATCACCCTAATATGTCAAATAAATAAATACCTACAATTGTTTTTTTACATTTTCGGAACCAATGAATACTTAAAAAATTGTAAGGGTTTCATTTTGTACCCTGGATACAATGTCTTGTATCAATGTCATTGTTAAGCCAGCTTATTTCTGATGAAATTTGCAAGAGAATCCTCAAGACTGCATTTCGATACCTCCTACCGATTTGAGGATATTTTTCTTCAAAGTAACACAAGAAAATTACATTATTCGTTTCATTTGGCCAACAATTTATTATAATTATTTTTATATGGGCCTGTAATCAAATTTAATAAACAATTTACACAAATGCCAGCAATATTTGTGAACATATCAAGGGCATCATATCAGAAGAGAATAAACGCCGATATAATTGCTATGATTATATGCCCTTTTGATATGATGCCCTCGATATAATTTTGCAGTGGGAACCATAGGCACATTTTATTGCTTTTCTTGCGTCACTTGCATCTACTAGATATTGTCCTTATTCTACTCGCCATTTGATCTGTATAAAAGTGGATGAAATCTGCCGCAATAAAATGGGGCTTAAATCAGCTCTACAATAAAGTAAAGAAATAACAAATAACCTCAAACAAGTAACAAATGCTCTTAAAAATGTGTCCATAATATTCAATCGCAAATTCTATCTTGCCATTACAGTATTGTAAGTACCTATAAAATATATTTCAGATGTTTATCATAACACCAGCTAGATTGGCGTGTGCAATGCATAAGTTAAGAAAATTGTCCAGTGATGATAGATCATAGTCAACTAAATCCAGTTTAGTCTGTTGAATTTCTATGGTACATCATTTTCCTACACTGGCAACACTGTAGGGCTATTTGGCAATTGTAATAATTTGCAAAAAAATTACTTATTTAAATGAACAAAAATGTCAAATCAAATTGGGTTGCTAACTTCAAATTCATAATTTTAAAGATGGAAGAGCTAAAAATTCAAAATCCAGGACGTTAGGAAAAATAAAGGAATATGACTGATATTGTATTGCTTTTAAGAAAATATAAAAATATATATACTACACTACATACAAAATAAGAAAAACAAAAGAAGAAATTAGCTCTTAGTACAAACAAACATAACTATTTTATGTGATGGTTCACGAATTTAACGGGAATATAACGACCATTAGAAGTCGGTAGTAAAAAAGTTAAAACCAACTATCACCAGGTTATAACTATATTCCAGTCAAATCACATTGGTTGGGGTGAGCGTAGATCCGAGAACGTTCTCGTATTGGATACGAAAGTTAAGCAAGTGTAGTCGCAGTCTCTAATTTGGATGGTAACCCAAGTGAAACTTTGCGACCTCGTTCCGTCTTCTATCAGCTTGTATATCAATGTATGCACAGAAGCTATGCAATCTTAGGCGTGTGTTGTGTAGGTGATACCATCTTTCGGAGGGGATGTAAAGCAGTCGGTCCCTTGTCTTTTAGATGTTTGGTAAGTAAAAAATCCCTACTATTCAATCTCGTCTTCGATAGAGAATAGGTTCGGAAAAAATTCCAGGTTGGGGGTAGCTCGTCTCCTGGCGTCGGTGATTGACCCTAGTAGCGGAAATACGCGTTAAATAAATGAAGAAAAAACTTCACATATTAACTCGGTTGTACAACAGTACAATGTAGCTGACAAACATTTATGAACAGATGATATTGTATTGTCTGATGTTTTGACAACATGCTGACTTTTACGAGTCCAAGTTTCTAGTTCTAACATTAATAATAGATATGCCATTGTAGAGTTCACCATGGCAGCTGAGTAGAAAATACAAGAACCTATAACAGATATCTTTCATTGACAATATCTGTAATAATTGATAAATGCAACATTTTTATGGTGTGCCTGCTGATTAATTCCCACACCCCCTCAGCATATGTTTATCTCATGTCTACCTATTAAAAGAATTTACATTTACATCTGTTATAATTTTTTTGTTACAGTTTTTCTTTAACGCTGATTGATACTCTAGACAGTCTGGTGATACTTGGAGACCTAGGTGAATTTGAACACGCAGTAAGACTTATCATAAGGGATGTGTCTTTTGACAACGATGTTGTTGTCTCAGTTTTTGGAAACAAACATACGTGTTTTGGGGTATGTATACCTACTTTTTTTTACAAATAATTTGTATTTATATAGTAGATGCTACATTATACGCATAAAAGTATATTCGAAAGGTGTTTCATTACAGGCTGCATTTTAAAATTTCATTGACTGTCTGCAGCTAAATCTGCAGCAGTTGTCGCCCGAGATAAAAGATCTTCATCTCCCAGCACAACAGGTACTACAACCTTCAACTGCTGCTATTGTGGACTTTATAAATGGGAACAGTGATTTCCTATTCTTCAAATTGCTACAGTTGCAGGACTCGCTGCGGCTGCTGCTGCAACATAATGTATAAATTGAACTTTAATGTTTCCTCTCACCTTCTTTTGGTATTGTGCCACTGTCCTATAAACTATTTATAAAATTTGTTAAATAAACCTCTGTACCAAAAGCGTAAATCAGAGGTTGGTTTTTTGAAAAAATATTTTTGCCTATCCAAAAATTATCTTACACCGAAAAAAAATATTATCCTGAAAATGTACCTTAAAGATCGATATTTACAATGCTGGTATTCATATTGAACTTTCTAGTGTCTAGTGTTGAGTTAATTTGTCATTTATAACTATCACTTTTTACACGAAAATATATACAGTTTCCCATAATGATATTGCCACCTTAACTGAAAAAATTAAATACTAAAAATAATCGTCTCGGAGAGTGAATTTCTTTTTCTAAAAAAGAAGAATCATTTTCCTTTCTATTGCCATTATAATAAAAAAGTAGTAACTCCTTAGAAGTGCACATTAAGTACAGTAATCTTACAGTAGAAAAAATTGTGTAAAATGTTTAAATCAAATATGAACTTTGAAGTTCATAAATGATTCGTAAATAATTATGAATGTTTAACATTTTCCAGCGGTTTATTATCTGCACATATCTTAGCGGATTACTTGCAGCAAAGAGATGGCATCATGCTCTGGTATAAAGGAGAACTTCTCGATATGGCCAAAGATGTTGGTTATCGGTTGTTGCCAGCATTCAATACGACTACAGGAATACCACATTCTAGGGTAACAAAAATTCATTGTTTTTTTTTATCTCTATAATGTGAAAAAATTTCAGGTAAACATGAAGTACGGCATAAAAAGCGATCGTTTGGAATCGGCTCGCGAAACCTGCACTGCTTGTGCCGGATCAATGATCTTGGAGATGGCAGCTCTCTCTCGTTTAACTGGGGAGCCTATTTTTGAAGTTAAAGCTCACAAAGCCATGGATGAACTGTGGAAAATGAGACATCGGAGCTCTGATTTGATGGGCACGGTTCTTAATGTCCATTCTGGAGATTGGGTGAGAAGAGATTCAGGCGTAGGCGCTGGTATAGATTCGTATTATGAATATTGTTTGAAGGCTTATATCTTGTTAGGAGATAATAAATACCTAAATAGATTTAATAGGCATTATAATGCCGTCATGAAGTATATTTCACAGGGACCAATGTTGCTGGACGTTCATATGCACAGGTAGGAAGGAATACATAAAATATTATTACTATTAATACTTCTGTAGAAATGTTTTCCGGTTTTTCCTTGAATTTGTGAATGGAATAGTGATCAATTAAGGATCTAATGTTATCAATTGTCGGGATATATTTATAAAACGGCCTAAAAATGAAACCATTTAATTGGATTTATTGAAATCTTTAAATTGGTATATTAGAATAGAATAGCCATTTATTAATTCAATCGATCGTATACAATAATATAGGACAAGTCAGATAAAGATTTTCAATAGAAAAGTAATTAGATTTAACAGTAGGTTGAATGTCGATAGAAATTCAAGTATTTATTTATGGAATAAAAACCACGTGTCAAAAAATATCTTTGCAATGGAATTTTTTTATATGTTATTACTAGTATTTGTGATATTTACATATAATGGTGAACCTATATAATATGTATCAAATTTGTATATTAATTTTATTTTATTTATATGTATCAATGTCAAATAATAAAGTTACAGTGTCATCATGTTAACCACCAAAATAGCCACAAAGACGAATATTTTTCGTTTTTATAACAAAGTTAGCTGTAACTTAATCTGTGCAATTCAATTTGTTTTTCTAGCACAAAATGACTGTACAATTAATTGTTGAAGTTTGAACAATTGAGGAGCAGCATACAAAACCCGTTAAATCCACATGATTATTTTCGAGTAAAACATGTTTCATAATAATTTGGGCGCTCTATCGATCTGTGAGGTCAGAATGTACCAAAACCCATTGAATCCCCTTGAAAACTAAGCGTCAATATAACTATTTCAATCAGAAGCGAATAAATTCAAAATTCGTATTCATATCAAATTCATACATATATATATTTTTTTATTTCAGAATTCTATTTTTTGTTTACATTTTTTTTTATGTTGTGTTTATAACTTTGCAAAAACCTTGTTGGACTGGAAAATATTAGTTATTCTTCAAAACGATTCAGTTTAGAGACAAAAACAAGATACTTGAAAAAAAATTAGGTGTAAATAATATTGATAGAATAAAACACTTTTCTTTGTTTTTATCACTGTTTTTTTATTGCAAATAAACGTTACTGCAATTTCGACATTTAACGTGCCATTTTTAAACGATTCATACCACATGAATGAAGACAAAAGAATTTTTGCAGTTTTATACCTATAAAGTTGACCGCATTATCGTAGTATTTAAAATACAAATGAGATTATGGAAATTTTACAAATTCAATTCGGATTAATCAAATTTTATACCCTAGGGTGAATGGATATCTAAGAATTTAACAATAATAAATTCTACATTAAGTGTCGAAACTGTAGTAACGTTTAGTTACAATAAAAAACAGTGATAAAAAACAAAGTAAACTGTTTTATTCTATCATTATGATTGATTATCACAAAGTAACGGCTTCTACAATTCAACTTTTGTAAATAATTTTTCAGAGTCCTAAAAGTATCCAAGACCTCTAAACAAGCAATATGTTTAAAGAAAATTTCAAGTTTCTTGTTGGGATTTTGCACAAGAAGTTTTTCTCAATTTCTCAATAATTCATAAAAGTGACTTTATTGGGTGTTTCATGCATGCTCCTCAATTAGACCACCCCCCATTTTTCTTCGTAGCAGCTCGATTGAGTGCACTACATCATCAACGCCCATTCACTCGCTAACGCCGGTAGGAAGTGTACACTTCGCAATGTTATCGAGATGTCTACACAAAATGTCAGTTACAAATACTGTATTGTGCTTCGATGTACCAATACAACAAACACTACACCAAACAGACTACTCGTAAGTATGTCCAAAGGTGAAAAAATCATATTGCACTATCTCCATAAGACTCCCTGGCTGATCTGTAAATTAAAGACAGTACCCATTGAATGATATTTTATTTACTATTCTCGTAGATTAAAAGGATGTGTTTACATTATTTTTCCTATATGCAATAGTATAATTTCGTAACGGGAAAGTCAAGAAACATTGAAAATAACGACAGAATTAATTATTAAAGTTCTTGTCTTGCTTTTAAGCCAGAGATTTCAGCACTTATAAAATTGTTATTTGTAGTAAAACAACTTACCATTTTTAGCAAGTTGTCTGACTCTATGTCAGCGTCAGATTTTGTAAATGGTTAATTCTGTGTTTGTTTATATTCATGAATTTTATTAAATACTATTAATTAATGATACAAAAGTAAATGCTATACTTATTAGTTAATAATCATAATTTAATGCTGGTATAGATTAAAAACATACCATACTTGTGAATATATGGTTATATTTATTTCATTGATTCTATTATTACTTGTTTTATTAATTCAAGTAATAAAACCGGAGAACTTACCATTTGGTTAGCAAAATGATCATTATATATATGCAATTTGATCGCACATAAGAAAAATTGTAGGTTAGAAATTGAGCCTGATTTCGGCGGTAATTTTAAAATCATAAGTCAGAAAGAACAGTTTTTTTTTAGCCATTTTTTAAACCAATTTCAACATGTTTGTTTGTCCAAAGTTGACTTGTTAACACAAAACTAGTAGGCCTAGATTTTCAGATATAGCAGTTGAAGGCTCTCATCTACTTAACAGTGTATACCAAGTTTCAAGTTCTATTGTCAGTACAGTAAAAGTTATAAATATAAAAAATTTTAAACCTCAGTTTCTCCGTCATAACTCCGGAACTGTTCCAAATATCCTAAACTTATGTGCAGATTGCTCTAACGAGCATTGAATTGCTTTTTCTTAATTTAACCAACTTTCCTTTGTATCTTACCATTTTGAAGATCTCAATGATGGCTATTTAAATAGTTCCCATTCTGTATATGGGGTGTTTCAGAAACGCGTGCAAACATAGATTTTTTAAAAAAAAAACTAAGTACTACAGTTTTTATTTATTTGTGCAAAATCTTATCAACATCATTTTTATTAGAGAATTAAAGTATTTCTTTTTCTATTTTTTTTCTTGAATCTGAAACATTATATTATGACCAATTTAACATATTAATTAACTACCATATTATGTGGAATTAAAGGAACGGAATATTTTAAATGCTGTTTTATTGAATTTATTGACAATCACATTATTTATATGTCATCTAATCTTGGCTCAGAATTTTAATGTGCAAATTGTGGTATATTATTAATTGCATATCAGGTCACACAAATTATATTTAGAAATCTGATCTGATTTTTATATAAAAGATTTTGTATATTTCCGAATATTCCTGATAATCGTAAAACATAAATAAACGGTTTATAAAATTACAGATAAACAAGACAAATATATCATATTTTTTCAACAACAATCTCATTGTGACTAAAAAATTACTGCAAAACAATATTTGTTTCTGACGACTACGTAAAATATGTGTGCTTTGCGAATAATGGGAATTTGCAATTAAAATAAACAAATTTTAAATGACCACCATATTGCTTTTGTTGTAGTTGTTTAGATGTGAAAATATTTTATTTGTCATAAAATATGCCATTGATGGTATATTTTCCTATTTATATTTGTTATAAATGATTTCTATAACACCTACTATACTTTTTCTAATCTAGTACTGATAACCATCTCCAAAAAGATCAATTTCGTTTAACTTCATATTTGATTACTATACACTATTGGACTTGATTTCATGCTAAACCTGCGTTTAATGCGATAAAAAAGTAAGAGAACTATAGTTTAAATATGCGGGAGAGAGTTGACTGTATACAGCTTCGTTGCCACTAAGGATTCTCCGGCGCGATACAATGCGAATGTCGAATTCAGCCGGGGACCGGAGATGCTGCAATAGATAACATTCATTCTCGTTGATATGGCAGTAGCGCAGAGCAACTGTCTTTGTCATTTACCAGTTTTCTATTATTTCATCACTGTCTGCTACATTAAACGGAGATTTTGCATGAAATGGAGTCCAATAGTGTATGTCGATATTAAAACTGAGGTTACGCTCCTTAGGAAAGAATAACAATATTTTAATATGTATAAGATTTATGTGAAATTAAAAAAAGGGTATGTTGCCTTCAATTCAGCTTTTAAATCTTATTATCAACTAAGACTAGTGCGAGTCCCCCATACCTTTCCTTATAATGCAAGAATTGATGACTTCTTTGTTTTAGACCTCATACAAATTCTCGTAATTACATGGATGCGTTACTAGCTTTTTGGCCAGGTTTGCAGGTACTTAAAGGTGACATTAAACCAGCCGTCGAAACCCACGAGATGCTCTACCAAGTAATGCAGCGTCACAAATTCATTCCAGAGGCTTTCACTACTGACTTCCAAGTGCATTGGGGCAATCACCCCCTGCGTCCTGAATTTTTAGAATCCACCTATTTTCTTTATAGCGCTACCAGTGATCCATACTACTTGGAAGTTGGTAAAAATGTTTTAAAGAGTTTGCAGAAGTATGCTAGAGTACCTTGTGGGTATGCGGCCGTTAATGATGTTAGGACTGGTAAACAAGAAGATAGAATGGATTCATTTGTGCTTGCCGAAACATTTAAATATCTGTTTCTCTTATTTGCGGATAAAGAGGACCTCATTTTAAACCTGGACGAATTCATTTTTACCACCGAAGGACATCTTTTGCCTTTGAGTCTAGCCGGGCGGACAAGTAATGGTAAGTAAAAAAAAAAATCAGTCTAAAGTCTCGCCTAGAGTATATAGTTCGATAGTTAGGAACGCGCATGAACATTTTTGCTGTCAAAAATGTATGTAGTTCAAAAACAATCTTATGAAGTACCTAAAATTATAATTATGTGAACACAAATCTAATACATTAATAAATATCTGAGCAATTTTATGCTGAAATTAGGTATTTTTCCTCAGGTACTAAAAGCTCTGAATTAGAAATTGATGATTCGGAATTTGCCAGATCCTGTCCGAATACCCTTCAGTTGTTTCCAGAGTCTGTAAGGAAACCATTGCAAAATATGGTTGATGGAATGTGTCCAAAAAGGTCAAAGAAGCGACGGCTTACTGCTACTGAGTTTTCTGCTGCAAATATTAACCATCTCAAGTTGATTAAGGATATGGGAATTAATATCATTGCTCTAAGCGACGGTAGAGTTCAGTTATTACATACCTTTTCAGCGGTGAGTTGTTTTTAAGAATTTGTTTATCCCTAGTTTTCCACTAAAATCTTTTTGCTTTCCTGTAAGATATCACTTAAAAACTAAGTACACTTGTTTTCTTAGGCACGTTCAACGGCGGACGCAGAAGAAGGATTACTATTCATGCAGGAAATGGTGGAAATGTCAAAACTCCAAGCCCAACAGCCAGAACCAGCTGCCCAGGCCGTATCCGTGCCAATGAGGGACCACATGGGGGAGGAACAAGTCATCGTAATGCAGGCGGGTCCTTCCCAATTTGGAATAAACTTACAAGGTGACGTAAAAGTTACAGCTCGGACAATTATAGTACAGCCATTTCGAGGTTGTGGTAATATTCACAAGCCAGAGTTAATAAAGGGTAAGATAGCGATCATGGAAAGGGGAGACTGTATGTTTGTGGACAAAGTGAGACTAATACAGAACTACGGAGCAGTTGCGGCTATTATTATCGATAACACTCCTGGTAGCAGTACAGTTAGTTCACCGATGTTCTCTATGTCAGGTGATGGCGTAGACGACGTCAAAATACCAGCGGTCTTTTTGTTCAGTCAGGATGCATCCAAGTTGTTACTGGCATTGTCTAAGGATCATAAAGTGGAAGTTACCATAAGTGAATTGAAAGATGCAGAAAAGTGGTCCCAAGATGAAGAAGAAAGCATGTTCCATAAACTGAAAGTTTCCGTCCAAGAATTCCTCAATAAGCACACTGGCATTGCATTCACTAAAGTAGTTCACGTTGGTAGTTTTAAAGCGAATATTGGCAACGATAAAATTCGTATAACCCATGAAAATACCAAAGATGAAATCATTCCTAAAGAAACGGTTACAAATCAACAGTGGAGCCAAATTCGGAAGGGACTTTTAAAGTCAATAATTCACTCGGAAAGTAAAGAACTGTTTGTACCTCTCAATATTTTAAGAATTTATTACCAAACATTAAGCGGTGCTTCCATAGAAGAATTAAAATCGACAGATGTGGTTAAACAGACAGAGTGGTTACTCACAGAACTTTTGAAGGAGTACCACAAGAAAGAAGACGATTTAGTAAAAGTGGAAAATGACCAAGGTGTCTCTGTTTTAGCTGAATTAAGTCAGCTAACAAAAGCAGATACACAAACTGCCATACAAAATAAACGTGACAAATTAGCCGAGTTAAATTCCATTCTAGAAACTGTTAATCAATTAGAAACCAACATTTTAGGGCAATTTAGTAAACTTAATTTAGACTCATCTGATGAGATAGTCGTAAGCGACAAAAAAAGTGATAAAACAAGTGAAAATAGTGATCATAAAGATAGTGATGAACATATTAAAACAAGAGTAACTCACGCTGTGGATGAATTATGATGGATTCACAGATAAATTCCTAGGATGCAAATTTTTCAATCTTCTAGCATTTTTGGTCTAGAAAGTATTTCCTAGAAATACCTAAAATGCTTGTGAACTTAGCTGAAGCTACATTTTACGGTCCAGAAAAGCTGTTTTTTCAAGAAAATATCAGAAGGTATGACTTGTACAGAAGCGTTACTTCTTCTTAACTCTGAAGCATAAGTAATTGAAGTAGTTGAAACCTATGATTTGACACATCGAAATTGTTTCCATATAAGTCAAAACATTGAACAGTATGAGTATTTTTTTACCAACCAACTTGGCTGATAATGGTCAGCCAAAATGCATGTTATATATATATAAATAATGGCACTAAATTATACAATTCCTATTTTCAGTATCTAGTGTAGTAATAATAATTTTTTTAAACATATAGTGATGTAATATTTTGAATTTAAAGTGTTTCTTAAATTTATTATGATATATCAAATCTCCAAAACTATGTATCCATCAAAGTTAAAAAAAGAAAATACTGCAAATAGGGACATTAGGAATCATTTAAGCGTACAAATATGTTAGGGTTTCGTTTATATAAATTTATTTCTTTAGAACATATTCTTTAACGTTTCCATGTTTACCAAAAATGTTTAATATTTTATTTTTTCATGCTTTACGAGTTTAAAGAATGTCATAGCGTACAAAAAAAAAGTATTTAATAGCATAATTGAATTGTAAATGAAGTGTAAGAAAATAGTTTCATTTTTAAACTAGTCTGACAGGTCAGACTTCAAAGGAATTTTGTGTTAAGTAGAGGACTGAGAATTTATGATATGTGAAATTAACCATTTTGTGGTTACTTAATTAGTATAACCATAATTATGGTCAATTTAACGTAATGTTTGAATGTCAAATATTTAGAAAAATTTCAAATGCTTTCATTTTTCTGACATGATATAGTTTGTAGAAAATACTTGTCTCGGTAATTTTAACCATTTTGAATTATTTAAGAAGCAACCTAAAATTCGTTTTGATGTCAGTTGTCAGCATCTTCAAAAAATCTAAAATGCTCTATTACACTATTTCTATCCTGGAATTCTGTTTTTTTCGTACCATTTTATTCAATGGTAAAAAGAAAAAATAATGCATCTTATGGTGGGTTTATGCATACGACTTAAGACCTAAACACCCAACACCTAATAACCTATCAGTGCGGCTTGAAATTTAAATGGCAACTAAATTTCAATATGACTACAATTTACACATTTTCCCACTACCCTTGAGGTAGTACAACGGCGCTCTACATTTTTTTGTCGTGGGTTGATCACCACTTATAATTAGATTATAACTTCTGATAAAATCCAAAGAGTTTTGGAAAAGAATTGATGAATAAAAGTGTTTTTCTACAAACAAAAAATTGTATTCAGTATTATTGCCAGAGTGTAAAATTATTACTTTTAATAAAAATTAAAATAATTTTGAAAAAGATGTTACAGAAAAAATATTTTCTAAAAAATAAATAACGTAAATAAATATTTCTTCTAAAATAATAACTAACTATATTAATCTTTGGTGTAAAGTCTAAATATTTTTATAAATCAGTGGTAACCTACGATTTTCAGAACTAGCAAAATGGTGGATTACTTCTTCATAAAATGAAAATAAATAATTTTTTTCAACTCTGACAAAAAATGATTCTATTAAAATAAGCGATATATTTGACAGGCGGTCTTGAGCTATTGTGTTTCTAGTTAATGTTTTTATGCGTTTGAGTGCTGAAAACGATCGTTCTCCAGAAGCTGAGGTTACCGGAATTGTTGGCACTAAAGATAAAAGTTCGTACAGTTCGGAGAGACAGCTTTTTATTATATATAACTAAGCATTTCTTGAGGCGATTTTGAATTTGCTAAAAGTTGCTGGTCAGAATACAATACACATAATTCATTTCTTAACGAAATACGGTTAAAACAGGGATACTGATTAATTTGTCCATTAGACTGTTAGGAAACATAAAATTATTAGGATTTACTAAATCGAAACATTGCAAAGTATATAAATCGCAAAATCTAATTTCAATTTGAACTATAATGGTGTCCAAAATTTCTGTAGAAATTTGTTTGTAATGTATGTCTGTCCTGTCAAAGTTATATGTTGTCTTTCTTTTTTTTTTAATTGTGGCTCATTAATTCTTACCTTTTGGTCATAACTAAAATTAACTAAATCCATTTAACAACAAATAATCCACCACGTCTGGACAACATGTCTTTGGGAATATTTTCACCTAGAGCACTCATTTTTCAACCGTCTGTTAAATATTTTATGTTTATGTTTTTCTCCCACGAAACCACAAATTGCCACTGTCCTTGTTCTATAAACTGTTGTGAGAGAGGGGATCAACGCTCAACTGAAGTGTAAATGTGCTAGAAAGAGATGGGATGCTAGAGGCTAGCTGCCCTAACTTTACAGATCCAGAATGTTTGCTGATTCGCGCCATAATTCAAGGTCACGAACAATGTATTGAAATGAGGTTTGGCTCGCCACTAGCCTCAGTTCATCCAAGTAAGCATGAAAGCATGATGAGAGACCGGGAAATATGGATATGTGGAGTGGACTATCTGGACTACAATGTTACATGTTTGTGGAAAGGAAATGCAATTTTTTTTTAATTATAAACAACATTGAGAATTGAGATACACCTAAGTAAAAATGTCTACTTGTGAAAAATGTTAGTTTGGAGATATTCTGCTTCTCCTAAAATTGTAGAGGAAGCTCAGCCTCCCCTGTCCAGCCGCCACTGCAACCTATCCCTTAAGAAATTAGAGAATGTGTTTAAGTTCAACCCAAGATCACTTGGTTAAGCAATTATGTGCATGTGTGGTAATTCCTAAGGAATAAAAATACGTATATATAACCTAAATTTTGTAATTCAAAATCAAGAAATTGATTTTAAAAATGTACTCAAAATCTCAATTCAAAGAAAACAACCTCTTTAATCTGTCAATCATATGTTTCTGTCATTATTCTTTAATAGCACATGTGTATGTTCACTTTGACTTAACGACATAAGAACCTCCACCTAAGAAGTTAAAAGTTGGTTAACTTTTATATTTAGATCGTTGGGTTGAAGGGTTCTTAGGTGTTGTATAAACAATAACATTGAAATATTCACTTATTTCAGGTTCATAGGTCCTATGCATAAACCGACCATTAACTGTTTTAAGATTATATAATTAGGATAACATAACCCAATTTAATCATGCTGAAGTTATGTCAGTTTCTTAAAAAATCTGAAATGCTCCTGGCAGTGCTTGAATTGAAATTTCTGAGTTTTAAGTACAGTAATCTATAATTAAATGATTCTATTAACAAATAAATTTTCTTTATTTTTAAAGTGAATAACAAAATGTCATATCTAACAAGTGATATAAGTATATTTCTTGAAAACAGCTTTTCCAGAACAAAAAAATATACTCTGTGTTCAGCCAAGAAGTAAATGAGGGTGATCTCAAACAATTGTCAAAATTAAATAAGAAATCGTAAAAATAATTGATTTTGAAGCAACATTTTGTCAGGTATAAGTACAACATAAAACTGTAAATTGTTTTTTCTTTTGATGATAACTATAAACAAAAATAAGGCAATGTATTGTATATTTTTATAAAATACATAAATTTAGTGGGTCACGAGTCGTTAAATGACTGTTTTTTGTTGAATGTGGAGTAAATTCTGAAAATACTGAAGTGGAACTAGAAGAACAAGCGGGTGTTAATATTATTAGGCCTGTTTGAGCAACAGTCTTAAATGGTTTGAAACTATAACTATGCAGTAGCTTTTAACAAGCATTTTTTTTACTACGCTTAGTTACTATAATTTGTGATAGTTTCAAATGGGTTCAGATTTCTGTTCGAACAAGCCATTATCATCATCATCATCCTCTTTTTCTTCCGGTTTTGATTGTGTTTCATCTTTATTTTTTATTTTTGTCGAATATACCTTTCTTTTGATTATAGGAGTGGTTCTGATGAGGCAAATGTTCCATGTGTTGCATTTTTAAATACTTCTTTGGCAAATCACATTTCAAATACTTTTTTTACCTTTCAGTACTGACAAATGTTTCAAACAAGAGCTCCTTGCGAGTACGTTCCATGAGATCTAATGATTATAGCCACCCTGTATGTCAGTTCAGAGAAGTCCCATGAGATTTAATTTATACGACTTCTAATTCCCATGATATCTAAATCTGATGCCATCTGATGAAAATGTGGGGTTGCAACTTGAAAATAAAAATATACTGATTTTAAAACCATTGTGGGATTTTATTATTTTTGAAACTACAAAGATGAACTTCAGTGCAAAGATGTATAGGGATATTATTGGACTAGAAAGAGAAACTAGAATCACAATTACTGTCTGGTTGGAGAAACAGGACTCGTGGAAAGAATGTGATTTCTGCATTCCATTCACAATTGATCATTTGCATCCGCATCTACTAATTGGGAGATATTATATTCCTAGTATACGGTTTTGCAGAAAGCTGGCCACTTATCGACAATACTCTTCCTTGTTGCGCGAGTCTTCTTTCTGGGCAGTAGATCTCATGACAATTAGATTTTGGGGGATTTTCATTTCAAATTTTTAAATCTTGTGGCACTTTTAAATCGGTCTAACCGCAAAACCGAACAGATTTACAGTCATGTCATGAGTAATCTGGTGTTAATTAGATCTCGTGGGACGTTTTTCTATGATACTTTAGATCTCATAGGATTTTGAAATGTGTTATCCATGATGAAATGCTTTCAGAAAGCCGAACATATATACATTGATGCGTTAGATATTGTGGAAAAAATGATTTGAGGGGTATTTAGATATTAGACCTCATGGAACATACTCATCCTTGCTATAACAATTTTGTCAGGGTTATAATTTTGTCTTTATTTTTAGGAAACATAATTGACATTCGGCACGAAATTTCATTTTATATCAATATTACAGGAAAAAATTACTGGCCTGTGAAGTTTCATTGATGAAATTTCATAGATAAAATTTGAAATATGCAGTCACAAGTATTAATAAAAAAAATTAGACAGTACTTTTTTCTATAATTTGCTACATCTGCATTTTATTTAAAATATATATTTTTTTTATTTAGTTTGATTATTAATAGAAACAATTTACAATTTTATGTTGGATACCTGGTGAAATTGTCGCATTAAGCCAACTTCAGAGAATGAAGTTTTGTTGCTTGCAACACTCCTGATTATTTATCCAATGAAATTCAGAATTCCCTTCCATCGATTTGATTGAATATTCCAGCTTCACAAGCAACACACAATATTTACAACATAACCTGTGATGTGCCTGCGTCCAAAAATGGACGCAAAAAAAGAACGATTGAACACACTAAAATAAGGTGGTGGTGGGGGAGAGGATGTTGACAGCAACATTACATGGTTCTATGAAGCTAGCTTCAAGCATTACTGAGCTTATTAAATAACTTAACCTCAGTTTTGCCTTTTTTGATGTTAAATGTCGACCTATCCAAGGTATTTCAAATTTATGTCCAGATTTAGCATCTGCAAAGTGTATTTTTGATGCAGGAGAGAGCCTAAGGCTTTTTTGTTGTTTCCTTTTTTAGTGTAAATAATAATTTATCACATTCGTTACATATTTTAACTTGTAAATATATTTTCAAATTAAGTCATTATTGTAATATTTTGCATCCACCATTTTTTGTACAGCAAAGTGTACATAAAATATTTATAAATTGTATAAAATGTAAGAAAAAAATATTTTTATATACATATTTAAAAAACTGTTAAGTGTAAATAAATGTTTTATTACTTGGCTATTGCTGCTTATTTTATTAAACCCATGAGGAGAATCTGGAACGTGTCGGGATTAATCAATAAAACGCTAATCAGTAATTAGATTTTTTTTTATTCGTAATTATATTTAATAAAAATAGAGGTACATATACAAAAAAAGGCCACAAAGTCTATTAAATATAACAATCTAACTAACACAAAATAAGAATTATCTAAAAATGTTATTTATTGCATTGATTTTTGCATAAAAACTAATCAAGAATTAATACTTAAAACAGTGCAAATTGAAAACAAAGGGAATTAAAAAGAAATCAAGATGATAATTAGTGACGGAATTGGTAAAATTATGGCTAATAGTTGTTTAATTATAATTATAAAGAAATTATCACAATAATAGAGCACCTGCTTCTGACTTCACACATTCAGTACGGAGTACAAGATAAAAGAACAACAAACCTATAATGAATAGATGTCAATGAGTCGGAAGTCAAAAATCATATTTGTTAAAAGTTTGCTGAACTAATTCTGTACCTTGGAGCCATAATCGGTTAAGGCCAAATTTCTCAAAATGAGATTATTGGTTTAATTACTTGTTACATCCATTAGAGTCCAATGAGGCCTTAGTATGAGGAGAGCAGAGATAGCTATCTCTGCTCTCCTAATTTTTAATTTTGCAGAAAATGTGGTTGAAGTCGAAACAAAATCTAGCTGCATTTCACTAAACTTTTTATGACACTGACAAACCCATTATGGCTCTAGGTACAGAATTTTATATGAAATTAAAATACCGTGTTTTCATACTTGCGCACTACATAAGGAAGCAGCATTTTTCAAACTCATACATTTGGAGTAGAAGTGAGGCAAATTTATGTCACGTCAATCACATTTTGTATGAGCATGACTTCCCTATGAAATTAAAGCATGGTATATTGTTCACTAATGTAAAAAATTTGTTTAAAGTATTAGTTTTAAAATACCACAAATAAACATTACTTAAACCTTTCGGTCAGTTTAAATAGGTTATGTTTATTGTCTACTCCATACTGAAAGGTTGACGTGACTGATGCGGATGCCTATACCAGTAGACAGAGTGGATCTTTAATAGAAGTAAGGTTAGATTTCGGAATGTTGCTAACAGTGTTGCCAGGTCTACCAGTAATGGTAGATCTACTATTTTTAGTCATAAATTCTCCTGTCTACCGATTTTTTTTTCATCCACTGTTATAAAAAATCAATGGCTGAACAAATTTTTCTAAAATTATAACCAAATGTAACTTCTTTCATCTAACAAACAATATCACGTCAAAGCGATTAATGTATTATGTCAAATCGTTTTGACATTTATTTGTAAAATTTTTAACTGTCAAAATTAAAATTGTACACTTAAAAAAAAACATTGTATCCAAAGGCCATTCATGGCTGGCATTTCCCCATTAATATACTGTTTATTTTAATGTTTCACTGTTAAAATCTAAATTGCACACTACTTAATAAATAAAAATTTATATATTTTTTGTTTTCAGTAGTGCTTCTCATTTAAGAGGAGTGTTTAAGGTGCATGGGTGGTAACTTGCGCTGCACTGAGGGAAAAAAACTGAAAAATTAAATTAGTAACAGCAACGTACCTCTTTCCAGTTTTTTAAATTTATATTCAACTCCTCATAGTAAACGAAGATACTTCTGTGTCTTGATGTATTTGTGAGTTTGCAGGCAGCGGAATGCTGAGAAAAAGATATCAAAGGCAAAAAAAAAAGCAAACGCGAAAAAATTTATTGACACTTTTTCAAACATATTAGATTGTGTCATTCTTGTGAAAAATATACCAGGTGAAAATATCAATGGAAGAAAGTTGATAGAAAATTATTTAATGATCTGAAATCTACTGATCTAATTATCTAATGATCTAATCACATATAACTCCATACCTCGCCAAGTTACGATGTTTGCTGTATGCACTTATATTTGCAATTTACCTTTTTTTTGAGAATTCTGAATTATGGCAAATTTATATATGCACTGAATCCTTTGCTAGTTTTTGGTTATAGTTTGTGATAAATATCAATAGAATTTTAAAAAAAGGCGCACCTGTAGAAACAACAGCAGTTAGTAAAATCTGCCACTAATGTCTTGTTTGAATTTTATACCCTCCTTGGACTACAGATCTTAAATGAAAAGCTCTATTGTAAATTGGTTTATCCAAATATTCATGATTAGAATTAATTTTCCATGGGATAATTAGCCAGTTAGTTTCCTCTCACTAATTTTAATAAAACTGGTCATAATTCAACCGAATCAATAGAAAAATGTTCTGCCAGGAATCAAGTCAATCAATGATAATCACGATTTTTTTTTATAAAAAAATATGTTTTCAAAACATGTACAGTTTTAGCGAAATACAACTACCAATTTTTTTACTAAGACCCTATCTTTTTGAGTGATATGTACAAATCAATTAATTTATTCCTATACACCAACAAACAACCAACAACCATTGAAGGAAAACATCTGTCAAAAAATCAGATGGTTTTATTAAGTGACTACATTACAAAATTAATGATTAGGTCATTTTTTCCCATTCAGGGATTTGTACTCCGAAAACATCTGTTTCATGTCAGTCAAAGCCTGTTCTATTTTTTGGCAAATCGATGACAGTCCTGAAAAAGATGATGATTTTTAAAATATACAATTACCACAGATGATGTAATATGTGATGCGGACTTAATTTTCTTTCATAACTCTTATCATATATTTATACATATATTCGTAGACACTATAGTTCTAGCTAGTTTAAATCTACATGGCGAGTCAATTTTTTTGCCAGATATCAAAAATTAATAAAACAGTTCCAAATAATCGCAATTTATTTGAAGAAACTTCACTATTTTTAAGTTTCAATTTATTTTTTGTATCGCCGACATTTATTATGATATCCAACACCAATACATAAGACATAAAAGTTTCGAAATAAATTATGGTTACAGCATCCATGACCAAATGATCAAAACTGACCAGTAGGCGTAGTACAAAACATTTGAGCGTGAAACAGATCACCACCCCAAAAAAATATCACCCAGTATATCTTTTCCAATAAAATAGTTATCGTGTTACTGGTCTCGACAAATTTACTATTTGTACCAAATTTCAGATTGATATTACAATAAATGTCGGAGACACAAAAATAAATTGAAACCAATATATCAATGTATCTCAAAAATGGTTAAGTTTTGGAAGTAAGTATCTTCAGGAAATTGCCATTATTTCCATTTGTTCTATTAATTTTTTATTGGCAGAAAAAAAAGTGACACCCTATATAGTGCAATAGCTATGTAGATTTTTCTAAATAGTCGGGCACTTTTAATTTAAAAAAGGTATGCCAAGTAATGAAAATATAAACTTACGGTTGTGGGGCAGCTTTTCTTATTAGAAATATGGAAGAACAACAAATCTTCCCCAGCAATAATATATGAAACACCATAACCGTCATCCGCCACAGGCCCAAATCCACCACCTGCCGATATACATTTAGGATGTTTTTTCAGATCTAGACGGGTGGTTTGACCATGAGGAGTTTGAGACGTGGACAACCGCCATGGTTCGCTGAGGACTTCTTTGAGGAAAGGCGAGTCTACTTCCAAATATTTTGAAACAACATAGAGACAGAATAGGTGTCTATCGATACCTTTCCCACACATGGCATCTTGGTAGCCAACCTAAAATATATATTTACATATTGAACACTTTATGAACTTTTGTTGAAAACAAAATGTAATAACACTCATTACGATATACATATGCCTATAAAGGTAAAAGAACATTCAACAATTATTTGAACCTACCTGGTGCCTCTGACAAGCAGTTTTTAATAACTTTATTCGCTCATCAATTGAGGTCTCACCATTGTCCATGGCCTTAACCCAAGCAGCTGATTCAACTGTCAAAGGACGAAGAGTTTCTGTACGACCCTCTCTGTACAATCTAGTCATCGTAGCTTCGTATGTCAAGCAGAATTTACCTGCATCCCGATAGTAGGCCAGTTGCAAAGCCATCTGTATATAAGCATCAGGACTTAATCCACAAGTTTTCATAAAGCCTTTTCCATAGTGGTCATGTACAAAAATACGCAGATCTATATCGCTAATGAGACTATTGGCCATTTTTAGAGCCTTTTCAATTGCTTCATGAGCTTCGAATTTTAATTCCCAGTGAAGCCGAATTGGAGCTGGGGGAATTATTTCTGGTTTGCCAAGTGTATTTCCATCACTGTCATATCTGAGGAAAAGCGTAAGTAAGTAAGAAGTTTATATAGTTAATGGTTTTAATAAAGTAAGGTTATGAAGATTATGAAAAACTTGATGAAAATTATTCAACTAATCTGAGATACATTGGACAAATATGTAAAAAAGGAAAAATATTATTAGATTTAATCACACAAACTATTGAGTACATTATTATTCTGAATTATAAAAAAAAAAAATTAATTCCTATACTAAGGAATCATAATTTGATTTGTCCCTCAGAAAACACAATATACTTTTGTAATTAATTAGAAAAACTATATGTAATATACAGGGTGTCCGGACCTTATGAGCAAAAAATTCAGGTGATGGAATCAACTGAATTTTTTATATAATAATAATAATGCATTTGAATAATTATTCAATATAATTACTTTAAATTACTTTCAAGTTTGGCAATATTACTGAAAAGAACAATGAGACTTCGCCATTTAGGACTTTCCAATTTTTGTGAAATTTTTTACGTTGGTACAATTTATTATATATAATAAGTGCGCCAAATTTGAAAAAAATCGCTTCACTAACAAAAAGGTTATGGCAAAATATTAATACAAAAAACTCAACTGTAAGGTTATCCCCTGAATTTTTGGCCATAATTTCCAGACACCCTGTATAAGTAATCAAACAAGTTGAAAAGTTTAAGTAAAACGTGTACTTTCAACTTTTAAAAAGTTACTACTGAATTAAATTAACTTTTTTTTAGCACTTTCCATAAAAAAAAAATGTAAAGGAAAATTTTCATTACAAAATCTAAAAATAACCTTGCAAATAAATAATATACATTTGTTTTAAAAATAGGAACAAAAAACAAAACATGCATTATGATTAAATGGAAATGATACGATGTTAGTGGGCAAGCAAAGAAAATTAGACTAATTACCGGTCATATAGTTCATCGGTTATAATGTTTTCCCAACAGTGCACAACAATTGGAGCATCTGCCCTAAGAACCAGAAAAAAAAAAAGGTAGAAAAACCTACACCAAAATATTTTGAATTTACAAAAAGAAAAATAAAGAAGCAAGAAAAGAAAGGCTCGGCTCTTCATCACCTAGACTGCAAGGTGCAACAAAAAAATAGATATTTTTGATTACCGATTTTCCCATGTTTCTGTGGTTACTACCCACTCCCAGAGGTGTGCCATCACAGCTGCATCTGCCCTATAAAATGTATTGGATATGTATATTAAGTAGACGAATGTACTAAAAGTAATAAAATATTAGTAAATTTGACAATACTTTTATACGTGGATATAACTTTGTTTAACTATTCAAAATATTGTTGGTATGAATGGAAAACTTACAGTTTTCTAGTGCCTATTTAATATAATTGTGCCATTCTTGACTTACGCCACTGTTCTTTGTAAGTGTTGAAGTGAGCTGCAAGGTGGAGTATCCCTTGTGTGAGTGGTTTCAATCATAATGTATCTGATTGTATTTCATGTATTAAGCGAGCAGCACACCAGCACAGGATATTTTTTCAATAATTTCAAGTTTAATAAGTAGTAACCGAACCTAAAGTAAATGAACAATACTAATGCATCTGCACATTATTTTGTAAGTTTTTCTTTAGTGTGATAAACGGTGCATCGAGTTTGATTGCACCTACGAATAAAGAGATTCTCTTTATTCGTAGGATTGCACAAATGTTAACATTTCTAGGTTAAAAATTAACTCGGTTTGGCGGTAATTTTAAAATTAATAATAAGTATTTTATTGGATAAACCAAATGGTTATCGATAGAAGTCCTTCAGCCAGTGTTACAGAGAGTTTTTGTACATTAATATTATTAAATAATTACAGAGTAATATGACGTTCTTGAAAAAAAAAAAAAAACATGTATTACAGTACAATCTGATAGTATTAGTCATGGATGTATAAATCTTGTTTCACAGTCCTCTCTATGTATGCCCAAATTGTCAGTTCTGGGTATTTTTTGTGGTGATGATGTTCCTTGTTTCTTATTTTGCACAATGTTTGGGGTATTTCTATGTTGCGGTCTGAATGGGAGAATATTGATGATATTTAGCAATAATAATAATAATATCCGTTAAAAAATACATTGTATAATAACAAAGAAAACATAAATTCTTTGGTGAATGTGTTCAACCTTTGTAATTTTGTACAGGCATTAATTGGCAGGGGGGTGCTATGAAGGGAGTTTTTGTGATGGATCTTATGGTAAAGGTTTCTGCTACTTTTAGATTTTGAATTGCTGGTGTTCTAGCATTCAAGTATAGGGAATTTTAAAAATTATTTTTAGCCCTTTAAAAATATTTATTCTCCGTGATATCAGCAGAATTAGCATATTTGTCTGCGGAAAAAATTCCTGTGTGCATCATGACTGAATTTATATTAAAACTCAAGATTTAAATATTCATTTTAGTTCTATTAATTATTAGAGTATTACCAATTATTATTTGGTAATAACTTCATAAATGCATTATTTCTCCATTCACCAAAAGCAAAATGAAGTACATGATTAACGTAATAATAAGGGCCACAATCACAACTATTTTTCTTCATTCGACAGTCCAAATGGCTGTGATTCAGTTATTTGACTACATGATATTTCACAGCTGCTATTGGCGATAGCTGGGTACAAAAATCAACCAGTCACTATCATTCCACTGTAGTTGACTAATCGCCGCAGAGTAGCATGTTATTTTTTACCAATTAGGAACCACTTGTAATATTACCATAAAATATTGCTCTAAGATAAATAATGACCCATCTCCATAATTCATTTTGATATCTACATGGGATCTGACAGTCTATTAATACACCAAGTACTTTCAGTTGCAAATATCACACTAATTATTTGAATTTTTTGTCGCTGCGTAAACAAGTAATAAAAATATATGATTAGAGATTGTACTTACCATGAATGTTCAGCATTAAAACCAATCCTTCCATTACTTCCCACACACAAAGTAAACGTTTTATCAAACCATCTGTCATAGCCTCTGCCATGTAACAAAGCTCGGCCGTAATGATCTAACTTTGATTGGTCATTCTGTGTAGACAAAATTAAATATTTTTAAAAATCCCAAATTTACAACAAAGGTTAGTTTTCAGTAAAACTGAAGTAAAGGTATGTTGTTTTAACACACCCCTTTGTACGTGCTATTTTCCGTAAAGTTAGAGGTTAAAAAAATACAAAATAAAAATATTTTCTTTGCCATATATGTATATAAAGACATTATCAACAAGAAATTTCATATTTCTTCCACTTTGTTCGATTTACTTATTCCACAAAAAATACCTACCATGTCAAATTCATATGGGAAATCGTCCAATGCCACAACAAATGCAGCTTTCTCAATAATGTCCAATGATGTCCTGTTTACTCCTTTGTTAAAAAGCTTCATCCTTACGTTGGCCCAGTGAGTCCTTTCGCCAGCTGTCAAAGCGGCCAGTTTCTCTTCCTCCGGTAAAGGTTCTGAGAGATCGTCAAGGATTTGTTGCATTTGCCTGAAGATAAATCAAACTCAAAAAATTAACCACTTTGTGATATATCGAGGGCATATAATCATAGCACTAACATTGGCGTTTACGCCCTCATGTTATGATGTCTCGATATATAATAGGGTGTCTAAAATTTGCACCAACAAAATAAAATACTTTTTGGCAATGGAAGTTCAGGGATGAAGAAATTGATGCAACTCCCAGTTTCAGAGGTGCACTTTTTGGAAAAAAACTGTATCAGTCAAATCACCCTATTTCTGAGTATATAGTTTATTAGAACAATTACAGAAATACCCCATATATTCGTCTTACAAATTTTAACTATAATTAGATTATTCTGGTATTGGTTTTTAACCTTAAATTTGTATTAAATATATCACAAAGACAGATTATTAAAAATGTTAAATTAAACTTGTTTCACCTGTTAACGGAACTTTATATTTGGAAAAAATTATTTAATATAATTTATTATAATTACAAAATATCATATAGGATGAAGAGCATTCAATTGTTTAACTAATGACAGAAGAAGATGGACGCAACAAAAACGTTTGTTAATTTCAAATTTTCTGTAAAATATTCAATAGGGTAAAAATTTGCAATATTGCGAATGGAATAGCTACTGTTGCCTTTCTAATTTCTAAAAATGGTGTAATCTCATTCGTTACACCATGTTTTTGTGGTATGACACATACACAATGTTTAATGCAGAAAACCATAAAAGGAGTGTAAGTGGCTTTACTGATTGTACAGCCAACGCAATTTTAACTTGCAGTGTATTTCTGCGCTAAGAATGCCTTGAAACATGTTTACTAAAAAATTAATGCTAATCGGTTGAAAACAAATTTCCTGCCCAGTGATTGGTTATAAAATAAACTGTTTGCTTATGGCTAGGGCATGAAAATTTGGCTTTAGATTTAGTGGAAGTGATGGTTGAATATAACATACCGTGGTTGAAACTAAATAATCCACATTTTAGACAAATTTTGCAAAAATGTATTAGCGGCAAGTACAGCAATATTCAGGTGCTATAGGAGTTGACACTAAGAAAAAATATCTTCAGCTGAATGGGACAATATTTTGACAGATAATTTTTTCTGAGCTTCACAATATAAATGTATTTTCAATGAAAGGCGCCGAAGTTTAACTCCAAAATCTCTCCTTACTATATTTTGAGCATAAACTCGATTATCGATATTCCAATATTGTGTCTAGCCGCCATATTGGATTTTCTTACAGCATGGTAGAGAGGTGTATGTGCACATGAAGGAGGCTAAATCTGCCAAAGAAGTTTGGGACACTAAAGGACTTATATGAAAATAAAGGATTTACAAGGAAAATTTCTCTTCTCCGTTACTTAATTTCATTAAGATTAGAAGATTTCTCGGCAATGGCAGAATATGACAATAAAGTTATTGAGACTTCCCAGAAACCTGTTCGAATAGGACTCAAACTTGACCAGTCATTGGTGGGAAGTTTACTTTTGGCGGGATTGCCGGATAGATTTGCCCCGATGGGGATGGCGCTGCAGCATAACGGAATCGATATTGCCACCAACTCTATTAAAACAAAGTTGCTGGATATGCAACTAGATGGCGCCACTAGTTCGAAAGGCAGTGCTTATGCCGGCAAACATGACAATCAAAAACGTCAAAATCAATTGAAATAAAAATGACAGCCGAAATAAAAACAAAGGTGACATAATTTGTTTCAAATTAACCTAAAGCTTTGCTGAGCGACGGTGTGTATAAGATAAACACTACAAAGAGATGCTGAACAAGCTGTAGCTATTGGCGAAACATGGCACAGAAGGCTAGGTCATATAAACTCCAGTTACTAAAATAAGATGTGAGATGGTCTAGTGGATGGAATTAACTCAAGATGACTTCAGTCATATGTCCTTTGTATACTTTGTCAAAATTAAAGCTGAAACTTTTGAAAAATTTAAAGATTTTCAAGGTTTAGTCGAGAAACAAGTTGGGAGAAAAATTAAAGTCCTATGCTCAGATAATGGAGGTATATTAGTGCAGAATTTGAAAGCCATCTAAATATCCAACCCCTATACTCCTGAACAAAATGAGCGTTCAGAGAGGTTAAATAGATCCTTGGTAGAGAAAGCTAGGTGTTTACTGTACAAAGCAGGTTTAGAAAAATGCTTCTGGGCTGAAGCTGTAAACACGGCTTGCTACCTAAAAAAACAGGTCTGCAGTGTCTAATATTCCAAACACACCCTTTGATATGTTTTTTGACTGAAAACCAGATTTGTCATTTAAGAATTTTTGGTAGTATAGTAATGACTCACGTTCCAAAAGAAAAATGAAGAGTGGGACAAGAAATCTGAAGTTAATTCTAGTTGGTTTTTCTGAAAAAACAAAGGGCTATATAGACTTTATAATACAAAAACAGGTCAAATATCTACAAGTAGAGATGTACATCATAGAAAAGGAAGGAAATAGTGAAAATGTGCATTTCTATGTATGAAAACCAGGAATTTTACTCAATAAATTAAGATTCAAGCTCGGAGCACTCCGAGCAGAAGTCAAGTGAACTAGTATTCTCTGAAGAGGAGCTCTGTGATAAAATATATGTTCCTGAAGACAAGGAAAGTGTCAGTCTTCCTGAAAATGTGAGAAGATCTTAAAGAGAAAGAAAACCCAAAAAGCTTGAAGACTTTGTGACCTATTTTACTTCAGTAGAGCAAGCAAATTCCTGAAGAAAACCCAGGTTTAGTGGAAGGCCCAAACTCGGTGGCAGAAACACCGAAATAAGTGGATAAGTGACATAACAGATGAAATCAAAAGTTTAAGTGAAATTCGTGCATGGGACCTAGTGGACCTTCCAGAAGGTCAGTCACCAGTGAAGTGCAAGTGGTTTTAAAAAAAAAAAAAAAAAAGGTCGATAGTGATGGTGGTATAACTTATAGGGCTAGATTGGTTGTTAAGGGTTTTACTCAGAGGCTAGGTATAGATTTTGATGAAACATTTTCTCCAGTCATTAAGCATTCAACATTAAGGTTACTTTTGGCATTATCTGTCCAACTATCTATCTATGTATTTATTTATTTATTTATATTACATATTCAATACAAATTTGATTTAAAATAAAGGTTATAAATAATAATTCTAAGCCATAAAATGTTACATATATGCACCTAGGTGAGCAAACACCTGTATGTGCAGTAAGAAAAAATATATATATAAAGACATATCCATATAATTGATTTTACGAACATAATAATACTGCCTATAATATACATGAATATATGTATTAAATAAAAAGTAATTCAGAAATCATTGTGTTAAAAGAAGAGATAAATAAAGTAAATTTAATACAAATACAAAAACGAATTTAATTACAAAATTAAATTAAAAATTAAATTACAAGAGGCTATTTATGTAATTACTGTTTTGGTGTATAAAATGTTTGCACTTATTAACAAAACAATTGTATTTAGTTGTTGATCTTATTTCATGAGGCAAGATATTAAAAATTTTCGGTGCTAAAATTGAAGCAAATCTTTGATTTGCATCATATTTTCTAAAATTCACAACCATCATTTTATTTGAGTTATGTCTAGTTTGGTAACAGTGGTTCACAAAATTTTTATTTTCAGATTTAAAACAAAATATACAATTACTAAGATAGTACAAACATCGGACATTTAATATGCATTCGTTATAAAGAAGATTGGTAGAAAACAATCTATCTTTGAAAAGAATTATTCAGTAGGATATAGTTTTGAACAACATTCAGTTGTTTTAAAGCATTATCATAGAGCCCTCCCCAAACTATGATACCATATCTTAGAAGTGATTCTACCAGAGATTTGTAAATTTGAATAAGTAATTTTTTAGTTAAGATCTTACGTATTAAATAAAATTTATGAATCAAACATCTAATTTTGCCTGTTAAATCTTGAATATGATGTGTCCACTTTAAATTCTTGTCTATTGTGATACCTAGATACTTAATAGTGTTGGTTTCTTTAATAGTGAGATTCGATTCTCTTAGTTTAATGCAATCGAAATTTGGTCTATTGGTATCAGTTAGTGAAAAAGCAATGTAAAATGTTTTATCGAATTTAAAGTTAATTTACTTTGATCAAGCCAACATTTTACTCGTTCCAGTCCCTTAATCACCTTATTTTTCACATTTTCCAATGTTTTATCATCAAAAAATAAAACTGTATCATCTGCGTATGAAATAGATATGCCATTTATGTTTAAATTCAATAGTGAATTAATATAGGTGATAAAAAGGATTGGACCAATTACTGTCCCCTGTGGGATTCCGATCTTAACTTCTAAAGGGTCACTACACATATTCTTAATTTTAACCATCTGTTTCCTATCAGCTAGATAGCTTTCAAAGACTTCCAACACCACACCTCTGATACCATAATGCTCAAGAGTATCAATGAGCTGTCTGTGAGGTACAGTGTCGAAAGCCTTTGCAAGATCTAGGAAAACAGCAATACCCTTTTGATTGTTCTCAAGAGAGTTTTTTATGTTATTTACAAGTTCAAACATTGCATCATTTGT